>NNCF01130301.1:188451-199983 GCA_002313205.1 Laupala kohalensis | reverse complement strand
TTTCCCGTGATGGTAGACCCTATACCATCCCAAATCTCAGCCCCCGCGGAGGTACAGCCATCGCTATTAGGAAAATTATTCCCCACACTCGTCTTCCAACTTCTCCTACCTCTTTTGAAGCCACGGTCCTGGAATTTGACATTCTAAGAGGTCCGGTCATTCTGGTGTCTGCATATCTGAGACCTCGCCAGTCTCTCAACAGAGCGGATCTTGACTCTCTCCGGAGTATATGTGACCACATCGTCATCGCCGGAGATCTCAACTGCAAACACACCGACTGCGATTCCAAGATCTGCAATACGCACGGTAGGAAACTGGTTACCTATCTCGCTCAACACCCCCAACCTCATACTCCCCCCTCCCTAAGGAATTGACCACTTATTTGACAACGTTCCCCGCGACATCCTTGACATTGTTCTTCACTCCTCAACCATCCAAATCACTACTCCTCACCCCCGTTTCGAACTGACCACGGATCATCTTCCCATCGTTTTCTCCTCTTATTTTGGTCCCTTCCTCTACAACTTTCAACCTGCCCCAGACATCAAGACGGACTGGAGAGTGCACACATCACGGTTTAGCCGAAGGGTGGATTCCCATCTCCCACTCACTTCACCCGAAGATAAATACCGGGTCATTTCGCACGTGACAAACCACATACTGACTAGCTGTCGACATTGTAGCACTATAACCCCTAAAATTTCACCACACCATGAGACTTCCCCTGACATTCTTGCTCTGGTGAGGGAACGTCGTCGGATGCAGCGGCGATTCTACCGCTCAAGAGATCCTTCAGACAAGGCCAATTTCCTCCACACAAGACGGATACTTTAAGACCGACTTCGTGACTTACATACCCAGCAATGTCAAGATTATCTTGCCCGGGCCAATATTTTCTCCTCTGACGACGTGTGGATGATCCAGAAGACACTTCGAAATCTTTCCACTGTCATTACTCCTCTCCAAGACCTGGCAAGAAAAGTTGAGATCTTCGGCTTTATCCTAAAAACCCGCTTCTCGCCTCCTGACATTGCGTCCCACCCCTCTCCCTTGACCAGTCTTCTGCCCCATTTGTCTCCTACCATTCCAGACGATGAGTGGACATTGGTTGTCTGGGTGGTGAAGAGCGCACTGAAGAGAGATTCAACGTCAAGAGGTGGGTGGCTCTGAGAAGCTCTGTGGTATCTATCTTTACCATCTCCTCTCACAACACTATCCTTCTTCTCATTAATATTTTCAATTCTTGTCTCTCGGGTACTTTCCTGTTTCAGGGAAACATGCCACTATAATTCTTATCCCTAACCCAGGGAAAATCTTAGGGACCCTAACAACTATCGTCCTATCAACCTTCTTTCTATTGTTGGAAAACTCATCGAGCGCCTTGTCCTCGCCTAACTCATTCCTCTCCTTCAATCCTCTCATATTATACGTCGCAACCAGTCTGCAGCTTTGCAGACTTTGCGACTAGCACACGAATCTCTCTAGCCTCCATCCTCTCTCGAAGAATTGCCATTCTTGCAATCTTCTTTGACTTCTCATTTGCCTTTGACACTATTCGTCAGGACTTACTCCTTCATGAAACCAACTTCTTAGTTCCTCCCGTTTCTCATCACCTTCTGCGCAGCTACCTATCCGGGCGAATCTTTCAGGTTCGATGCAAGCGTTCCCTCTCCACCCGTCTCATCTACGCAGTGTTCCCGAGGGTAGTGTCTAACACCCGCTCTTTTATCTCTTTTTCTGCACGACCTTCCTGACCCTCCGCAAGTTTCCGAATTCTTGTACGCGGATGACATCGCGTATGCGGCGCGCGCGTTCAAACTTCCTATGGATATCTCTAACCCTAAATGTGATACTTCTTGTCTAGAAACTATGAGTATTTCTTATGGGCTCACCTTGAACCCCTCCAAGTGCCAGGCAATCATCTTCACTGTCCGGCACCTCTCTAACAAGCCCTTTCAAAACCTGCCGTCGCTCAAGGTCAAAGACACCACTGTGACCTGATCCACAAGTGTCAAGTATCTTGGGATCACGATGGAGAGGAAACTAAGCTGGTAAGGCATGCAAAATATGTCTCTTCCAGAATTAACAGCGCGCTTGCTCGCCTTTATCCAATCTTCAAAAATCGCTGGATCCGGCTCAAGGTGAAAATCAAAATCTATAAAGCGTGCATTCGCAGTCTTGTGCTATGCGCCTACGAAACCTGGGCCACTACTTCTAGGTCAAACCATCATCGCCTTCACGTCATCAAGACGCACTCGCAACTCACATCTTAGATCTATTTCGAACTTTTATTATCACAAATATTATATTTCTTCAAGCCCAGAAAAACCTCCGGAGGGCGTTCCATGACCTCTCCCCTGACAACTCCTTTAAAAAATACTCCTACCACCTCGCACGCAGTGTCAATCCTGCTGCAGGTAGAAAATATCCTTCAGATTTATTTAAACTCCCCATTCCTACTTTTTATCCATAACACTCTTCTCACAAAATTATTAATCCTAATACTTCTTAGTCCTATTTCTCACCATCCCTTCATTTTATTCCAATTACTTCGTTTCAAAAAAAAGGGCCTAAGTTGCTGGTTTCCGGCGAACGTGGTTCTCTAAATTTTATGTTGCAAGATGCATTAGACAACAATTTCACCGTCCGACCATCCACGAAAAGCACCACCCTGGTGCAGGCGTGGATAGCTGCCTGTAACAACAACAATAACTACGTCCTTTGCATTTCGTTCACTATTATTTTATCCTTATACCATCTACATGAAAACCGTAACAAAAGTATGAAAGATTTGCATCATCATTTACTTTGTAAAATGCATTGATAATTTTAGAAAGTTGAACGGTGATATGAACAGAGGATGGATCCAATAAATCCATTAATTTTTTATCCTGACTCTTGTCATCATTCAATAGTTATGTGTCCCACATCTACTGAAGAGGAAAAACTCAAACACGTATTGGAAGTACGTCAAGTGGTAACGTCTTCTCACTATGCATTCAACAATGGCGTTGAAAGCACAATCCTGAGTGTCCTCTCTGTAGAAATACCTTCTAGAGAACACAAGAGAACTCAACACGAATTCTACAGAATAATGATGATCATTCCTACCATTTTGCACCCTTCTTAATTTGTAGAGCATTCGAATACTGATGGACTTCCTTACCAACTTTTGAATTTTACAGTACTTTACGATCTCATAAAAGCTGATGATACAGAAAAATTATTGGAAGAGATGAAAGATAGTCATCATGATGAAGTCCTTGAGGCTCTGTTTGCTGTTGAATGTTAGATTATATGTATCTCTCATGAATAATATTTTTATAGAAATATTGTTGAGAACGTGATGGAGTTCAGTGATAGGGATATTACAACACTTGTAAGAATATTTGAACATTTTCGTCGAGAATCTTTTATTTATTCTGACACCAAACGGATCGTGAACGTTACGCTACGTCATCTCTCGCAAGTAGATGGCTTGATTGATGAATATGGTGAATACAGATGAAGCTAGAATGAAGCAGTTTTACTACAAGCAAGAACAGAAGGCACAGATGTACTGTTGATGAATAAAGATAATGTAACATGTAGTATATTAAATTAAAAATTATTTCAAATAAAGTCTTTTTCAGGGAGATAAAATAATTTTATTTTACAAGGATGATAAGATTTCCCTTCCCTACTCCCACTCCTGTCCCCAACACGTAACTCTACCCTACCTCTTCTCGCATCACATGACATGTCTCAACTGATCTCGATGTGAGTGGTCGAGGAACACTCACTCATGTCTAACCATAACGTAAAAGAAATGTTTCCTAATCGTGTTTAGGTCACAACAGCGATCACAGACAGTACATGATGGACTATTGTGTTACATTGCGTCATTTGGTATCATATTGCGCAATCATTCCTAGCATCATTCACAACACATCCACCACCTTTTTCTCAAAAGTTTTGTTTTTCAGCGCGGGTTTAATATTTTAGTGTGTGACGTCATCATTCTTAAGTGTGTCGTACTTTTGGAGCGTGACAACATTTTCCTTATCATGCTCCTCAACATTTATTTATTTATTTATTTGTCTTAACTGTTGCCAGTCGCCTTGTCTCTGTCGCAGAAAGCAATACAAGGATCTCTTCTATTTGACAAACCTTATAATTCTTTATCTATTTTTGATCCTCCATCTGCACACGGACTTGATTCCATCTATCTTGCTAACAAATTCCATATAAATTGCATACTTTGTCCGCTGTCAATTAACGTTTTTTCCACTGTCAGGTTTAGAATATCATCCTTCCCGTTTTCTCTAATATAGCACCCCCGCTCAGGTGCATTAAGTGGGCAATCCCACATCAGGGGTTTCTCGCTCTAATTCACAGTCACACATGTCATCATGAGTTTTCCCAAAACGCTTTAAATATTCCTTGAAATCTCCGTGTCCAGTTAGAAGTTGCGCAACAACTTTGGTCAGCTCAAACCATTTCTTATGCTTCTCCGCAAATTAGACATCAAGTACATACCTATTCGTGAGTCGTCCCTTTTGTGACGTTCCCCAACGTTTTTGCCATGCTTTCATTAAGTTCTCTGATAATTTACTTCGGGATGTTTTCTCATTCTGTTGTAATTCAACATTATTTACCATTATCTTACCATCTTGTTTCATGATGCATCGGTACTTTGTCTTCTGAACGAAGAGATCTATTGACAGTAAACCTAGTAGTACGTTCAATGCCTCGGTCGAAACTGTTTTGTAGTACCCAGAAATTGATATCAAACATTGACATTCAATAGATAGTAGTTTCCGTGCAAATTGCATATTTATTACTCTTTTTGACCATACTATTCTGCCATATGTTGTCAATTGCCTTAGTGCTCCCACATATATAAGTATGAGGTCGTGTCAAGATATATTGTAAGCCATGATCCCTATTCTCATCATACTATACAAGTCAATCTGCACGCGCTTGCGTAAGTACGCGAGATGATCGAANCACTCCCAAATATCGATGCTTTGTCACAAATTGGACTTTCCTTTCATTAATTCTAACTGCAAAATTTGGACGAAACTGTTTGGGATGTCCGAACCAAATGATTAGTTTTCACTGTCTGACAAGTTTAGCGCTCTTTTCCGACACGCTTCTGCACAGATGTCCAGTGCTTCTAGTGCTTTGGACACATTCCAAAACAAGGGTCCACTTGATGAACCTTGAGGCCATCCTATCGGTGTTGTTCGCAATATCGTTTCCTCACCGTTGGTAAATATTATGAGCGATTACTAAAATAAGCTGACTACATTTAGTAAGTACTGTGGCAGCTTGGATGTTAAAGTTTCAACAATTATTCGCCAACGCACATGGTCGAATGCGCCTTCTATATCGAGGAAAATACACGCGCAATATTTATCTACCCTTTGTGTCACAGTTCAAGAGCTGTCGTAATGCGTGACTTCTGCTTATCCCCGGCACGAAACATATTAATTCGGATTCATGTTACCTCTTGTCATGATATGTTGCATTATTCGTCACGTCAAAAGCCTATCCAGAATCTTCCCATAAGTCGGGAGGAAGGAGTGTGGACGATAAGACGTCGGTTTGTTGGATGGTCTATCCTTGACTTTCAGAAATTTTTTTACCGAACATCAAATGTGTGCTGCATCATCTCATGCGTTATAGCATCGTAGCTTGCTGACTTGTTTTGTATCATCCTTCTCAAGATCTGTTTCCGTTATTCGTTCTTCTTCCGCTATTGTTACATTTTCGTAATCTCATGCCTCCTACTCACCCTGTTTCAAAAGCTCATACAAGACATTCACCTGTTTCTCGCCAACTTCTTGTATGTTTTCCATCCTGCAATAAAGTTACCCAAATCTCTATCCGTCTTGTTTTGCTCACACTCATTAAATAAGGTCAATACCATGTCGATTTACTGAAGGATTTCTTCACGAATTGGTGCAAACTGTTCCGCTTAGCTTCATATATTTTTGGTTTATATTGGCGGCGTTTGTCATTATATTTCTGTAGTTCTAAATCTGTGCTTCCTCTCTTCCTTTTCTGTCGCTGCAATGCATGTCTGAATTGGTTCATCTCTCTCTTCATTTTCGTCCAAAACCTAGTCCACCAACGTACCGGTTTTAGTAAGTCTCGACGTGGTCATAAGCATGTGGAACACGTCTGGAGAAAATTAATTTCAATGGCATCAACTTTTTCCTCTAACGTTTTTGCTTCTCCCATTCTGACATGCACTTGTTCACGCAGAGCCCATTTCTTCACTGCAAGTTTGTCCCAATCAATATTTCCAAAATGTATTTTATTCTGTTTTCCATCTCTCCAATGCACGAGATGATATTACTATGGCTATTACTTTATGGTCACTTAACCAACGTTGCATGTTCCATCAAACCACCTCAGTTGTACTCAATTTATTGTCCAGCGTGATATCGCTCTCTTATAAATGTCGTCGCTCCAAATTCATGAATCACTATTGACTTATGTTTCATGAGAAACCTCTAAAAAATCGTCCGCGTAGCGTTGTGCAAGATTATCCTAAAAACTTCGTGCGTGCATTAGCATTGATTCTCTTCGATTTTTACTTATTTGAGTAAAATCTTCTTTCAAATTTTTCGCATATTGACAATAAATTTAATATTGTTTGCTATACTGACCCTAGTCGATATACGAGAAATTGTCAGTGTGGGGTAGCATATTGTACTTGTATGAGTACATCTCCTATCCCGTGTATTACCACAGCACCCCACGGGTCTGGTGCTGCCACCTGCCACCACCCGATATACCCGGAGTACTTGCCGCAGAACCCCCCGATGATGATATACTTCTTGGTAACATCCAATGTATATATAGTTTCGCCGCATGTATTCACCCATTTCTATAGAAGGGATTTTGGAACGCTGAAGATTCTGTTGCGAAACTAATCATAATTTGCTATTAATATTGACAGTTGCTGTGCTATTTTTTACTCCGGACGCTATGATCATGATCGAGATTCCTGCGTTTGCAATTAATTCAGATCTACGACTCTTGACTCCGGTTACAATTCTGATAGCCATTACCACTAGTCCCACAATTACCACAAATCTCTTCTTTTCCTTTGCACACAGCCGATACGTGACCACATCTGTGGCATTTGAAGCATTGAATGAGTTCTGTGTCCTCAAATATTCGCACAATCAACATGTCCAAATAAACCCTTCCTGTTGCTAATATCTTATTCATTTGTGTTCTATCTAACATTTGTATGTTTCTTGTTACGCTCTCCGTAAAATTATTCTCTACTATTTCATTCACAATCTCTCCTTTTGACATTTCACTAAGTACTCCAAATAGGCGCAGCTTTGATCTACGCTTCCCTAAGTCCCTGGTTTAGCGATTGTCCCTGCAATGCCGTCAAATTATTCCGTTCTTGATTGTCAGGTAAAATTACAACTAAGTCTCCCCCCACCCTGCGTTTCGCGCGTTCTATCAATCTCGATTTGTACTTTTCGTGCCTTTAAAATTTTCTTTAACTCTTCATGCTTCTTCCCCTTAGTTGCGCCTCCCCCTTCTATTAACACTACTTCTTGCAATGTCTCCCTAGGTCTGACGCGCTGCAACATTCCTGCATATGTCTTAATCTTTCTCCCTGAATTATGACGATAGTCTCACGTCGTCCGCCGCAATGCTCCTAATTCGTTCTGGAGTATTCCTGCCGTATCCGGTGTAGCATTTTCTGCTCACTGCTGCTTCACATCACTTAGTGTTTGATTCCTTTTCTTATGTTCACGACAATGCTCCTACACCTGCTTACGGAACTCTAGTAACTTTCCCTCTACTGCATGCTCAATGACCGTTTGTAAAGACTGTTGAAAATCCCCGAGACTCCGCCCGTATGGGGTGTATAGAACTGAAAATTAATATAGGCGCACGTGTTAGGTTCCCGTATCACCCCTCAATCTACATCACAAAACGGGCGTCACTGTGGCTTTATTTCTGTGCTGATTTTCGGTTTTTCACTGTTTTTACATGTGTGACACACGTGGTAAGGTAATAATTATTTCCCCAGTCGCCACGTTGTATCAGTGTCTACTAGAAATGCTGCATATACTATGCAAATCAGATGCACCGCTTAGAAGTTATAGATGTGTTTTAAAAAAACATACGTTTTCCTCCCACATGTATTTTCCCCAACACACCTCCCTAAGGTGGCAGAAGTCACTCAAATTTCAAGTAGGAGTGAGTGATAGGCGCTTCTATCATCTCTCCAACCACGTGCTCAAATGTAAAAAAGGCCCAAAACTAGTTTAACACTTATAGTTCTACTCTAAAGTTGTAGGCGGGGCTGTTTTTACAGAGTTTAGTGCTGTATGCATCTGTAACGAAGCCCACCGTACTCTCTAGATACAGAAGACTTCGTATGTATCCAAAGCGTCACATCACTAACTTTATAGTTCAGTTGCGCCCCAAAACTACATATGGCCATTCTTATGTACGTATGAAACTAGTGTTCCTTTTTACAAATTTACATGCCTCTGCGTTATTTTTGAGCAGACTTTTAAATAAACAGCGGCTAAAGATAATTAGGAAGCTTTACTTGAGAATTCAGCTTCGTGAGAACCGTCATGTTCTTATAATATTCAAATTAACAGACGCACACTTGTAAACATTGTCCTAAATGAGGTGCCTTTTATATTATATCTTCTATTTCAATTCTTCCATTTGTTTCAAATTATCTCTGTAGATCATGCTGACTTGTTTTTTTTTCAAATCCTCACTTACCTCAAATCTCCGAAATAGAGTAATTTGAGGCCACCAAGTCCTGTCGCTATGGACGCTGACACAAGCACTCTCGTAGTTTTTCGCTGATATTTCAGCCACTATGAGCCAAATATAGTCCAATTTTCACCATTAAACACAGAAAAGTAATCTTTTTCACCACGTATACATTTTGTATCTCAGACGTTGCTGAGAAGCGCTTTATAGGTTACTTCTTACGGAGCTCTTTGACGTACGTTCCTCTCGACCCTGTTTATTTATTTTCAATATTTATTAGTTATCTTGCTCCTGTGATTATGCAACATCTCTTATCGCTAATGTGACATCAACTTCCTGAGTAGAATCCCGGTCTGGATGTTGGTTACCGACTGTTAATATTAACTTTACATTGACTAGAGAGGTTCAAATATTTAATGCCCATCTTCTTCGCCCTTTTTGATTAATTTAAAATGCGACNGAGGTGCCACGAAAAGGACGCCACCATATCAATCTACACACCTTCATTTTGGCTCCATTGCAGTGAATCATAGCAATACTTAACTCAAGTAGTGCAAGTGGCCATGAGTTAGTAACCAGCGTAAACAAATACGAAAGATACAAAAGTAAACACAAAAATTTGATCCTCATTTTGTGTCTATGAGATNAGTCATACATGCAGACATTTCTCCCCACCGCTGTCGGCTCGTTCACCACCAGAGATCATTGACCCTCTATGGTAGACGCCTAGGCTCCGTCCTTTCGCTCCTTCCAAGAAACCAGCGGGCCACTGACTCCGTGATTGTTCTGCGTAGTAAAAGTTGATTTGAGTCCTACTTTACCGACTGAACTATCGCGACCGAGTATTCCATAATGACTTTCTAACTAATTATCACTTGCATTGAGTAATGAACTCTACACGCAAAGTTTCAATATCGCGACTAATTAGCAGACCAATCGTTGATAGTTAATTCCAACTTGTACTCGGAATGAAACTTCCATAGTTCAAGTTTTGAAGAACATTATGCTATGTTCGTGAAGATGAAATTCGTGGTCAAAATACCACTTGTAAAAAAATCTCGAGGATGAATCGAGGATGAAAATGCTCGAGATTGAATTTAGAATGAATTTCGTGGAAGTGATCTAGAATAGAATCTAGAAATGATCGAAAAATAGTGAATAGTTAATGTTGGGGAGTCTCCGTTCGTCAAGTTATTGACACTTCCCCACTCTATCACCCAGAAGCTTGCTCACGTGCTTTTCTTCTAAAAGTCATGTGACATTGTTGGTCCACTATACCTTAATTTTATTACTCCACGTGGTGTCTCTATAATTGGTGATGTTCGTTGTGACGTGTCTCCCGGGCCAATAATCAGACTCGCTTTCGGGAATTTTCCTAACTATCAAGGCCTTGTCTTTTTCCAAACATCCCTTCAGTGATCCCAACCAGACACTGCTTCGCAATTTATTAACGACGTGATACTTACTTTTGACAGCTTTCGAATATTTGAAAAGTCAAACCTATCTCTTTGACACTTCTTTTATCTCAGGTTCTCCGACGCTTGCCACGCAGTCGTCTGTCTGCTGTTTTTCGTCACCCATTCGCACCGAAATTTCTAAGAGCTAGTTGCCACGCACGACCCAACTTTATTGTTCTCTGATCTCGCGACCCCTCATTGTTCGTCTGCTTACAAAAAACTTATGTCCCTCCTTCCCAGTAGCTTTCTGTGTCTTCTCGCTGCAACTGCGCACACGTATCCACACGTGTCATTGATAAGTGACCTTCTTTTCTTCCAAAAATATTAAGAACCTTTCTGTCCCTTTTTTGTTTACTTTTCAACGATGTCATTTGTTATTTTGTAACACTTCCTTCTTTCCTTCTGTTTCTCGCAAAAGTAAAGCAAAAGTAACCCACTCCATTTGGCAGGTTTTCAATCTCTCCTCCGAACAAGGAAGAACGCTCCGACCCACAGCTGGGGTCTCCCGTCTACCCCTTCCAACACTGTCCTTTGCGACGGGTCGGGGTTTCCGCTCGCTTACGAAACATTTATATTTTTCAAAATAATTAAATAAACCTAATTAAAAGTGAGGAATTCATAATTCCTTACAGTATAGACAAATACGAGACAATTTCGTAATGAAGAACTTACTTACCCTGGCCAGTTTCGTTGTAACAAAATCTTGCTCAATTCCTCTCATCCATTTTGCTCTTAGTTAATCGTCCTGGGGAAATGTGAAATCACTAACGTGTAGTCCACTTTTGATAATTTCCCCTCCACAAAGGAACTCAGCACCTGCATAACATTGTATTCCTAGTATGAATTACTGTATATTGCTAAACGAAAAAATCACACTTAACACAATACTCAGCTGACGCCACACGACGCGTAACACAAAATAATGCACTGTTGATTATATATGAGGCTTACGGGCCACATTGCTGTGACGTCACTTTAAAATTTTCATATTATGTTATGATCTTATTTCTCAGGTGGTCGTGGACGCAGTGTCTTATGTGACGTCATCAGCTTCGAGGTGCCACGAAAAAGACGCCACCATATCAATCTACACACCTTCATTTTGGCTCCATTGCAGTGAATCATAGCAATACTTAACTCAAGTAGTGCAAGTGGCCATGAGTTAGTAACCAGCGTAAACAAATACGAAAGATACAAAAGTAAACACAAAAATTTGATCCTCATTTTGTGTCTATGAGATGATGCGCGCTCAGATGATCCACCATATTATGGGAACCAAGTCAGTTCTTAGAGGTTAGAGAATGTGTGTATGTAT
>NNCF01130301.1:166827-183816 GCA_002313205.1 Laupala kohalensis | reverse complement strand
AAAACCGTCCGCGGGGTAGACGGTTCTTCATCTCACTATTCAAAACGGTCCGGGGAAAACGGTTCTTCATCTATCGAGCCTTTCACGACTTGTAATCGTCCGAGATAGGCGTAGTTGTTCGGAGTCGTAGTAAATTCTCCGAAGCAGATCGAGATTACGTTAGAAAGATATTTTTTTGAGTACGTAGTATTTTCAGTCACGTATAAAGCGCTCCAAGTGAAGCACTGAATGTCCGGATGTATAACGCGAAAGTTAAATCGCTACGTGAGTTAGAAGCGTAAATACGCTGTTCAATACGAGAATTCGCCGCGAACTAGAAGCTGTGAATAGTAGGACCATACGGAAGACCATCGTGCCAGCGAGCATCAAAGACAGGCTGCGTGGTCAAGGTTGAACCCGGCAAAGGACGAACGAGCAGTACGAGGCGATCAGCTGCGAGTGACGAAGTATATTACGGAGGAGGCTGTAGGACGAACGAGATAGTTCTACACATGATTTCGACGAAGATATATGGGTTGTGAGTATCTGTCTCTGTGAGACGAAACTTAATTGTTGTGGGATCAAATGATTGGGACTTGCAATATTTGTAATTCGATGAGGTACAAGTATCTGTTCTAAGAGAATGGCCCATAGAAATAAAGAGTTTCGTAATGTATTTTTGTAGAAGAGAGAAGAACCTCAAGAATCATTTTAGATGAACGGTTTTATTTTTTCTGCGCTTAAATTATATAAGGAGCTCATAACGTGCAATATTATGTCATTAAATTTAAAGAATATCAGTGGTTCTTTGTATTATGAAATTTAAATGAACGAAAGATATTAAATAAGAAGAACATTTGTAACTGCAATATCGCAGAGTGATGTTTCCTTAATTGTTCGATGGGGAAGAAATATTGATATATTAATAAGATGCGTCAATTCTGTGTGAATATGTTCAACTTGAGAAATCAAAATAAAATTGTGATAATCTGCATCAGAGTTCCGAATCCTTATTTTTATTCAATCTAAATGTGTCTGTGTAATTTAATAATTTTATTATATTCAGATCCAGGGTACATTAGATAAATTGGTGCCTGAACAGGGGACTAAAACCAGGGCGTATAGGGGATTCCCGGAGGCGTAGTGGAGCCAACCTCTCTCGGAGAAGGTAATCCCGAAATTAAGACTTGGTTCTTCAGAGTGGGGTGGGGCCCTCAAACCCATCGTTTCAAAACTTAGCTGTTCAGACACAAAAACCATACAAAAACCGGACCAATCAACGGAAACGACTTGGCAACTCTAATAAGAACTGGAATTTGGCTACTTGGAAACCTAACCGTAGTTATGATAAGCATTCCATGCAGGAACTTCCCTCTATAAATAGCAATAAAATGATATATAGTATAAACTGCAAGAAAACAATGACAATCAAATAGGAAAATGTGTGGAGGAGGAATGGAAAAATATTAAAGGTATTATANTTTTGAATTTCGGAAGAAAAAACCTAGAAACGACTGGTATGATGATGAATGTAAAGAAGCACTGAGGATTCGAAATGAAACAATAAATTAAATTTAATAATTAAATAATAATTTTAGATGATTCTTTGTTGTTCGAACAATTTCCGTTATTTTATAAAATAATTTGTAAATTAGTTTTATTATTTTAAAAAATCTGGAGTAAATGGTAAAATGCAAAATAATAATACTTATTATTGTTGTTATAATGTGTGTAAATTTATTTATTTACGATCAATTTATATCTCTGGATCTCTGTACGAACCAGATAATTCACGAATGCACAAAACAAATATTGTTAATTTGGTTCGGTCTTTATTTAGTATAATTGATTAAACCAGTAAAATGATTATTTAATAAATTAAAATGCATTTAATCAATGTTTAATAAATGAAATTGTGCATAAAATGTTTGAGCTTTTTCAAAATTTACTCTGTTCTTTGGGTACGTTGATGGTTTGATTGGATGGTCTGCCGTTTGAATACATTTAGAAATCAATAATTGTAAAATGTTTGGCATATTAATAGTAAAAAATTGATATATAGAACACTATTAAAAGTTTTTTGGTGTCATTTAATCAATTCAAGGCAATGTTAAACAAATAGGAGTCTATATTTTATACAGTCCTGACTAGAAGTTGATTGAGGAGTTAATTTGAATATCATAACCATTATTTTGTTTATATTTGCCATGTATATACGACTATTAAACGACATTATAACGCACATACAAATTGCATATATTAAAGGTACATATTTGAAATATACAAAAGGCGTTCAATAAGTAATGCAACACTTTTATCTCAAAGTAGGATAATGTTATTCGGGTTTTAGATACGCCATATTGTTTCCCAATTCTTTGTCTATAAAACTCTATTTTTTAACGTAATCTACGTTCAATTCTATATTCTTAACCTACGCCACTTAGCGTATATGCCGTCATGTTACCACTCTACTGGTCTGCGTCTTAGCCATGTTATTGCGGCATCAGTAGCTGTAGTGCTGTAGGTGTCCATCTTTCAGTGGACCAAAGAGATGGAAGTCAGAAGGTGCGAAATCCGAGCTATAGGGTGGATGAGGATGAACAGTCCACGGAAGTTTTATTATCTCCTCTCGAGTGCTCAGACTTCTGTGTGGCGCAGATGTTCCTCTTTTGTTCATTATGCTCTTCAGTTATTCTTCGAGGAATCCTGCGGAAGCAAACCTTTAAATACGCTGACTGGTGGACAACTATGTCAGCACTACCAACAGAGATGACAAGATGGGCGCTGAGCTGTTTGATTGTTATTCGTGGATCACCTCGAATAAGAGTGTCCGCTCGTTCCAACATTGCAGGCGTCACAGCTACATGCGACCGGCCTGTGCGTGGGAGATCAGACTAGTTTCCTTCTCCATGTCGTGTTGACGACAGACGCATTGCCCAACTTCTCTTCGTGCATTTATCCATTGCCAGGTGTACATAGACATTCTGTGAACACCTGTGATTATTTGTGATGGTCTGGTTTTCCGCCAAAAGAAATTCAATACTGTTTACTCTTTGTTTGGGACGTATTCGAGTAGAGGATCCATTTTGAAGGCACTTCCGTCATTTGGGAGTTGATGGAAATATATGAAATGACGCAGGAATGTTTAAGAATGTCCTAAACAAAATTTCATTATTTTAAAACAAAAATTGGCCGAGAAAAATATGTTGCCTTACGTACTGAACGCCCCTCCTATGTAACGTCCACTACATGTTTACACCTGCAATGTGACAATTCACACAGACGTAGTTACGACTTTCGGGCATTTTCAAGCAATTGTCAATCACAAAATTTTACTGATTGTTTGCATTCTAGAGGAATGTAAATCCGCCAAGTTTCAGATATTTAGGACTTTATCGACGTGAGATATTCATGTCGTAATATGCTTTTAAAAAAACCACCATTCTTTAAACTAAAAGTTTTCAAGTATTGCCACATCAGAATTTCCAAATTTGTTTACCATCTATCAATTTTATCATTTAGCAACATAAAAACTTAACAATTTCCATAAAACGTGCCTGTGACAGACAGCACAAGTTATCTTAACACAACTAAACCAAGGATACTACCTTTCATCAAACCAACAGTGGCTAAAAAGCACATACGGAAGATCAGAGCCCTTTCTTACCAAAATCCTCATGACAAAATACACTTAACCGTGCTTCACTACACGCACCACAATACGCATAACAATCTTTGGAACATCAGAACAGGTACATGGTGCTAGGTCGACGTTGCGGGTTAAACGTACGGGGATGCAAATGAGTTGAAGTTTTGAAATATAAAGAGAAGCAATAAAATATTTAGAAATATTCAGGCCAAATGCTCCTCAATCTATCACCAAACGCATGGAGAAAGACAATTGCCCTATCTTTCAAACACCTCACAAGATCAACCGAAATGTCTCCACCATCACATACCCTCCCACCGTTTCCCCAACCGCATCCATCACCAGAAAGAAGCAGTCTTCTGCAATCCGTCCCATACAAAAAGTTCCTTTTGACGCGCACCTTTGTACTACTCCCGAACTACTTTTTGAATCGTGACCAGAATATTCATCCGCGCGTCTACACTTCACAGTAAATGGCGAACTAGAGTGCGCAGTCTGCAGCTATGACACAAAAACTTATTTTTCGTTACAATATATTATAACATAATTTCATTTTTAGGTCTTTTAATGATTTGAGTAAAAGAATACATATCTTTCCCAGAAATTTATTTATTTATTAACTATATGATATATAACCAAGTAACATCAAGTCTACATTAAAACCACCTTAACGTAAGGGTTTCTATTTTTTAAAACTTTCATTGATTAATTTCTTTGAAAGTTTTTGATTAATAAAATCATGTGATGTATATCGGGGATATAATATTATGGTTTTCGTTGCTTTATAGTTTCCTAAACGAGATATTCGATAAAACAGTAAACACTGTTAGAAATTCCATGCAGAAATATACAGGTGAAATGAACGTCTCTACAATTGCATGCGCAAGTATAACAGTCATTTTAAGGCTAGCCCATCTCCGGAAAAACTCGCCGCATATCGGATTGCTAGAGCAAAAGCGCGCAGAACTATCAAAGAATCCAGATCCACCTCCTGGAAAGAGTTTCTAAGCACCATTAAGAGAACAACATCGTCCACTAAAGTATGGGAGTCAATCCGAAAGATATCTGGAAGGTATTCTCGAGTCCCAATATCTGGACTCAATTATCAGGGTCGGGTTCTCACCAACAACAGAGAAATGGCAACAGCAATGGCTGAATATTTTGCTGACCTAACATCTACAGCAAACTGCGATCCTGATTTCAAGAGAAAAAGGGAAACAGCAGAGAGCACATCTTTTGACTTTCGTTCCACCAACTGGGAACCCTACAACTCTTCCTTCTCTATGTGGGAACTTGAGTCAGCTCTAGCGACAGCCCACAACACTGCTCCTGGCCCTGATTCAATTCATTATGAAATGCTGAGACAACTCAGTCTCGAGTCGAAAGAATATCTTCTGGATATCTTTAATCTTTCTTGGTCCGAGGGAGTATTCCCTAATTCCTGGAAGGAAGCAACGCTTATCCCTCTATTAAAACCAGGTAAGGACAAAACAAACGTTAGTAGTTATCGAAGAATTGCCTTGACGAGTTGTGTTGGTAAAACTCTGGAGAGAATTATCAACCGACGTCTCGTCTGGTATCTTGAACGGCATGACTTGCTGAGTCGATCTCAGTGTGGTTTCAGGAAGTTCCATTCCACCCTGGACAACTTACTTCTCCTGGAATCAGCAATTCAAGATGCTTTCGTCCGAAGACAACATCTCATCGGAATATTCTTTGACATCGAGAAGGCTTACGATACTACTTGTCGTCATGGCATTTTACAACAACTCTATGCCTGGGGATTTAGAGGACGTCTTCCTCTGATGCTCATGTCCTTTTTGGATCAACGTTCCTTTTACTATAGAATTGGAAGAGACACCTCGGATCTCCTTCTTCAATAGAACGGTGTTCCTCAGGGCTCAGTCTTGAGTGTGACCTTATTTGCAGTGACCATAAACAGCATAACGTCTGCTGTAAAGAATCCTGTTATACACTCTCTTTTTGTCGATGACTTTGCTATCTTTTGTTCATCACAGAGTGTCACAGGTGCGGAGCGACAAATCCAACTCGTCCTGAATAGATTATACCACTGGTCGAAAACGACAGGTTTTCGTTTCTCTGCTGAGAAAACACGCTGTGTTCTTTTCAGTAGGAGACCAAGCCTTCTGGCAGAACCTCACCTCGCCCTGGGAAACAACGTTCTCAAATTCTATCCTTTTGTGAAATTCCTAGGTCTGATTTTTGATCAGAGATTGAATTGGATTGAACATCTAACAGACCTAAGAGCAAGAACATTAAAATCTCTGAATTTATTGAAGTGCCTCAGTAGCAGGGAATGGGGCGCTGATCGCTACTCCCTGCACCAGTTTTATCGAGCATTCATAAGATCTCGGCTCGATTATGGCTGCGTTGTATATAGCTCTGCTCGTGCAAGCTATTTAAAGAAGTTGGATAGTGTCCACCATGCCGGAATTCGACTAGTTACGGGAGCATACCGCACTAGTCCCATTCCGAGTTTGTATGTCGAGAGTGGCGAACCATCTCTTTCCCTCCGGCGGCAAATCCTCATGCTACGACACTTTTGCCACTTGCAAACTTTACCCGACAATCTGGTACACAACGCGGTTTTTCATCCATCCTCTTCTTCCATCCGTTTCTACAACAACAGACTGAGAGCAACCAAACCTTTTGGATATCGCTCCAAACAAATTTTGGAAACCTTAAATATACGCACACTTAATGTCTTACATCAAGGTTTTAGTAAGTCTCCCCCTTGGGCTTTGCACAAGCCGAAGATTATTTTCGATCTTTTGCATCATGACAAGAAGAACACTCCAGCTCCGATGTTGAGGATATACTTTCAGCTAATCCTCTACAAATACCGGGACCGTATCCCTGTGTTTACCGACGGGTCGAAGCAGGCTGATGGTGTCGGCTGCTCCGTGGTATTTCCCCGTGAGACCAGTGGCTACCGTCTAGGCGACTTGTGAGGTGTTTACACTGCTGAGTGCTACGCCATATTGCGAGCATTGCGAACTACAAAGTGCTCCCGCGGATCACATTTCCTGATTTGTTCTGATTCGCTGAGTGCCCTCCAAGCAATCCAGAATATGTATCCAGCTGATAAGCTGATCCAGAAAATCCAGGATGTACTTTTAACACTGCAAAGTGATGGAAAGAACATAATGTTTTGCTGGGTTCCCGGACACGTGGGTATCAGAGGAAATGAGGAAGCAGACGATTCCGCAAAGAATCCTCAAGTATCCTCCAGAATCGCGTGGATTTCTCCACGATTCCAAAACGAGATCTCCTAAATTCCGTCAAGATAAGGATTCTGAGTCAATGGAGCAATGAGTGGTTAGCTGTTGAAAGGAATAAGCTCCGACTTATCAAATCTTCTGTTAAGTCATGGAGCAGTTCCTGTAGGCCAACCCGGCGCGACGAAGTCCTGCTGACCCGCCTGCGCATAGGACATTGTCCTCTCACTCATAGGACATTGTATCTCTTACTACTTGATGATGAACCTTTTTGTGAGGAATGTAGCTGGTCTCTGACAGTGCGTCACCTACTAACTGATTGCAGAAGATACTCAAGTATACGGAGACGAATTGGTCTGGCTGCAGATTTACCAACAATTCTCGGAAATGAAACGGGTAATGTTAACAATATATTGGATTTTATGAGTAGATCGGGGCTCCTCCTACAAGTTCTCGGGAGGGTTTAAAATTTTCATTCTCTTTTCATCTTTACTGTCTTCTTTGTTTTCATCGTTCGTTTCTGTAATTCGAAAGTATAATATTTAAAAGTTTTTTTCCTTTTTTGTGAAATAATGTCTTGGTATTCTGTTTTCTTTTTTTCCTTTCATCTTTGTATTTAGATACTTTTTGATTTCAGGAGGGTTTTTTAGTGGGTATGGTCGAGATATTCGGCGAGTCCCACACACGGGGGAGAGTCATTACGGCTCTTCTCTATGGTGCGAAACTGCATTTTTCCCTACTTGCATGGGCTCTAATGACCTCGATGTTGACGAACCCTAAAGCCCCAACCAAAATAAAGCAGTCATTTTTTTAAACACATACGTGATCTTCCGTCTTTCGCTTGTTATCCTAAAAAAATAACTAATTATTTAGTTTCGCACCGATTCAAGGTGTTAAAGGATCAAGAGACGTTTGTTAATTGTTCAAGAATACCTTTCCCTTTTTCTCTACCACATGGTGGGTCCATCACGGAAACAAATAGTCGAACAGGAACTCTCAACCTGAAAAATACAAACGTTGTCGTACAGATGGGAAGGCAAAATAATAGTGCAGTATCATGGTGGAATTAAATGTAAATTTTGTTGTTGTACTGCATGTATTGAAATTAGTTCAGATCTTGCCAAAAATATTCGTTATACCCTGCATTTTTGGACATTAGGAGAATAAACCGGTGTTACTCGGGTTGTGAAAAGAAACTTAAAACAATCATTACTAGACACTAAAAATTTAAAAAATCACAGATATAACAACAAATATACAAAAAAAAATTACATTAGCATCAAAATAAAATTGTTTGCAAAAATTGATATATTTTACCCTAAAGTGGATATTAATACACCTGTCTATTGGTCTAGATTTTTCAGTTCATTTTTCCCGGCGCTGCCGGGCAAAATATAATGTTCTAAATTCATTTGTTATATAATGTTCTGGACATATTTGTAAGCTCCATAATGAACAGTCATGCGAATGAAGATGAACATCTACCGATTAGCAGCCAATTTAAATTCTTTCTCTGTTATTGTAATTCATGAGTATTAACCATACTTTGCTTTTTTATAACAGCCCTTTAGAAGAGCCCTTTGATATTTCATATAATTTCATCTCCTTATTTTTCGGATTTCCAAGTAACTGACATTCCAAATAATTCACTTTCATTACTAAAGATTTGTAGAATATTTAGATATATTCTATAATAGTAATAGAAATTTTGCGTCAAGAATGTAGCACTTTTTTAATATTCCATTATTGCTACCTATTTTAAAAATCAGTTTATATTTTTGTTGTGCAGATTATTTATTTTTTTGACTAATTATTAGCAAAATTTTGGAGTGCTTCTATTCGTGCATTAAAAACCATCATGTTATCGATCATACAATCGTGTCAAGTTTGATTAAGTTTTACAGTAATAGTCTCTAAATTACTGGAAGTAAATGTTAACCCTACATTACTATTGAGGGAATTCAAGTCTGACATTTCATTTTCTGCCATTATAAAATTAAGAGTTTACAGCTTTTTCTAATGGATTAGCCATCCTGATGTATTACTTTGTTGTTATGTGAAGTACAACCTTTAAGAAACCTTAAATTTATCACGAATGTTGAATACAATTCTTTAAATTAGAAAATGCATTATTTATTCTTGTTTTTGGAATGTGAAAATTAATTCATTTTAGTTTAACTCTCGAATACTAACGTCTATGAACCTTTAGTAAATACTGACTATACATAAAATATACGTAGGAGCTCTTGAATGTATCTGCATGAAAGGATATCATATTATTGAAAAGTAATAACATTTATTTTATGAATAAAGTACAATATAAGTATTTGATAGAAATGTTGAATCAGAATCAATAAAAAGATGGATTACGTAAAAATTATGTATAGGTAGTACTCTCGGGTTAATTAGTTCGAAGTTACATAGTATGACATTTTTGATCAGGATAATTTCTGTAGTAATTTTCGAAATAATTGCTCTTAAGAAGGATATAGTATCATTCATTGGGTTGAGAACTGAAAAAAGTTAAGGAGGAATGTGGATAAGTATGTTTGTTTGCCCACGGAAAGGAATGTAAAAGCTCTCCCCTGGTTTCCAAATGAGCGCGACTACCCACGTAGCTTTCCTTTCCCCGTACCCTCGCCACCGCCACCCCACCTTCGACTTCGGAAGTGAAGCGCGGGAAGAGCATTCTCTGCAACAGGAAACTGCGCTAAGCGCACTTGCTTCCGCCCCCACCTCCGCAACCACCACCCCTGCCCTCCTCCACCCTTGCATTGCAGTAGCAGCAGAGTGCTTGCTGCGCTTCGGAACTTCCGTTAACGTCTTTCCCACTACCAAGTGTCTGTCCGTCCGTTGCTCTTTCCCCATCGTCATCACTGCTCTCACTGTCTATCTCACCCCCCCCCTTGCCCTTCATTCCACCCCCTCCCACCGCACAATAACTACTGGAGTTCACCTCTCCCTGCATCCTTGCAACAGAAACCACTGTCCAACGCTATACGCGGCAAACAGCTTTTTCTCAACCAAGAAAAGATTTTTACTTTAAGTACTCTTTGTTTGAGATTAGTTTCTTATTTGTTCCGAGAGTTTAATGAAGAACGCAATTTTAGGACGCTCATTTTTAGGACTTACAATTACATTAAACTCTTTGCTTGTGAAAATGATTTTTCTCAAGCAATGTATATTTGATCTATTGGTTAATTTTTCTTCAGTTCTAAACACACGTTTTGATAAAAATAAATTCGAAGATCAAATAATTTCATCCCATTTACATTAGAGCTGGGCGTCGCTCCGGGTTGGTCGGGTTTCCAACCGAATGGAATAAAATCGAACTGTCCTCTTTGAATCGCTTTTGGGTAGGTTGGGTTAAGAAGGATTTGGTTTCGTTGGAAAACCAAATCGACTCGACCCGGAATGAGACCTGACTGTATTTTAACCGAATCAAAGCGAATCAAAATAAGGAGTAAACATAATTTTATACAAATAGAAGTTGAATTTTATTTCTAAAAAATAAGAAATTATATGTTTTAATGATGACAAGTAAATGGCAATAAAGCAATTTGAATTAATTTGTCAGAATTCTAAAAAAGTGTAAATTGAATTTATGATATCTTATTGAGTATTAACCAATAATGAAATGAAGTAAATATGAAATATATGTACTGGAATGCCACAATTGGTTCTGGAATAGCTAATACATCTCTAGTAACCCTAGATAAAACCTGATACTGCGAACCATAGTCCTCCAACCATTTTACAAAATCCCAAAATTAAGATCGCAAGCAATGGATTTGTCTTTTAGTTAAGATCAATGCTCAGGCACTGATTAATCACTCTATACAGCCACAAGGTCAATGATGGTTTAATAACCACATTACAATAAAATAATAAATATTTAATAATCAATATACGAAAACGGATTTTTTTAAATGTATGTAAATGTGACTTATTGTTAAAATGAAAATTAATGACCGTACCTAAGCCTAGGGCATAATCAATATTACAACTCACTTAGCGCATATTAGGTGATTAAGAATAACCTATATGCAAAACGCGCTATTTTAAAATTACTTCCTAGCATAATTATAATTCTGAGGTTATATAGCGTTCTGTCTTTAAAACCTTGGAATATTTTTATTTTTTTGAATTTTTTCAATAATATACTGTAACAATTTAGCGGTATAACGATTTTTTTTTGTTATTTTCAAAAGTTTTCTAACAGAAAAAGAAATTTTGGATACGGGCTACTCAAATAATAATTATGAATTTATTCACATTTTCCACCCAACGTTTCTTACTTTTACCACATATTCTACATTACTTACTTTATAATTAAGCATATCATGTTTGAGTGACATTAGAAACATTGATTATTTGGCTGAATTATTTAACCTATCTAGTAAATAATCCAAGTAGTCAGTAATTCTATAGTTATTCAAACATAATATATTTAATTATAACCCAAAACAACCTGGCTCAACAAAATGTTTCGATCGGGTCGGTTTATTCGCCCTCACGTAATCTGATGTGTAATCTGATCTACTGCTCTGATTTTTATGCCACTTACCGTTTATTCATGTAGTAAAACACTGATAATGATGTTGGAAACAAAGGTTGAATTCACGAATATATCGGTATAAAAATCATACAAACTTTAAGTCTATGTCGAAACTTTGTTCTAAGTTATGTTTACTACTTGTCACAATGTTAATTAGTGTTACAGCTCTCTAATGCACGGAGTAAACGTTGTGATGAAATATAAATTCATTATCTCATCTGTCACAAGAACTCCCAGGTCACTAGCAAGTGCTTTTGGTTAGACAAGATTACACAACTATGAGTTTTTAAATGCCCATACCCTCTGATGTAATGACTTTTTCTTGGCAATTGTATAAAGTTCTGTATAGATATATGAAAATACAACCTTAAAAAAGTTTTTCTCTTCCGTTTTTCTTTTCTTTAATTCGAACACTGTATTTTGTACTTTTTTTTTGTCATCAGCGGTTCATATACAGTCAAGGAGACAAAGAAGAATTTTCAATATACAACATCCATTTGATATTTTGAACGTAATAAATGAATGGTAAAATCAATACGAAACTCGTGTTTTTATTTGACTAATTCCGAGATTACGCACTGAAAATTGTAAGGGAAGAATTGGTATTGCGTAGTTACAACATGCATGAAGGGAAATGTACGTCATATATATTCAACATATATTTTTGAAGATTGATAACAGATTTTTTGTACAAACAAACTTAAATACAAGCGAGTGCATCTCTGAGGATACAACATATTTATTTCCAAGAAAAATTCCCTCCCATTTTATTTTTCAATAAATTGATTTACACAATTCATCATTCATAGGTACTTGCAGTGGAATAGAGAGTTAGCACCTGAAAGTGATGCACTTAAGTAGAGGGATGAGCAGGATTGCATACAGTGGCATTCCATATATTGATTGCACTAACCTTACCAGCTCATTAGTTTTTCAACCGCTGATACAAGGGTATCAGTTTACGTGAATTCTGAAATTTCTGTGAAACCAAGTCAGGTTGGTTTAAATGCTGTGTTTTTGTGAAGTTTTAAAAATTAACATTAACAGATAACACACGTTGATGTACCGTGTGGCATGTCGGGATACGTTTTGTTTGAGCATGCGTTTAAGTAATCTTCACTTTCTAAATACTTTCCCAGTAAATTATATATGATGCAAAATATTCTGTGTATATTATTTCGTCATAAAAGCATTATTAAAATATATTCATAAAACCTATTGCTTATATTTTGCCATCGGATTACAGTGATTATCAGAAACCCTTTAACACACGTTTAATCAAAAGTTTAACTACATGTTTCATGACTGTAATAACGTTTTATAAAATGATCAAATAGAACGCTATAAAAGTTCTGGTTGAATGAATTAATTGATTTTTCAATAATTAGACCTTTCAACTCAAAATACTGTAATTACTTTGGGTAATTTGAAGTATAAAGGGGATAGAATGAGATAGTCATCAGTAGTCGACGCTGTAAATGCACGTAATATTTCAATATATGTTATAATTATCTGTGACAAGTTAAAATTGCATTAATTATTTTGCTAATGTCTTTAATATTCATGAGACGCAATAAAATTTTATAACAGAGCATTGTGATTGTTCGGTTATTCACAGTGAGTATGAATTCACGCTAAATTGCACGGCAAATAATTCACCGTTTACGATAATAAAAGGAGTATGAGGCAACTCATTTACTAACTGGTATTCAATACAGTCGTCATTTTGACGATAAAACCAATTTTTTTCGTTAAACGATGAAGGCCAATTGCTGTATTTAGAACGCACCGTATATACATGCCATAGATAGTGTTTATCATGCCACAGATAAACACTTAACATTGTCACTGAATATGCGTGAAGGAATATTTGTATCAGGAGAAAAAACCCTAACCGTATATTTCGGGAGAGAACCTACTACTGTTTTTTCAGACAGCTACTTTGGACAGTTGAATAGTATTTCAAATTGATTTCTTTGGTGGAAAGACCTGTTCTTCCGACATATCACGAAATTCTAAATACGTACAAAAATTACTAATACGATACATATCTCACCAAAAATTAAAATACGATATAAAACTATTACGTTAATCACTGAAATATTCAAATTGTAGGTCTACGATTATGAAGCTAGAAAGAAAATACAGAAATATGGTTAAGAACTACAATACAGTACGGTATTTGTGCTTCTTATATATTATGTTTTATAAGAAGTCACGATAGGACAGACTTTAAAATATAATCAAAATTTCTAGGACGATTTTTGATTTCGAAAGACTAATGTGTTGATGCAATAAATCATGATCCACGTGTTCAAGTGAATTGTTTTGCAGAAAAACTTTTATTTCCAGTGTAATGTATGCCAAAGTAATGTATTTAAGAAATATTATGAAATGGTAGTTGTATAATTTAGGATATTTCTGTACTATTTCAAAAAAGTCCTATTTTGTGAAAATTCTAAACATTTTTTCGAGAATTTTTTGAATCTTATGAGTATATGAAATATGTTCGTTTAATTTTACTTTATAGGTGATAATACATAATAAGTTACCTAAATAATTACATTTGTACTCACTAGTCTTTTTGGCTGATTTAATTATTTAGGTAGGAAATTCAATTAAATCTTTTATACATTCTATCCTCTCCCTATTTAAATTATGGATGTCTAGTTTATAGCAGTTATAATGGCTTCGTGGATCGTCTAGGTTTCTTGGAAACACCTGAGCACTAAAGAAAGGCATAAGTATGATTTATGACGCAATAAGCTTCACGTGATGGTTTTCCATTGCCTTCCATATACTCAACGCAGTGTTACTCTAGGATCTTTCGAAGAAGATTCATAGCAACAAATTATGCCATTTGGTAACGTAATAGTTTTATATTGTATTTTGCAAAATAATATTGTTATTTGAACCGTATTATTGTATTTTAATTTTCGGTAAGATATGTATCGTAAGTAGTGGCTGACAGCATAGAGCACTTCCCCATTCGGCCGGTCCCTCCACCGTTAATGAGCACACAGGTTGGCCTCTCCAGGATTAAAATATAAATCACTTATTGGACCCCAAAAATGGAAAACATTGCTTTTTTAACGTTTTATTGCTATTTTAATTTTATTTTTGCAATGTACATAAAATTAAAATAAATTTGATCTGAACACTACATAAATACGACACTATAGAAAGTTTAGGTCAGATTCATTCTTTCATATATGGTTAATCCTTTCCTTTTTAATTTTGTCGTAATTATATTGTATTTGAACTAATTTATTTGTAGTTTAGTATAGAAAACACATATTACATTATAGTGGTAATAAAACGTTAATAAAACTAGTGATGCAAAACCATTGCACATACTTTCTCATATACGTTTCTCAGTCTGAACTAGAGAGAGGCATTAAAGCACAATATTAGGAGGGGGATAATTTTTACATGTTACTCTATACTCGTCTTCATTTTACACAAATTTAAAAAGTGTATTAAAGAAATATTATACTACCATTTACATAAAAGAATCTCTAATATAAAAAAATGTTTTTTTTCTTCGTTTTATCGGGAGATAAGATCAGCAAAAATTATATTCCAGTTCAAAAGATATATTTATTAATAAATTTAAAGATAAATAGAATACTATTAACGCAAAAACAAAGCCAGAAGACCATACATATTCTTATATAATTTAATTAATAATTAAACAGTTTTTTTGTTTTGTTTTGCAATTTGATATTTTAAAATCATATTAATAAACACTAATCGTATCTATTATTTATTTCCGTTAAATAGGTGATACTGTTCGTCTTATTTACTTCCAGTTATTTCGTAACGCTTTATCTACCTCATCAAAGAATTCTGTAAGTGTTAAAAAAATTTTTAAAATAATACTATTTTTAACGATTGAAACTCCTATAAAGCACTGAATTAAAAAGTCATGAAAATTAAACAAAAAGATTTATCAAACATTACCTTCACAACAAAACAAAAACACGTAGCCCAGGTAATTCTTCAAACGATTAGAAATAATATGAAATAACACCCTGAAGCATCAAATGATACACACAAACATTTAATATGACACGCAGCATGCACCAATTAACAAGAAAATCCAGCAAAAGGAGCAGTGGACACATCTGATACGCAAGCTTACGCAGGAAAATAATGCAGCGTCACCGAATGTGAGGTTAAGACAAGTGCGTAGAAATCGCGTAGGCGGACGATTCACGATATCAAGAGAAACATAAGATGTAGACTCCTTCCTCAGTTCTCCTTTTTAAAGTAACATATAAAAATGACACATCTACAAACCCATACATAAGCAAAATCGTTTGAACAGTTTTTGAAAAATATTCAATAATATACTTTGACCTTTATGTGAAGTGCCCTTTGCGTTCAAATAAAAATAATATTGAAAGCACGTGCATACGTCAGAAGCAAAAACTACCCTAAATACGAAAAATGAAAAAATATTATTCCATTCCGTCACGAGTGCTGCGCACAGACGGACGGTCAGACGGACAGACTGACGGACCGGACGGACGTGCACCCAAAAACAACTTTTTTCGGAATCAGGGGTCTCCAAAACTTATATTTGCGCAAAAATCTCGTTTTCGATTACAATACTTTCTATATACTACGTATATGAGAAAGTAATAAAGTAAAATAAAGTAAGATTTTTTGTCAGCGTTGGAGTTATTTTAAAAACAACTTATAGAAACTAATAGAAAAAAACTAATAGAAAAAAATTATTATACTGCGTCTATACCAAACTTTCAAGAGAAGTACCGTTAAAGCGGATGTAATGATTAAATAAATAAATTTATTGTCAAAAAACAGTACAAACGGCGTATGACCACGTAGAGGACAATAAACTAATTTACTCTCCGGAAGCAAGCAAGGGACCATCCCATCAATTCCGATCAAGGGCCCAAAGGCAGAGGTGAATTCAAAAATTTCAGCGAAATTCCTAAATAAGATGAAAAGTGTGCTGCGAGTTACAATACTAATAGAATGTCAATATGTTTGTAATTTAACGCAAAAAATGTACATGTACAAAATTATCAAACTATAGATTATTCTGAGTATAGTGTTTAAAAATCATAAGAATTGAAATAACACTAAATTCACGATTTATTGTTACAATAAACACGCCCCTAGACAAAGCCTAGAGAACCTGTATAAGAAATCCGCCTCTACCCGAAGGAAAAACGGAGAAAAACCCGGGCCAGGATGGGGCTACAGAATTTATGTACACAACCGTGCCAAAGTTGAGTACACAAAAAACTAAATTAATATAAACCATACGGCAACACAATCATGCAAGAAAATAGTTTTTGAAATTGTTATTAGTTATTTAAAAAGTACTTCAACAATAACGTGATAAAGTACAAGACGGATTTAACTTTTATTAAAATCAATAAATTCTTTTATATTATAGAAGCATTGGTGCACGAGGTAGTTTTTAACCGCGATTTGAAGAGATCAATTTCATAATGTCTTTTATATTCTTGGGCAGGGAATTATATAGAACGATTCCCGAATGATGCGGTCCTTTTTGGCAAAGAGTGGTT
>NNCF01130301.1:147093-166495 GCA_002313205.1 Laupala kohalensis | reverse complement strand
TTCGGAATGCGTAACACAATTTACTTAATTGGGAATTAAGATTGTCAACGTGACAATTCCATTTGAGGTTGTCTTGAATATGGAGACCTAAGAATGTTGTATTCGCAACAGTTTTTAATTGTGTTCTGTTTAAAGAAATNGTATTACTATTGTGAAATGACATAGACATTGTTTTGTCAGTGTTTACAATGAGACGATTTGCATGGAACCAAGTCGAAAGGTTAGACAATACTTTTTGTGCGTTGGCGTGTTTACATAGAAAATTAGTGTCACCAGCAAAAAGAACCATTTTTCAATCTGATGTGAATGATGACACTTCGTTCACATGCAATAAAAAGAGTATGGGGCCGAGTATTGATCCTTGGGTGACTCCGGAAGTAAGTGGCTTTTTTTATGAAAGTCAACGCTCAAGTATTTTATTTTTAGTATGGGATATTTCGACCTGTTGATATCTATCTTTTAAATAAGAAGTTAGCCATTGATGTGGAAGTCCACGAATGCCTAAAGAATGCAATTTGGAAAGGAGAATTTCGTGATCGATGACATCGAATGCTTTGGATATGTCAAGAAAAACACCCTGACGATTTTTTCCACGGTCATTAGATGTGGTAACTTCGTTTAAGAAAGAAAATATGGGGCTTGCTGTGAAAAAGGTTTTCGTAAAACTGTGTTGATCGTCAGAGAGAATGTTATTTTTTGATAAAAAATCTAGAAGACGCTTATAGAACAATTTTTCTAGGATTTTTGAGAAAGTGGGTAGTAGAGATATTGGTCGATAATTTCCAATATTAAGTTTGTTTCCTTTCTTGTGTAAAGGTTTCACTTTAGTTCTCTTAAATATGTTAGGAAACACCCCTTCCGATAAAGAACTATTAAAAATATTTATGAGTGGATTTAATATAGCGTGGGACGAAAATTTAACAATAAACTCGGGTATATCATCTATGCCTGTTGAAAATTTGTTTTTTAGTGATATAATGCGTACTAATTCTACTTTACGTACAGAAAATGTAAGCAAAATCGTTGGACAAGTTTTTGAAAAATATTCCAAAATGTACTTTGACCTTCATGTGAAGTGGCCTTTGTGTTCAAGTAAAAAGAAAATTGAAAGCACGTGCATATATCAGAAGAAATTCTACCCAAAATACGAAATGAAAACAAAATATTTTTCCATTCCGTCAGGAGTGCTGAGCACACGCGGACAGATAGACGAACCGACTGGACGGACGTCCAGCCAAAACATTTTTTTCAGAATCAGGGCTCTCCAAAACGGATGTATCTGGAATACTCTCATTTTCGATTTTTTTCACGATTACAATATTTTCTATTTACTACGTTTATGAGAAAGTAAAAAGTAACATTGTGAAGTTGGTGATTAAAAACTTAAGTTCTGGAGAGACCGGACGGTATGCTCGTTAGGGCTAAAGGGAACGGCAGAGTTCGGGAAAATGTCCTAAGCTGTATGTCGCCACTTTCGTTTGCAAATAATATAGATGAATTTTAATGTTAAACATGATTTACGTGGATTTTGAAAGAACTTTTATTTCTTGTGAATATATTTTTTATGAAACAACAAATTTTCGTCATTCATTCGAATGAAAATTGTTTAAATTTTATCCCTCACTATGTCAATTTTTCACCTTTTTCTGTTTTATTTTGATTATTTCGTGATTTTGAAATTTCTATTCTACTACAGATGTGTGAGTTATGATTATTAATGCCCCAAAATAGTGGGAATTGCAGAAAAAAACATATTCACTTCTAAATTACTTTAAGAATTCGCAATTCAGAAGTAACGTATTGTATATTTTTACTGTGAGAACTGTCTTTTGGCATATCTTTTAACTGAAATATCAACTTACCCATTGGGATTTTCCGTATTCATTTTCCGCGAACAGTGGTTGGAAAAATACTTTTTGACGTGTGTATGGATTATACTGAATATTATTTACATTTATTATCTAGCACATTATGATATTTTACATATATTAACAAACCAAACTTCTGCTATGACAATGAAACTTACCACTAGATATCAGTTGTGACGTGTGAGATGACTATATACGACTATCGGAATTGATTCGTCGGTAGATTGTTCGTTTTCAGCACATAAATGTGGGCATGACTGCAGGTAATAACTGTGACCATACGTGCTCAAAAAATTACTTCAGTTGTATAATGCGACACATCATTTGTTTTGAAAATAATTTTTATTTGTGAAATATTGTCTATTTTCAACACTGTCGAACGGCGATATCCGTAATAGTCCAGTCATCTGGTGTTTTAGATGGAAAAATTTACTAAAGAGATATTATTTGGTACTCCTATCGTTTGAGGTGCTGAACACGAATCTGATTATCAACAAAATTTTTGTCCGGGAAACCTCTGTTTTTGAAAAGAATATTGAAAGTTATCGACTTTTGAGCGGTTTCTTCGAAATAAATTTTTTTGGCAAATGTAACTAAAATTTTGATAGAATATTTGAAAAATACTCGCAAAATTAACTTCCTAAAAAGTTGTTCTATAGAATCTATGAGGCTCACACATTATAAAAATTAAGCGAGAAAAGCATCCTACAGTCCTTGCAGGGAAAGAAAAGTATCGAATGTAAACAATGATGCGAAAGAGCGGTGTCACATGTCTGCTGCAAGGGGTAGCATTAGCGTAGCTCCACCCATTCCAGACATCGTGCAACGGTACCTACATAGAGGTTGCAAAACTGCACCCACCGCGGTAAAGCTAACATCAAGAAGTTTCCTTTCCGCCAAAGGTTAGGAGATCAATCCCTCTGTCCGTCACAGTTGGCGTATCTATTACTGGCGGTTCTACGAGTTGGCTGATGAAGGTGGCAGCATTCGAACGTACTCTCACTAAGATTCTGCTGACACGAGTAAAACACCCACGTGTCTACAGCGAGAGGAAAAGTCGGCCATCTCATAATGATGGCATTGGCTCCTCGACTTTCATGTGGTCTTTATACTCCTCCCTCATTCCTTTTCTTTCTCTACGAGCGCTGTAATATTGGCGCGCCATCGCTCATTCCTTTTTGTGGGCAAACCCCCTTGTTCGTGTTCAGCACCCTGGGAATCATAGGGGTAACAAAAGTCATCTCTCCGGCGAATCTTTTCACTTCTCTTTTTTTAGCACATGTTCAGATTCCTGAACAATAACGGAAATAGTAATCCTCTACGATTAAACAAAAATACTTGAATGTATCTACGCACCTATGACCTGAGTATATATAAGTTTACACATTTTCTCGAAAAAGTCTCCAAATATTTTGATGGAATTCAAAGAATATAGGTAATTTGAGATAAAAACGATTTGTACTCTTGCATGTACTCTTTCTCGAATAGGGTCGTTTTGACACTTTCTAAATAGTAGAAAAACATCTATTTTACACATGTTTCGAGGAGAACATATGTGATAACTTTCCGTCAGATGAAAATGTTGACGAGCCGGGAATCGAACCCGCAACTCCAGCTTTGATCGAAGGGGGTTTTCCACTACACCACCCATTCGCCTTCACACCATTTTCATCCAGACCTAAATCTATTACAGTTTCCAAAGAATACATAACTTTCAATTTTAACTTTCCAACTACACAGAGAGTATAAGGAAAAAATTGTAATCAGTTGAAAAAATCATCTCTTCGGACCTTCACGAATTGGCTTTAGGAGAGTCTAATTTTTCCAGAAGTTTTCAAAGTTTGGTGGGGGTGTCCAATGTCGTATGTGTGTAGGTATGTTAAGAATTTTGTTCTCGCGATACCTCACGAACAAATTGATGCTTCGAAGCCAAACTTGAGATTTGACTTTGAATGCATTGGGAGTAGAAGCCTATTTCAGGACAACTCAAACCTACTTCATTTACACATCGCGCTCGACTTCCGGTCTCTTACAATTAAAATTTTTGAAAATATGCATAGAAGCATTTTGATTGGCCAGTTAATTCTGCGTACAGATTGGTAAACAGCATTTCTGTTCGTCGCATCTTTTTCTAGGTACAGTGAAGAACTTTTTACGCAAAAAAGGAGTTACCTTGGAGGCTTTTTTTATATTCGCCAATAAGGTTATGCAAAGGTTTTAATGTGGAAGATAATTCAAGAAACCTGTTTATTTGAATGTGCAGATACGATGTTTAGGAGTGGATCATGTAATGTGATGATAAATATTTTGAAACCAACTGATCCTTTAAATATGTCATCTTATTTGCATTATGGTTTCTTTTTTTGAAATGTTTTCCTTTTATCATAAATTTATAATGTAATGTAAAATGTTTAGTACTATGAGTTTTTTTTGTACGAATTATAATTGGAAAGTTGATTGAGGCGTGCTCCAGATTTTTTACATTGCCAATACGTGATTTAAAATTCGCAGCATATGAATTCGTGAAGCAAAATGGCTGATACAGATTTTAATTTTTATTCACGCTCTCAGTTCACTACTGCCTAAATACTAGGGATACACCAATAGTTTTAAACTACCTCTTTGAATTCAGTAATGTTAAATTATAACCAAATGGTTTTGACGAACGTGGCGAAGTCAAGTCAACACGCTCATGAGTTTGTTCAACGGAGAGAAGCCGGGTCACTCATGTTGAAGGTGAATAAGGGAGCATTATGTGCGGAGTCAACTGAGGTGCTAGAGGTGTTACGTGCAGTGCTACCGATCGATTTGTGCACGCAAAAAAGACTTCGGAAAATAATGGAAAATTTGAGGGAAATAGATGAACAGCAAACAGTTTAGGTTGGAGGCAAACATTCATGGTAGGTTGGTGGTGAAAGTGTCAGGAAGATAGTTGATATTTACATACACACTGAATGTGACAATTCGAGAGCGACATTATAAATTGTTAAGAACAATTATTTTAAAAATTCATCACATAGAGAATATGTGGCAGTCCTAGGAATAACATGCAATGAAATTAATAGGGAAGAACGTATGTTTAATTGTAACGTACATGTAGTTTGAATAAAAATGTAATTTGAAAACCAAAGTTATTATACTTGGTAATTGTGAATAGTTAGCAACATTCAAAGTTATTATAAATCTGAAAACTGTAAAAAGTACTTTAGGTTCTCTGAACATATTAATGTTTGATGATTCAATATTGTAAGTCTTTTCAGTCCAGATAATATACATTTATCCTTTACATATTAACTGGTGAGGAAAGAATTGTTGGTCAAATCAATTGTTTGCCTTCGATCCGAATCATCGGTACCTAGGAACTCTCAGTGTTCACATGAAGTGAGTTTTCTTGATTGTTATCGAAAATATATTTTCCATTGTCTTTGTTTGAGTCTTTCTTAAATGATACAAGATATATTAGCATTAATATGTTGTTGCGATTTGGTCAGAAAACAGCGACACAGGACACGTGATCAATCTATCGACTCGACGCTCTTTGTGCCAATTGAGTGACATCTCTCGATTGTTGAGCTTCTATGAAATATTTCTCCAAACTTCATAGGTTCATTCAAAATTCATGTCTTTGAGTAAAAAAAAATGATTTGGGGAATAAGAGGTTAAACATAGAACTAATTAATGAATGAGTTTTTTAAAGCATCCTGGAATCCACGGAACTGTATTCTATGTTTCCCCGCCAGAACAACTTGAAATAACTTAGTATCACGTATCACGTCAATCGAAAAAGATGGACGATCGATACCTGCAGATAGATACGCGGTCTACTTGTGCGTCACGAGGTGACGCGCGGGCCATCACCGCAGGAAGCATGCTTCCGACGAATGGACGCTCGCTTTCATTCTCCGTAACTCGCTCGGACCGGCACAAGCTCATCATTTCATTCTTCACTTCTCATCCGGCAATCACGACGACAACTTCTCCCCATGCTCAAACAGAAGACTGCTGGAATGTCTTCAGCTGGCAACCGCTTATCTCGTTGGCCTCACAACAAGCAATCGGCCCTCGAGATAACTTCACGGTCAAACCGACTCGTTCTCACCTCGTAGCATCGTTTGGTCGCGAATTGCCGTTCATTAACTTCAACTGCACGTCAACCCAAATCATCAAATCAACATCAACCCAGCGCCACCTTGACCAAACCAAGAGGCATTTGGAGAGTCGGATCATCCCGGCATCATCGCATCACACCACCTCATCTATATTTTCAGTTTTGTATTTCTTCATTGATTACCTCATTTTAATTCTTATCTTGCTAGTTGCAATTTGTTATTAAATTATTTTGTTGGCACTTCTCTTGCTCAACTCCCATCTGAAACACCTTCATCACACCTCTGTCCTTCGAACCTCAACCCGAATGTTCCGCAATTTTCCCATTAAATTCTTCTACCTGTCAGAACAAACCATTTTGGACTTAGTAAATCAGGCCAATCTATATTAGCCTAAATGCTTTACGATAAATAAATTTACTCCGGATCATTTTTAGGATATCCAAGTGCATCATGACTATGTTTATAATAATCCATCATGGTTTGGTTTCTTTTGCCCGTGAAAGTTCAACTGAGAATGCACGGGTCAATTATAGCACGGATAGCACCGAGTTTGAAACTCTTCGATTTCCATCTCAATGCTGATGCGATTCCATTTTGACGAAGTGTTTCAAGTCAGGACTGTGTCGGCCATCTTGTATGTGTTTTAGAGATGAGTTGCATGCTCTTGTTTCACACTTTCATGACCTATGTCCTCGGTATTCTGTAACTATACCCAGGGGCTAAACTTCCCATTTTATGACAATATTTCATGATTAATTTCTACATGATTAATTACGTTTAGAATGATTTATAAAATCAATCTAAATGTAATTACCAAATTAGTGTTTTCTGCTTACATTATATTTTATCAACATTATTTGGATTTTTATCAAATCTTGTGTCCTAGACTGATCTTAAGGTCTGATCCATTGTCCCACTAAAACGAGCAAAATAAATTATTGTAATGTACAAAAAAAGACATACCTAGATATAATTTTTCTTAAATATTTACGTATGCAACGTGATATATAGTTTCTTGTATGCAACGACCACTCATATTTGCAAATTCTAAGGACAGAAGTTTCCTCAAAATTATTTGATTTATACACACATTTTTTAAAGCTTGAATGATATTTGAAGCCCGTGCAGGTGGAAAAAAATAAATTACCACTACTGGATGGAAAAATTTTAAAAATCGTATAACATGAAATTTATGTATTTTCCCAGTGCAAAATAAAAAGTAAAATACATGAAAAATAAAATACAAGAATATAAATGTAGTTGTTTTACATGTGTCAGTCTTTGTTTCACCAATTTTCAAGCAAATAATATTTTACAATTCCAAGGACGTTTTTACAGGTAATATTACACAATAGTGCCAATTTGAACATCTCTATCTAACATCAACATTTAGATGTACAGTGTAACTTGTATATCACTAACTGCTATACGATTTTGACTCGTTACTTGTATTGAAATGTTGAAATATCAAAATATATTAAACGTATTTTTTAAAGGTGAATTTTTACTGATATTACTTTTTTAATATTAGAAAATACGTAATATAATTTTAGATTTATTCGTTTATTCCTTTAAGATTTATATATTAAACCAACAATTTTTAGCCAAATATGAAAATTCGTAGGTTCGTGAAACTTCAACAGATAGATATAAGTTCGAAAGACGTAAAACCTTGTAGTGTGTTTTGGTTGCTTATGTTATTTTGGTGAAAAAGAATACCTCTTGCTTTATAATTCTTTTTATTGAAATTATGCTAAAACCTGGTTTAACTTCTAATCAAAACCCAATTTTCCAAAAATATTTTAGGACATTTCCTTAAATTCCAAACAAATGTATGCTCGTGAGTTATATATAATTAGTACAATTTTATATAAATTGTGATGGATGTTATTTGAAGTGAATATCGTGATACATGAAAATGTTCTACCAAAAACTTTGCGAATGTTGAAAATGACGCATTATACTCTTTACGTTCATTTCTTAAATTTATTATAATGAAATATATCATACGACCGTTAGATAGTCTCCACACAATATTTATTGTGAAGGTTTTCAAATCACGTTTGAACCCATGTTTGAGGTCTTCGTCTGTTGAAACAGATATTCAACAAACGTTACATGTCAGAAATGGTATTTATAGAAATAACACTAATGGGGGTCAAATTATGGTTTAAATTTACGTACAGATGGAGAAAAAATATTGAATATGCAAAATACTATTTTACGACTTATGTGTATGGTTTCTACTTTTTCTGTAAATATATTTTGCATAAATATTTACTTTTTTGTGTTCTGTGGTTATGTTGTTCTGTTTAATATTTGTGACGTGATGAAGGACACAAACAGGGTTTAAATCTAAATGATGTGAACACCTCTATAAATATATTGTGTAGAGTTCATATTAAGGTTGTATGAAATAATTAAATTTTACGAACCTTTATTTTAGCCCATAAAAAGTTATAAAAAAAGTGTCAAGCAGTAGTCTTATCTTGCTCTCCTTTTGCAACGAAATGAAACTTTTTTTCTTCTTCGCTTCTTTGTAAAATGTCTCGCCAAGTGCTAGAAGTTTAAGAATTTCGATATTTAAACCTTGCTGACCGTTTGGTTTTGCATGGCAGATTTTGTTGCTATAATACTGTTTACTCTCCGTTGTAGTTTATTATAAAGAAAAATAGCATGTTAGCATACAAAAAAAAAACGACGGAATCAACCTTTTTACAAGCTTTTATTTAACTTCACTAGTTAGTATGTTTGTGCCAAATCTTGCTACTTAATTTTAAACCAATTTCCCTCAACCGATTGAACTGAAATTTGGCACACATATACAAATTTCTGACAATGCAATTATGTCTATTTCCAATTTAAAAAATTTAAAAAGGTTCTTTTCTTTATACCAATTTTATTCCGAGAGAACTCGCGGCGAATTATTTCCGGGAAGCTTCTTCTGAAATATATTCCATCTCTCTCATACAAGTAGGTACAACGTTTTGCATAACCTACGTTTTTTGTTTTAACTTCTTATCTTCTCATGACGATCGTTTCCCAAAACTATTTATGCTATTGGAAGGTTTATCTCAAGGATGCTACATCGTTATGCTATTTATTTATATTAATACAAGTTTGAGTTCAGAAGGTATTTTGAGTAATAGAAATGAACAAGCATGATTAATTATTATGACAAATAAACAAATTCTAATACTAAAATGTGTAAAATAAATAATAAATAAAACCCCTTAAACTATTTTAAAAACAAGATTTTATTAATCCGCCTCTGCCTTAGGGCCCTTGATCGGAATTGATGGGATGGTCCCTTGCTTGCTTCCGGAGAGTAAATTAGTTTATTGTCCTCCACGTGGTCATACGCAGTTTGTACTGTTTTTTGACAATAAATTTATTATTATTATTATTATTATTATTATTATTATTTAAGCGATGTACTAAAACGAATAAGATAATTTAAGGTTTTTATTAAAGTAATGCAATTGCAAACGCTAATACCTACATACATATTTCAAATTAGTAGATCCTAATAAAAATAAACGTACTTACTATCTTTATCGTTGAAAATGATTTAATATTTAATGTAGAATTATTTGTTTTCAAAAAGTTTGTCGCGCGAAATGTTCATAAAAGTGGATACCAATTAATTTTGTTGGACGGTGTGTTACGAACGAATGACCATTCGTCGTAAACACAGAAAGGATATAGGGGGGGACTCGTGTGTTTCAACGAGCATTGGAAGATTAAGGATGAAATATGATTCTTTGTTGAACACGCTTCAGATTCACAAATGCACATTTATTACAATTAGACAACATATATACATATACTTTCCTAAATTTACAATGGCAGAATTACAAAGTTGATCCTGGATTCGCAAAATTGAAGTTAGTTGTTGTGAGCAACTAACACTCCGAGAATAACATTTTCTACGAAGTTTGAATATATTTGAACATAAACAATCGTTTATGTAACATCCCCTTCTATACCCCTTTCTCAATTTAAACATAATTACGATATGGTACGTGAGCAAGAGTGAGGTGTGATCGTAGCTGATCTGCACAAAAAACAAAAAGCCCATTGAACTCAAGTTTTTGAGAACATCCCCCCGTCATCTACGAAAGATTCATTTACAAAAGGTACCTGCTGTTTAATTGAAATTGGTTAAAAACCATAGAATAATGCAGGATTTTAAATACATCGGAACAAGTTCTCGATGTGGTCCTCTTTACGAGGAATGATACTTAGTCGTTGGAATAGATTCCTTGTCGTAACCTTGTTCCGGCTGCCTACAGTTGCCTTGCTGCGGTCTTCCGTCGGAGTGGTTGAGTTTTCCCCAGTTGGGCCTTGTAGCTGATAAGCAAGTGGCTGAAACTAGAGAATATTGTGAACAACTGTTTTCAATGTTGATTTGCTGCGATCGCTATGCCAAATATTTGATGGCACAGCAGTTGAGTGATTTCTCTTAGGAAATCAATTTTCCAAAACGTTCATCATAAACACGTGTATACGTTCAGTGATGAGTATAAAGTATTTATTATGAGCAGCGAAATGACTTGATGTCGCGTAACATGGCGACGTATCCTCAGAGTATCATCACGTGGTGATCCCTGAAGTAAGACTTGCAGAATACAGCGCGACGCTTGTCGGCCGTGTATTGAAGAATGGATACTTGATTGACTGCGGAGTGTTCGGCCGCAGAACTGCAGAGTGTTCGTCTGCAGAGCCTTATGACGCGGCGCATGTGAGCCGTGTACTGGCTTAATTAATACTGGATAAGAATTGTTTTGCCCGAAGACGAATGTCCTGGAGGCACTAGATTGCCCGAAGGTGCTAAAGTTGAGTGTCCATAAACGGTAGCATCACAGTAAGCAGACTGGGTCAGGTTTCAGAGTGCCATCACGACGCTCTGGATGAAGCCAATGTCGAGAGTGGGTTGAGCATAGTAAGATTATGTCAGCCGACTGGGTACCGCACGACGCGGCGACCGAAGACTGCGTACTGGCTAATGTGGCTTTATATAGCCGGCGCACAGAACGCACATATACAAAGTGCGTTCAGTAATTTAAAGTCATGGAATTTGCAGTTTGACATGGAGATCATAGCTTGCAAGGAACATGCAATTTACATGGAGCTCGTAGATCCCTCAGAACATCTATATGAACATACAAGAATTATACACATGGAATAAATAAATATTACGATTCTCATGTAGCACAAATAAAAATAAAGTACGTGTTGAATGAGAATACACAAATGAACACTTTACGAACGTTTGGTTCGTAACACGGTGACGGGTTGGTAAGTAAGTACTTGTATGTGTTTCACGATTGCATCAAAACTAACTTTGAACAAATCTATACGTTGATTCAACATGTGCATTATTTCTTTTTAATCTTATTCTCCTGACGATCCTCTACAATCTCAATAAGAAGGTTTCTCTTATCTCAAATATGTTCAAATAACTTATTTCCTTTCAGGTATTAAGTGACTTATTTAAAGGCCATTTGAATACTTCCATTGACGACTTAAGTCCCATCCTTCTGCCTGAAAATTCGTATCCGGTCTTCAGATATTCATGCAGAAATTGGCTACGTTGAGTTGACATTACGATCACCGCGACGTGTTTCGACGACAAGATCGAGTCGCAGACCGACAATGATATTTTGAATTTACCCTGAAGATTTTGAATTTTTTTTTGGATAAATGATTCCCAATATCTAAATATTATTTGAAATAATGTTATTTTCAATAGTATTAATCTAATAAGAAAACATTACTAGTATATTCAAAATAAACGTTTGGGGTGATAGAAACAATATTGTCTCGGTACTTTAAGAACTTTTTCAAGATTCTAGAGAGGAGCACTATTTTACATGTTTACTATTCATGGTACCAATACTAACCGCAACAAAAGAGGATGGAAATTTAACTTATACCTTCGTGCTGCAGGTTCACTGTTGTAGCGTCCTCGCCGAAAGTATCTGGTTTAAATCCCGCCGCTGTCTAACGCGTAAAATATGCACGTAGAAGAAGTTCCTAAAAGGCAGTGTGATTTATTATATGATTAAACAAGGTCGGAAAATATCCATTAAAGTTGTAATAAAAACGATTGTTCAACATCTTCAAGAAAGTCATCGTGAGAAGAAAGCATTCACATTGATGATGCATGCATGAGTTGACGATGCCGAAAAAAAACGTTTTCTAGCGAGGTCGACTCGACATTACATGCGCACGCGTTGGCAACTTCGTCACGACGCTGTTTTTCCAAGTCGTCACGACTTTGACGACGATGCGACGAAGTCATTGCAACTGGAAATTTCAACTTGGATATAGGATACTTATAATTTTCTATTTGATTAGTTCCTACAAACTCCTCACAAACACTCTTTTACCCAACTATTATTGGTACCCGTACTGTCGAAGACTATCCCACTTCCGCTGGTCTTTGGAGCGACATCTCAGCTGTCTGTAAGATACCTCAGTCGGATGGAGTTGTAGTACTCAAAGCAGATAGATCCAAAACAAAGTCAGGGAACTGTATTACTTTTAAAGTCCTTTTAAAAAAGTAGTATTAGGATCATCGTTAACCCTATTTTTATTGTATCAAACTAGGGAAATTTGTATAGATGGAGAACGTGCGTGAATGAATTCCCTTGAGGTACAATTCCACTTAAATGTTTCTTCTGACAACAGCTCACTGCTCGAATGAACCAAGAACTGTTTTACAGAAGACGAATAATTTCTTAGGGAATCCAGTTTTCATGCAAAGATCTACTTTTTGATTAGTGTCAACACTTGTTGAATTCTGTGTTCGTCCGTTGTAATCTAACAGAAGAGGAGTAAAGGGTCGCAAAGGCGTGCCAAATCACTCTTATCCAAATACCGTATTTCGTAAATTAGTGTGTTTCTCACTTCACGGTGATAGTGTGACGAACGAGAAGAAATCAGCATTACTCATTGAAATAACTGACAGATATGTTTCAAGCATACCACATGGAAATAAATACACTTATTTGGAGAAAATGATATTTTTTAATGTTTTGAATTCCAAACACCCATGAAAGACATTCCATTCCATTTACACCAGTATCAAGTATTGCTGCAAAATTAAATTCGGGAAAATGTAAAATTGTTTATAGCAGCTCTTTATTTTTTAATGTAAAGGAAACAATAGATTCTAGCAAAGGAAAGAAAAATAAATACAGTAATTAAAGATCATATTTCATATTAAGTGATATTTCAATAACTAACAGAAATAAGAGAAAAGCGTATGATTTTGAGCTTAGAATATCGAGTAGTCGAGTACTTACCCCAACAATTTTCTTTGAATAGAAGACGTCCTTGTTCCAATACATATCTACAATTTTGATGCACAAAAATCTTGAAATATTTCAGATAAAGGTAATTGTTTAAACCTAATTTCTTTGTTCGGTATGTTTTACTTTCCTAGGAAAAATACATAGTAGGTTTGATTCACATATTTCGAATTGTTTCGACTGCTTCTAATCAAGGAGATGGAAATGATAAAAGTGATACCTAACACAATCTACGTTTGATTGCTATCTTGAGGCAATGCACACAAACGACAGAGCAGAGATTGCGGTCTCACTTCTCCATCCTTGAGAGAGGGAGAGTGGTGCTTCCCCTTGACAACTCCTCCCACGCCCCGCATCGTCTGTATCCCGACACCCCTCCCCGAACCCATCGCCGCCACAATCAGCGTAATGCTGACATTAGCCGATTGCTTTCTCGCTACGGCGGAGCCGTTGAGTAGCGAGCTCGCAGCCACATCCTTTGTCACGTATATTTCTCTGCGAACGCATTCATGTAATTTTGACACTCGTGAGTCCACACTGCTACCGTGTGACAAACAGCAAACTCTGACTGCCCAGTTACCTGTCAGTTTGTGCTCCAAACACTTCAACACAGGGGCATTCGCAAGTCCCATAAAAGTTGTATGAATGAACGATATCGTACTAAACTTATATATTTGTACATCACTTCAGTACAAATGAAATTAGACTGTATCAGGAAAATTATTGATTATATGTAAATCTTGAAAATAAAGCGACACTATTGTCTTCTATAAATTATTTTAATTTAAAAAAGTTAAAAATAAAAATACACATAAATTTCGGCTTCCAGTCTTTATCGGTCACTTTCAAAATGAACCGAATCTTTTCTCATCGCTTTATGTTGACCGACCGTTAGATGAAAGGAAATAAATTTGTAAGAGGGAAATTCGAATTATAGTTTGAATTTTGAAGAATTAACTGACTATTTAAAGTGAGATGAGTAGGGGCTCCTAGGGACCAGATGAAACCTAACTCACGTGTTTTTACATTTACGTATTGCGAATGTTTGGAGAAAGTTCCCAAAATCATAACTTAAAACCATATATTCAATATGTATATAATATATTCAAATAATATAATATAAGCAATACATGAAATAAAATATAATTATTTATACATTAACTGGATCTAGATGAACCTCTTGTTGAAATAGAAATCCAAACACGGAGATGAAGTTGGTAAACAGACTAGGGTAAAATGAGGACAGACATCGCACAGGGATTATCGTTTTAACTGAGCTAGAGATTCTGTCGCCAAACCAACTATACTTCTGTACGTGTTTTCATTTCTTAATTCGTTGTTTTTCTGAGTTTATTTCAACATTTATTTTTCACACCTACTGGGAAAATGGTTAAAATTATTGTAGCATATGTTTTCGTAGATATTTTAGCAATACAAGCAGATATTTCAATCGAACACCAATTGTAACACTAGACTTTGTTCTTTTATATTAAAACTCTTCTCTTGCATTTATCCTGAGTCGTTCACACGGGTCAATATAGCGGAGCAACACCTATGCGGTATCTGACGCTGCTGGCAAAATATGACGCGAAGAATGGTTGTTAGAGGGGGGAAATTGACTACTTTACAAAGATTTTTAATAGTTGAAAAATTAAATTTCACTTCGAAGATTTTGTGCAACTGAATAATGATTCAAGTTAATTATTTTGTATACTTGTGAAAAATACCCACCTCACCCTATAATTGTAGATCACACAGTCAAATTTTAAAGCTGTTACTAGTTTAAAGACATTTTTGTGGAACTGGGATGAGTGTATTTTGAAAAAACAATAGCAATGTGTCAAGAAAATGTTGCCAATTTCCACACCAGCAACCAAAGCAAATGTTCAAACTGGCAACTAAACAAGCACTCACAGAATAGCAAACATTTGGAATTAAAAGATGGTTCACAATCAAATCAGACAAATTTTGCCCAGAAATTTAAACCAAAAAATAATGTGTTAAATGCCACGCTCACGTGACTTTACGTATAGTATGGTAATTGCAAACAGCACATCAAAATTTGCCTGCAGCCGTTGACATTCTACATCAAATTGAGCATTTTTTAGTTAATAATTTGCTCTTTTAAACTGAGAAGCATTTGCATATTGTAACTGCAAGTTGAGTAAAAGACAATTCACACGCTAATTGTGCCACGTTGTCTGACAAGTTCTTTAAAATTATTCATTTCCAGCTCCAAATTGCAATGGCTACTACCTACGGGTTAATAAGTGGTGAAAAGATAGATTTCTATGATACTAAAGAAATTGGTGATTCATGAATTTCAAGCATTGTTTGAGTTAGCCATAGAAGCAGTGTATCTTTTCTTTAAAATCCTTTTAAAAATAAAATTGACGGTGAAATCGTTTCTGGAACCGAAAATATAAATAAATCAAATCAAATAAATATATTGTCAAGAAGCAGGTACAAACTGCGTTTGACGACGTGGAGGACAATAAACTAATTTACTCTTCGGAAGCAAGAGGGTCCTAAGGCAGAGGCGGATTTAACATTTGAGCACATTCCTAACAATAGTCCGATGTGTGTAATAATATTAACAGAATACCAACAAATTTGTATTTAATAAAACACAAGAGAGTTATTTCAGAAGTACGTAATACCATCAAACAATTGATTACTCGGAAAGTACATTAATTCGAGATTTATTATTTCAATAGATGCCGCCCCCAGGCATCTAGCGAGTCTTTATAAAAAATCCGCCTCTACTCGAAGGAAAAGTGGAGAAAAACCCGGACCAGGGTGGCCAGAAAACCGTAAAATTTTGCTTTTCACAGCAAGTTCTTCCTGCACGACAATGTTACACTTCCCGACTTCATGGAAAATTAAAATTATCCCCGAACCCGAAACCTAAAGTCAGACTCCAGTAAGTTTACTTTTTCCAGGAAAACTACTTTAAAGACTAATACTCTGACGCACTCTACCGACGATAAATGATAATACTATAATCCGCAAAGAACAGTTCTCTTTCCGCCCCTATACTGGTACACAATTTACTCCAACAAATTACCGTCGACCTCAGCTTCAGTAGTTTCCCTTCACGTAATATAGGCATTCGACAAAGTCACCCATGACGCACTACTCGACATACTTACACAATATCACACAACCTGTTTGGTTAAAATGATACTACACCATATTCATAAATTTCCATACTTTATCAAATACCCGAACGTAGAAGACTATATATAAATAAGTAAAGACTTAGGACACTATGGTGGTATTGTTCTGTTATGTTTCTTGTTATAATTTGTAACACATGACGACGACTTCATCATTAGGTCGAAACGTTGTGTACACTATATCAAAATTATATGGTATTCGTCCACAGTCGTAAGTCTTTAATTATTTATATATTTAGATTATAAGATAGAGGTTAATTGTTGTAGAATTTCTATGACAAGACTGTACTTCTACGTAGATGCGTAGCGATACTGGCCCGCGGACCCTCGCTGAAAGCACTAGACAAATTCTTCCCATTGAGCAACCGATAATGGACTGGAATTTTCAACTGACGCGGCAAAAGACCGACGCCGAAATGGGACATCGACGACCAAGAGGACTAACTAGACAACAATCTCGTCGACTGGCTAAGGGCACTTTTTTATTAGATTATTTTAGACGAAGACATGGGGAAAAAGACGTGAAAACGAAACAAATAAATCCAGACAAAGTATATAACTGTGACCACTACTAACATTAAGCAAATTGCTGCCTGAAATGAGAATAAAATTGAACAAACCTTGAAACAGACTTAAATGACGTACGCATCCTCTTTATGAATTACCGCAAAGATTAAAACAATAATGAGTTACTGAAAACCATGAGATGCGCATAATAACGATCTCCAATCGTGCAAAATTTACTAGTCTAGTAGGCAACGACAATCCGTTGACATTCAGAATCTTCTGATCCTACCTCTACTCTCACATCTAAAGATGAGTGTTAGTGAGTAAAGATTAACTTAAAGAGTAACGACATATTGTAAAGACAAATGCATCGACAAAATTTTAGCTCCATACATTTTCATGACAGAAGTTACCCCCCTCACCGCTTCAGTACGCGAGTAAATAGAGTACTTCGACAAGCGACCAAACAGTGAGAGGTGAAACGCCTGGAACTGTGCAAACTAGTGACGCATCCGATACGCAGAAATCAAAATTACGAGATTCCGTCAATCCTCTTTTTATTTAACTTCGACACTGACACTAATACTCATTTTAAGATTTGGATAAAAAAGTTACAACAAAGGCTTTTTGCAGCTCAATGAAACAAATGGTAATTTTCCCCTTTTAATCCGTAAACTTGTATGATTTATGTGACTTTTTTTTAAGAAACTTACTTTCTGAGACATTTGAGGATATAAAAGGCAAAAAAATTGTTGATGATTTTCCAAGATGGTGAACAAAGAATCGGGAAACGAAGCAAGTTAAGATTGTCAAAGCCAACGTGAATGATTAAAACAGTTTCCAGCTTTTCTCTAGTAATTAGAAGGTAAACAGTTCTAATCGTGATTCATCTTCTTGATTCACTTTGTAATGTGTCATTATATATTGATGACGTTGCATTCTCTTAGAATACCATCTTCGAAGTGTGACAATATTATTCCCAACTAACTACAGGAATGTTGCGACAGATTTTCATCCTTCTGGCTGAAAAGTTTGGGATAGGAGAGACAGACAAAAAGAGTGGAGAAATCTCACTTGGCACAGCATGAACATATCATTCTCTTTTCTTATTGGTTGATGTGAAGACAAAGGATGCCGCCATTTTTCACAGATTACCTTGACAAATTAATGCTTGACTTGAATGGGGTTACGACGAAAATTTATTTAATTGTTTGCAATTTTGTTTGGTATATTCCGTTCACTGTTGAATGTGAATAGGAACAGAGACACACGTGTTCATGTGAGTTGTGGAACCACGCGATAATTTCACTGTCTGCCGCACTTTCAACGGGGCTAGTTATAACTGCAAATAAGTGAAAGCTATAAGTGAAAAGAACTGCAACAACGGTGGAACTTAGCGACAGCATCATGAATAACGGAAGTAGGCATTTGATTGGCTGTCTCCTCCATGTGCTTCGAAACACGTTCCGGAAGTGAAATAACCCATTGATTCCGTCGTAATTGTTTGCTGCTCACTATTATATGCTATTTTTGAGTAAATGGAATAAAGTTCCCTATACTTTTAATATGGTGGAGTAAGAAACATAGTGTACCAGTCACAATATCTCTTAAGAGTGATTAATATTTGCATGAGAAAATAAATATCGTTAGATGAAGATAATGCAGTAAAGGAGGTATGATAATCGCATACATTGTAACTCTTAAGGATTAAATATAATTTAATTTTAAAGCAACATTTTTATTAACATTTGACATTCATGAATGTTCTGATGATCTATCTACATTGTTAATGATAAATATGGAACCAAGAGGCACACGCTTACAACAACCACATATGACGAAAAGACACGTTTGCCATAATGTTGAGCTCTTGCAAATGAACATTCGTTTTGTCATGCACAATATTCGTAACATTTAAATCGTGTGATTTAATTGTACGGGTCAAGCTAGTTGGAGATTTTCATTGTTATTTCTGCGTGTAAACATTTATCGTTTATTATGAGCATGGAAGCTTTGACTTTTCCTTACACATTATCAATAATAGAACTATATTTCCTTCGAATTAATAAAATACATAAATACTCATATTAAAAATGTACAAATATAATTCCATAGAGAGAAGTACTATTTGGTTTTGTAATTGGAAATATGCTCGGAGACCTATACAATGCAGATAGGACTGGAAATATTTAGCGACGGTGTTTAGTGTGGACGGGAAATACCTCAAAAACGTATAACATTTCACACATTTAAAAGCGATAATTTAATAATTTATAAATTTATAATTTTATAAATTTATTGTCAAAAAACAGTACAGACTGCGTATGACCACGTGGAGGGCAACAAACTAATTTACTCTCCGGAAGCAAGCAAGGGACCATCCCATCAATTCCGATCAAGGGCCCTAAGGCAGAGGCGGA
>NNCF01130301.1:129929-146822 GCA_002313205.1 Laupala kohalensis | reverse complement strand
GTGCCAAAGTTGAGTACACATAAAACTAAATTAATATGAGCCATACGGCAACACAACCATGCAAGAAAATAGTTTTTGAAATTGTTATAAGTTATTTAAAAAGTGCTACAGCAAAAATCAAAAATTGATTTACACATATTTGAATTAACACCTCCTACAAACAGAAACAAAAAAACGCCAGTTCGTGAAATTTGAAAAAAGAAAAAAAGGAAACTCGACTCAAATTACCCCTTTAACCCTAATCGCTGGAGACGAACTCCACAAGCATGGAAGTAATTTCATCAGTCAATATTGACAACACTGGGAAAATGACATACATATTTGATTTGAGGACCCACACTCCTCATTATCTTCAACAACATAGAAGAGTATTCAGTTACTCCTTTCTGTGCTGTAGACAGCAGCAACGTTGTTTTAAAAAAATAATTATGCTGCCTGTGAAGCAGATGTCAGCCTAAGCCGTTAAGATTAAACGACATTTAGAAATCCAGAGTCTCACAGGCACTATGTCGACAGTAGAGTCAAAAAAAGGTATGTCGGGTTCTGAAGATTAAAATCTGAATATCTAAAAATTCTCTTTCAGAGAGTCTACAATTTAAAAGAAACGTCATCAAAAAATTTCAAGTTTACCTCTTAAATAGCTTTCTCTCTACATTGATGCTTTTGTCAGGGTAATAATTAGTAGTTTCAATATTTTAGTGGTCAAGTCACCACAAAAATGCCTTTGCATATTAATACATTTATAGATGAAAAATTATATTTGTAATGCGTTGGTTCCTTCAATAAAACAGTAGTCATGTAATTATATTTTCATTTATTTAATAATATAGTTTTAATGAAGGAGCTCGCGCTTTTAGAGGTATTGATATATAATGTAACGAAACAATTCGATTATTTTAGCACTATTAGTAAGTATAACGTTTGAAGCATTGTTTGTGGTGTCATGTATTTTAACCTTTCTTAGTTCGTTATATATTTGATATTAAATAAAAGCATTTATTTTACATAAAAAGGAAGCATCATGTACACAAATACCCCCTTCGATTTTTCGTTCTCTTCTGCGTAACCGGACTGAGCACATCACACAAATATAGTATCATACGCTAGAGCATTACAAGGAGTGATGATGACTCCCTACTAATTCAACAATCACCTTTCCCTTTCCGAGATAATTTAAAAATTACATCAAGTAAAAACACTACTTCACCGTAAACAAGGGCGGAGGGTTAACCGGGCAGAATTTTTGTTTAAAAATTATGGGTTTACGACACAAATTTTATAAATATTACCTTTAAATAAAACGCATCAAATAAATAATTAACAATCTGATATTATGAATAATAATTATTTATTTAAGTTATTAGTATGGTATTATTAATTTTATTAATCTTATATTATTAAAAACAATAACAATTGTATTATTAATAACAATAATAACTGTATTATTAATAACAATAACAATTATAACTAATAACAGTTATTAATCTGGTGACACTTTTACAAATTATGCCATTTATTAACTTCAATTTTATCTGTTAAGAGTTCAGGTCAAATAGGGGGGACTAGAGCCCAATTATACCCCCACCCCCTCATAGATCCGCCATTGATCATAACTGTTTGATGTTCTGTTTACATTTATATTGTTAATGGTGAATATAAAACCAAGTGAAACTTGCCTTCAACTAGCAGATGGAGAAAAGTAATTTTTGCCATCTTATTCAGGTAAATAAAATAGTCTTGCTAATAGCATCTTTCACCTGTCTCTTTACCGGACGGATAATTATCCGAATTGAGATATCCTACCGGTCAGGTCAAACTGTATTTCCCCGTGTCTATACATTGGATAGGACGACTACCGGAGAGGTAATTTTCAACCAGTTATTAGTTGAGTGGGTAAGTATTATCGGAGGAAGTGAACTTCAAATACGGACGCCTTGGAGGTTGACAATCTTTTTTTTTTATTGAAACCGAATAACCTGTGGTTAATTTCTTTTCTGCATTACACCAGTTACCTCATTCCTCGAAAAAAATGATGTTACTATGAATTATCTTGAAATGTGTTTAAGAATTACTTTCAATTCAGTAAAAAGAAACAAAAATTAAAAAACCCAAATAGTTAAAGCTTATGCAATATTTTGTTATGTTAATGTCGCACAAGATACACAATTTGGATGAACAAAAGTATTAATTCATAGATGATTGATGTATTCATATTGCGATTTTGGGAATTTTTATTTTCTTGCTTATTTTTCAATTAATGTTTCCTTCGAGTTTCTTCCATTTTCAGTCCGCCCAATGTTAAAACATAAGTTTGCGTTGTGATATCTTGAGTGACAGTATCTGGTGTTTTGTAAACAAACCGCGTCTTTTGCCCACTACGTTCTAATCTTTCGTGATCTTTTCATCGTTCTTAAGAGGGGACGTGTGTATTCGGATATTTCGTATGACAAAGCTCTTACGTAGTATTTGATAGGAAATTGAGTAACCGGTAAGCGAATGAATTATTGACTGTTTCCTGTCTGCTTTTAAAGTGACGACAGAGGAAATGGGATTAAATATACAGAGTAATACAGAAACTATGTATTATAAAAAGAAATATTATATTATACATGTGGACAATTAATGTATAAATTAAGATTGATTTTTAAGGAACATAAATGAAAAGTAAAAATTAACATATCAAAAAAATAAGGAAACATCAAGTAACAATATTAAAAGAGCAAAGACTAAAAAATATGCACACTATTGGAGTTAAAACACTGTTGATTAATTCCATACTTCGTATTCCAAACTGATGAGCTATACTCAGCCATACTTTCAATACATAATTTTGCATTCTCTTTTCTTACTACGATTTCATTACCATTGGTTGAAACACATCTTTCTCCATTTCTTCAATGGCGCTCTTGAGGATCTAGAGCTGCACCTTCACTGAGAGCCTCTCCAGATTTTTGAGAAATCGTTTTGTCTCGTTTATGTGACAAATTTAACGTTGAATAGTCGGTTTCTAGCTCATAATTTCGGGAGCTGATTTGAATTCCCGTGGTAGTGGTGCGTGACTCCCACCACGTGAGCTCAACGATCACATCTCTATGGAACGTCCGGTTAAATTTTACGAAGTTTGGCTTTCTCTGAACTTTCCTAGTTGATTTTGTTTGGATCATTTGATAATTTTGCTTGTACAAGAGAGAGGGACCTTTTTCCCTTACCAATAGCCGTGATCTTCATGTGAATCTTCAATTCGTCTTCCAATATAGAACTTTCACTCCAACTCGGTGTCTTATTTCTATATAAGCAATGTATGTGACTCGAAACCTATAATTTTCGACTTGAATGGCGATGTAATCTCTCTAGCGTTTCCAACACCCCGAAAATTTGAAGAGAATCATGACTTAAGAAGTGGTCGGTTCGTGCTACAAGCAACTGTTTCAGACCTGTCACCTCCTGATACTTTTTCGCTAGTTCCTGTTCCGGATATTAAATAAAGACTTCAACTCAAATGTCATGAATGTTGCAATTGCAAAGGAAAGCCTCAGAATAAAGTGTATCCTTGACTACACTACAGTCTCATCATCCATGGCGTTGTTGTTAGTAAGGGATGTCTGCACATTTTGAAAATCTGAATGCTGTTGTTACCGACGCAAATATTTTCACCACGGTGTTCCTAAGACTACTGGATTTATATAATTGAAAATTTATGAGAAGCCTAAACTGAAAACGAATTATTACAAGTCATTAAATATAACAAATATTATTAGATAATTTCAGAACAAATGCAATTTCTTACCTCATATGTATGGTAATCTTTAATACTCGTCCGGGTTGCAGTACCAAATTCCTTATAATCTAATGCAGTCTTTGCAGCTTTTTATGCGATTGAGAATCTTTGGTTTGAATTGATATTAAAAAATGCAGTTGAACAAACAAATGGATGACAAAAATATTCACGTTAATTCGTTATTCTCTCCGAGAAACCAAATTTTGGAATTAACAATATATCTCCATTTAGATTTAATGTATAATTGAGTGTTTCTTAAATATTTAATGAAAAATGGATTTTTAAATTTTCTCTTTGATAATTAGATGGCATAATAAAAACATTTTATACATCTGACTCATTTGAAAATTATATTTACTTTTTTTAAGTTTTACAAGCAAATACCATATTTAGAGTGGAAAAATAACATTTTCAAATTAATACGAGTGACCTTAAATAATTTTCATTTTCATAATACAATCAATTCAAACAAAAATAAAATGTAATAAATCTCCAGTAAATGATAATTTCTTTCATTCTCTTTAAATACAATCTCATTTTTCCTTTATAGTAGTTGATCCACGGTATGTTTTGTATTTTTTCTTTCATTCGTAAAATAAAGAGGTTAAATAGTATTTTTCCATTTTATTTTTTTAAATTCTAAACTACTAAGAGTTGTTCTCCATTTTCATTCAAATTGTGAGCATTAAATAACGACTAATACCACCATTCCATCATATATATTTAATAGTAGCATGATTTCATAAAATTACTTTTACTTGATGTGGCGCTTGTATAATGAATTAAAATGATTTTGCGAATATCGTTTTACGAGATAAATGAGAAAGCTGCAGGATACTAAAGACAAATTCAAGTTTGTGTAACTATTGTTTGAAGAAACTAAAAATATTGAGCCTTTAAAACTAAAATCATTTATTCAGCTTAGGATTTCTAGTCACTATTTCACGAAAAATGTATTATTTCGGGATATTATTTACAAAAGTAATTTTTTGCCGTAAAACACTCGAGCTCTCATTTTCTTTATGAAGGAGAAATAATATTAAGTGAACTATATAACGTATAATTATTACATTTTATAATGTAATAAATGTTTTTTAAATATATGAATTTTACCGTAAGAAACAGCTACTAAATCTTTCTAAATACCAACACGTTGTTATAAGAAGACTCGTGTCTTTACTGCACACAAAAACGTTTCTCTTCGAGGCCAACATCTCCAAGATGGAAATGGTTCGCGCCGGGTCGAAGAGATGGAGCGCGAGTCGGCAATGAAGTAGTATCGCCAGCAGAGTGCAGGGCGATCGACTGTCAGCGGGCGCGGCGCGTCAGTCTAGAGCAGAGCGTCGAGGCCGCATCACCGCGCTCGGGCCGCCCCCGCCTCTGCCGCTCCCCACTGCACCTCCGTCTCAGTCACACGTCATCCAGTGCGAAAGACTGTCATCGCGCCGCGTGTCATCCATCCACCCGCGTCGCCGGAGCCCTGCGTCCGCAGCGCGAGTGCAGTGCAGCCGCGAGTGCGCGCTTCAGGTCCGCGGGCGCGCCCGGGACCCGGCCGCCGNGGGCGCGGCGGGCGCGAGTGCGACGGCGGGGGCGGGCGCGGCGGGGGTGGGTGGTCCCGCGCCCGGTGCGGCCCCGCCGCCGGCGCCGCTCCGCGGAGGCGCCGTCGCCGGCTCGCAGCGCCTCAGCTCGCGCACCGTGCGCACCAAATACGGCGACGTGAGCGGCGTCATTGTCACCTTCGACTCGCGCCGTCTGGAGCCCGTGGAGGTGTTCCGCGGCATCCCATACGCGTCGCCGCCTGTGGGAAATCTGCGATTCATGCCGCCTGTGACGGGCGCTCGATGGACGGGCGTGAAGGTTGCGGACCGCTTCGCTCCCGTGTGTCCACAGCGACTTCCGGACGTTGCCAACGAGACAGCAGCATTGCGTCGCATGCCTCGCGGTCGCCTTGAGTACCTGAAGCGCCTGCTGCCTTACCTGCAGGATCAGAGCGAGGACTGTCTCTTCCTCAACATCTACGCCCCTGCACAAGGTAGCTGACACTGACAGCGTGGCTCTGATATTCAACCGTCGCACATTCCATCGCCGTTTTTTCTTCTTGTTTATGTTGGCATAATGTGTCATTGATCACCAACCGATATTTAAAAATGATGAACCATAGAGTAACTAAAATGTGGCACTGCTTGGTGTTGTTCTGTTTTACAGTTCTTAAAAAAGTATATGAAATTTTAGTATTTCCTCAAGAAAATTGGGTTAACTAATGGTAATTTGGGTGAGTATCACTCTCTCATCAAAACCTAATTTTTTGGTAAAACTGTTCTCTCTCTTCTATTATATTGGTACTGTTGTCGAAAGGAATAACATATTTTTCTTCAATTTTTGAAAAAAATGGAAAAGGTTTATTCAATAAAATATCTTAGATAAAGTTTATACATTTCACTCACGGTGATTTCATAAATTATAATAGTTATTCAATGCACATTTAGACAAATTAACTAGGTGAATTTTTAAAGGATGAGACATGTTATGAAGTAATGGTGAACAAGTTGTATGCATGAAAGTGAGAGGGGGACGACGCCCAGCTTGTGAACGGTGCATGTCATTACAAGGGGTGGTAGCTTGCGCTGTCGATTCGCGTGGCTACAGAGCGGGGAATGTTGAGGTTCAGTTGAAACTTACAACTGTTCATTGGAGGAGAGAGTGTCTATGAATTAAATCCTCATTTTGAGAACGATAATGTTGTAAGATTTGATACACTGTGGAAAACATGAAGGTATTATATGCTGTTGCGTTGATGAATATTTTGAGAATAACGAGTACTTGTAACGAGCGGAAAACAAGTGTAATCTACCGAATATTTCTATAACTACCATGTTAATCTTATTTTTCTAACGAAATAACGAAATGAAACATAATTGTTATGCTATTTCTATTAAAAATGTATTTTGTGTTACATAAAATTTCGTAGAATTGTTTCTGGAATTATAGTAAACTTAAAAGTGCCTTTAATAATCAACAAATAATTCTAGTGGTACATTTAAACTTATTTTTAATTTTTTTTAGAATAATGGCGTGGAAGAAGTGTTTGGAAACCGCTAAATCAGTGCGGGTCATGGATAGTGCTTTTTTCATCGTTGATCAACCAGAGGGGACTAGTCCACTCTCACCACTCGCACGTAGTGCGTGTTGCGTGCTCAAAGTGGCGTGCTCCCCGACCCTATCGAATTCCTCCTAACGGGCACGCGTGCCAGTCACCAGGGCCCGCCTCACCTCTCCACCGCATCCTGCATCCCAAACGCCGCACAATCTTGTATCACATGTGGTCATCGGCACAAATTCCATTGCCACGTCCACAAATAACATGCATTAACTCCCTTTCTCCTTTCAACGAAATGCACCGCATTGGAGACCATTATCTGGAGAAAACATTTCCTAGCTCCAAGTTTCAGTTCTCCCCTAATTTACGTTTATTTTTGGAGCGAGAGGGTTGCTTGTGGTGACATTAGGGAGTGGCGCGCGCGGAAGGTGTTGCGAGGAAGGGCGGCCAAACGCCGAGGGTGGGTCGCGCCCCCGCGCCTATCGCGTCATCGCCCTGGGCACGGGGACAGAATGGAGATGGGGAGGGACGCGACTTCAGTCAACGTAGCGACCTATAGAGATGGCGATTGGACTCACGGCATTCGAAATAAATGAGGCCTGATACTCCGCTTACGAACTATTGACTTGAGCTGATCGTGTCGTATTACAACACGCAATCGAAACGGGACGTAGGGAAGAAGAGACAAACAAGTAAAAAGAGAGAATGGAATGGACAAAAGAAAAATTCAAAAAGAATTTGCACGAAGCAAAAGGAATCCAAATGATTAGACTCTGTTTATTTTTCACGGACAGTTCTAATTTGAACCCTGTGTAATATTTTTCTGTCGCATTATTTCATCATACAGGTATGTATCGGTATGCTCGAGGGAGGAAAGTGTAATAAATTAGATGTAAGAATATAAATTTGAAATTAATCATCTCGTATAAGAAAATTACATCGACCTTGAATTTAATAAAGTATTTTCAAATTATTGATAAAAACGCAAGACAAAAAATCAAAAAAAATTTATTCATAGCTATATTTAATAAAATTTGTATATACCTCTAAATAAAATGTTAATAATGTGTATTATTTTTCTGTACACGTATAAGAATTATTATTAAGAAGTAAATTTTACCCTGTAGATAATAAATTTTGCTTTTATCTTAACGTAAATATTACGGATAATATTTTTTGAATGAATGCGCGGAAATATCTACTACTCCTTTGCAACAGAAGTCAATACTTTTTCTGTAAATATAATCGGCGAAAAGGGAGAGTGTGAAAATAATGGCAAAATATTTCCACGTAAAGTGATTTGTTTCATATCTCTCATGATACTTTTTAAGATTGAAGGCTATCGACAATGTGAAAATGCTTGTTGTGACAGAGAAAGAAATATCAAATTCAAATCAGTGAACTGCAATCTACACTTGGGGTGCCAATCTCATCTACTGAGTATTGTGTAGAATTTGTGCAATTGTGTAGCTTTCTCCAATACTTATCCTTTCAAAAAAAATTCTTATATCATTATTAAGACATCATTGAGATTGGAAAGGGCTGTTTCTCAGAATATTGACATGTTTCTTCATAGTTATGCAATGACTGGTTGTTTTTGGGTATTTTGGAGACCAAAATCACTAGAAATATTAGGACACTTGAAAAATTTTATTGTTAAAATTTTCAAACAAAAATTTGTACTATTGAATTGTTATGANCGATTGAATTGTTATGACACGTGGGCATAGGCACTTGCAACTGTTTTTTTCATTAACAATGTAAAGTTATTTAAAGTCACTTGTAATGAGTCTGTTTATTTTATGCCCAGAAAAATCTAGTATTGTTTCTTTTCTTTTTACATTTTCGTCACCCATTGATTTAACAACTTTCTTTTCAATTTGTTGATACATATAAACTAAAAGTAAACAATTTTTTTAAAAAACTGCTTTGAAATCTGAATAGAAGCAATATGCCATATCGCTTTTTCAAAACAATTTTGTGTTATCATAACTGTCCTAAATTTGATTGGGACGTATTACATTTCTCCTGTATTGTTGAAATTCAACTTACATTAACATATCAATCTGTGTCAATTATTCAGATTTTAATTTAAGCTATGGTTTCAATTAAAAGAGTACGAAATGAACATTCTAGGGCTTATTAAGCTGAAAATAATTAATCAGCGCCTAAATATTTTTAACATTTCATTCACATTCTCTTCCATACAATTAACTCAAATGACAGATGTGTTACAACAGTAAAATATAATTGTAAAACACTTTTTTCTGAAGCAGAAAAAATAAGAAGAACAAGGCTATAAAAGTTTTTTTATATTATTTATAACTTTAGATACAAAACAAAAAATCATCTCTATTGCACATTTTACGTTCAGCACCTTTCATCTCTTATTACTTTCATATTTTAGGGGTTATTAAGATATAATCATATATGATATTATCCGAAAAATGAAAAAGAAAAGTTTTTCAATATATTCATCCCTAATTGTAATAATAATTAGAAATTTTTTAACTTTAATTTTAGTAATTATTTTGTGCATATTTCTACGCATGCCCTCTATTTAGATTTATATGTTTCCTTTTTGGTCATTATTTAATGTGAACATTATTTCTCAACTCTGTATTTATTTCAAATAGTCATATCATCTTATCTTTCAAATCCTATATTTATACATTTATTTTCTTTATCGTAAGTTACTTTCATCTATATGAAAGACATGTCATTAATTAGCATATAAAATTACACAATACAGCTAAGTTGCATTATTTTGTTATGTAATTTATTAAGCAGATTTTAGAAGGGTTTTTTAAACTACTAAACCAAACTTTGACAAATGAAAAAAATGATCTAAGAGATGAGGTAGGTTTGTTAATTTCATTGTCTTTTATATGTTATATTCCATGTATAGGAATTTTTCAATAGTTTATATTTATTATAAACTTTATGATTTATTTTTTTAAATTCGTTTTCCTTAATTATGTGGCAACAGTTTATTTGTTTTTACGTTTATTACGGAGATGCCTTGCATTTTTGTAGATGAATAAATTATAGTCTTTCATTGAAATATCAATTGGTTCAGCGCTCCACGTGTGAATAGTGAAGTTATGTGAGAGGAAGAAACACAAGGAATACTCATCACGCATTTGTTTAATTTGCTTCGCTGAAATGATTTAAAAAATCAGTCTGAAGGGGTGTCATTTACCCACATGAATGAAGACTGACTAACATGAGTCTTAATTACTATCTGATTATTTTACGGTTTTACCTGGTCTCTGGAAAACAATGAATACAATAACATGTCAGAACAGAGTGAAGTACTTGATATATTAATGTAATCATATCATTAGATTGATATTTTCCATGCACTATATTTCATAGGAAAAGTTTAATGTTATAATATACTATAACTTTAAGTGTAATATTTATTTCCTTTTTAGAAGTATTGTTAGTAAAATACACAAAAAATGTCTTACTACCAAACTCTTTTCAACAGCTTTGGGTTAATACAGATATCCTTCTAAAACGACTGATACTCCAGGTTTTATTGACCAGAATTAATTTCCAGTACTGTAAATTACGATTTACCATGATAATTCTTCTTTACAATTACTACTACTCTTATTATACTTATTTTGGAGACATTACGGAAATAAATTTCAGGTGATTCCTACAGGAATATTTACAACGAATTATTTGTTAATTATGATGAAAAGGGATGACAAATGATCTTCCATAAAATCCTGAAATATTTCCTTAATTGTGACTTATCTCTTCATTTTGACTATTTCACATCTCGATTTGACGACACATATCTTACCAAGGTCGCTTCAGATAATCCGTTACCACTCCACGACAGCCATTTTAATCATTTCCTACTAACTCCTATTCACATCGTAATACTCTTGAGCGAACGGGCTACGATGAAAACAAATCACGTAAAATTAAAGCATTTCAAAAGATTCTCTAGCAAAGAAGAAATATTATTTTTCAATTTTATAACACCTCTCATAACGTCAATCTTAAAATTTTTATATGTTATCCATGATGGGAAAGTAAATTACTTTGTAGTATTGACAAATGTATTAATTACTCTATATAACCGCTGAAATAGAATGGACGTGATATTAGGATGTTTCATAATCAGCTTATCAACATGAGATGGATTTTCAAACATTTAGGTCCACCGTTCTCTATTAAACAAATTAGATTTTCCGCACGATCTTTTCATAATCGATTTTTACTTTCTCATATACGTAGTTTATAGAAAGTATTGTAATCGTGGAAAAATTCGAAAACGAGATTTTTGCGGAAATATCCGTTTTGGAGACTCCTGATTCCGAAAAAGTGGTTTTTGGCTGCACGTCCGTCCGTCCGTCTGTGCGCAGCACTCCTGCCCGAATGGATTTTTTTTTTCATTTTTCGTATTTAGAGCAGAATTTACTTCTGACATACGCACGTTCTTTCAATCTTCTTTATACTTGAACAAAAATGGCATTCACATAAAGGTCAAAGTACATTTTGGAATATTTTTCAAAAACTGGTCCAACGATTTTGCTTAAATTTTCTGTACTTAAATTACAATTAATATGCATTACATTTGCATTAGCGGCGTTTCGCTTGAAATTTTGGTATAGATGCACTAATTTATTTTATTTTCAAATCTCTAATAAAAAACACATACAAGTTCAATTATTGGCTTTCAACCCGAAGAAAATGTTATTTATAGTTCATTACTTTATCATACATATTTTTAAATAATGGGTTTTATTTGTACTTATTACATACACGCACAAGCTTGCGTATCAGATGTGTCCACTGCTTCTTTTGCTGGATTTTCTTGTTAATTGGTGCATGCTGCGTGTCATATTAAATGTTTGTGTGTATCATTTGATGATTCAGGGTGTTATTTCATGTTATTTCTAATCGTTTGAAGAATTACCTGGGCTACGTGTTTTTGTTTTGTTGTGAAGGTAATGTTTGATAAATCTCTTTGTTTATTTTTCATGATTTTTTTAAATTCAGTTCTTTATAGGAGTTTCAATCGTTAAAAATAGTATTATTTAAAAATATATTTTAACACTTACAGAATTCTTTGATGAGGTAGATAAAGCGTTACGAAATAACTGGAAGTAAATAAAACGAACAGTATCACATATTTAACCGAAATAATTAATAGATACGATTGGTGTTTATTAATATCATTTTGAAATATTAAATTGCAAAAAAAAACTCTTTAGTTACTAATTAAATTATGTAAGTGTATTTATGGTCTTCTGGCTTTGTTTTCGCGTTAATAATATCCTATTTATCCTTAAATGTATTAATAAATATATCTTTTGAACTGGAATATAATTCTTGCTGATCTTATCTCCCTAAAAAACGAAAAAAAAAACAATTTTTATATTAGAGATTCTTTTATGTAAATGGTAGTAAAATATTTCTTTAATAAATTTTTAAATTGTTTAAAATGAAGACGATTAAAATATAGAGTAACATGTGAAAATCATCCCTCTCCTTATAGAATGCTTTAATGCCGCTATACATAGTTCAGACTGAAACGTATATGAGACAGTATGTGCAATGGTTTTTCACCACTTTTTTTAATTTGTTTTTCGGTAACTTTTTATATGTTAAAATATCCATGTGCTTTGAACCAAACTTTAAAGAACCTGAAGCTTTATCTGTTAAACGAATCCTCAGTTGAAATACCACGTATTCTATATGAGGCCAGTTATGGGGTAATGTGTAGCTTACTTATGAATTCTAATAAAATGTTTTAAGATGAAAATCTTTTGAGTTTCAGAAAAAACATTTAAACAAATACTTCAGATAGTTTACATTTATAATTTGATAAACTTGAATATTTTTTCCGATCATTAAATATTTTTTGGAGATACTTGAAACTTATGTAAGACTCTTTGATTTTATAAATAAACTAATAAATAAATAAATTGTCCAAACAGCAGTAATACGTATGACCACGCGGAGGACAAAGTAATTTACTCTCCGGAAGCAATCAAGGGACAATTCTTACGAACACACTGGTCAAAACGTCATTTATTCGACGTTTCAGCTCCTCTGATTGGTAGCTCTTCTCAAGAAATTAAAGTAAAGGATAATACCAAGAATGTTGATAAATAATTTCCAGAACAAACTTACCTTCAATGTGTGTATTATCATAAGTCATTCATGTTACTAAACACAATAAATAAATAATACTTTGACTGGTAATGTTCGTACGTTTGAAAGAAAAGAATTAAATGAACCAGTGGTTATTTTTCATATTTAGGTATTAATTTAACTCCATCTATAGTATATTATAGAATAATTTGTTTTCAAGACAATAATCTTATCAAGTATTTCAAAGTTTAGAAAATAATCTATGAGTTAAAGAAATTAAAAGTGTACGTTTAACTTGGAAGATATTGAAACATAACCCGTAAACAAGCGCTGTGCGTAACGTAACCAAACGTGATCATCGTCTAGCGCCATCTTTCCTCACCTCTCTCGTCGCGTCCCATTCGGCAGTTCGTTTCGCACCGGAGGTTTCGCTCGCCTGCGTGTTTTCCGTCCGGCCGCAGCCTGTTTGTCGCTCAGGCTACACGGCTACTATGGCCCCGAGCCACGCGCCACCGAACCCGTTCGCCACTGGCTCGTTCACTCGCTTGCCGCCGCCGCCGCCGCACGCCACAAGATTGATCCTCTATTTGCACCACCGCACCGCCACTACGTCACTCCGCAGTAGAAAAGCTGTCGTCCCCTCGCGTCGGGTGCCGCCGCCACTGTCACCCCTGACTACCGCGCTCTGGCGACCCGCACCCGTCGACCATAGACGCCGCCCGGCACTTCCTCGCACTCATTGCTATGCGAACGTGACGCTAATATTTACTGGAACTGTTTGACGATCGACGACTGACGTGTATGGTTTCCGGCCGCAGTGCTGCTGCTACGTACGGCGCGTCGCTGAATCCCTGCGTGGACACCGTGTGGAACGTCTCTACTATATTACTATTCGCGTTGAGTGCATTCGAGCGCGGTATTAGTGTCCGAGTGTCAAAGGCTGGCGTTCGCATGGTTGCGTGCTTGGAACAAAATATATGGGAGTCAGAAGGACTATTGCGTCTTTCCAGGGAAACTAAATCAAATAATCCTTTCGTTCGGAACTAATCCAAATATTTGGTGATGGGTTTCACGAAGATTTACCTTTCTGCTTGTAGACGTTATACATTGGTAACTCACATGAATTCCTTTGAAGAATGATTTTACTTCATTTCTAAATTATGGATTCAACATATAACCGTTTGTTGCATACATTAAAAAAAACGAGTCTCCATTTATTTTTTAAATTTTATCTCATTAGAATTCAGTTGAAATATTTCAGTGAATTGTTTACAGAACCTTTGCCATGGCATATTTGTTGAATCATGTCCCTTGATTTGATAAATTATTTTAGTTACAAATTGAGAGAGGTATTCTTATCAATGAATTTTTTATCAAGTTTGTCATAAAATATAGTCTTTATTATAATTAAGTTATTGTACTTTTGGACAAATCAAATCAACTATCATTTCTTTTTTAAACATATTTTATCAATAAATTGTAATACAATTAAAATTTTATTATTTATACTATATATCTTTTTCACTGCGAATAATATGTTCTTTCGTAGTTTCCTTTACTAATTCATGTAGAATGAATTTAAATTTTCATATTACGAATTTTTCTTAACATAATTTCGTAGAAATGTACGTTAAATATTTTTGAAAACAAAAATTGACTTTTACTTTATTTTAGTTTAAAATTTCAAAAATATTTTATCTTAACTTTTAAAATTTTCAAAGTATTTCGTTCATTGATTAATACTATAGTGAATATAAACCATTAATAATTCGATCCTCCAAATATAAGTTAAGAAAAAAGCATCAAGCATATTAAATATAACTGAATAGAATAAACATAAAGATTTGCCTGTTAAGAAATTGTGAATCTGCATTATTTTGTACAAAAAACAATAAAATAATACGAATTGAGAATAAGGAGGAAATAAAATAGAAATAACTTCAGTATATAGTGTAACCACACAAATCAATGGAAATTACAAATATAATTTAAGAATCATACAACATAACCGTTGAATGTGATTTTAAAGTGGAGAGTCTTATATTAAACAATTCCTTTCTTTTGACATTTAGTTATTCTGAATAAGCTTATAATATTATGAGTAATATAGAAGGTGCATTTTCTCCGTCTTCATTCTCCTGTACCTTTCCGGAAAGCAAATAAGTAGATCAATAAGCTTCACTTCGATTTGAATATCACGATACCTCCCAATGTTGTATATGGGAGTGGTGTCCACCTAACATAACCCATCTCTTACATAGGAGATTTTCCGTTTGCGAATTCAGTTAATTGCAGAGATAACTGGATTTGCTTGCCTTTCTTTTTTCCAATATCGTTCCCTACACAGTGGCTTAGGAACATTAAATGAAATATTGATTTTCATGCTATTGTTCAATTATATCGTTTTCCATTTCGTTAGCTGCGTCGTCACACATTGATTGTATGATAGTATGTCAGTGTCCAAAGCAGCATCCATAGACACAGGGAAAAAAATCCGTTGACTACGACAAGAGCCGAAGTTTTAAATAATATATATTTCGTACAAATACGACCATAAATAATTGTTTTTGCATGATATCATGTATTTTTTTAATTTCATCGAATTCGATCGCGATGTTTCTTTGACGCCTACAAATATGTCTCTTTTTGTAGTATAGGATATACCTTAAAGAAAATATACATGTTTACTTATCGATAGTTAAGTACGAATCTTTCTTATTAAATACAAATATGGCATTCGTCTTAAAATTATTAACAAAAGAGTCCCATGCATTTCAGATTTGGTACATACATGTATTTAGAGTTTGCATTACACAATTTTATTTATCTTTTTCTCTTTTAAGCCACATTTTTTATTAACTCGCCAACTCAGATACCATATATGACAACTATGGTCTTCATAGATTACTTTGTAAAAAATATTGTCTACTTTTTGTAAACATGAAGTAATTTTCCTCCAGCAGCCTTGAATAGGTGATCAATCCATCTTTCAAAGTAGAGGAGACCTATGATGCAAATTGGGGAAAATTTAGCGCCACGTCAGGACCTGTGCTCAAGGTTTTTTGGTCGCAAACACACTAATTTTTTAAACTTACAAAATTTTGCAAATAACAATTAAACGCACAATTATTTCTGAAAACCTCTTACACAAATACATTATCAAACTTTTATAAGAGATTGTTTATTTTTGATCATAAATTTACATTTAATTCATAATCTAAAAACACGCTTTTTTTAAAAAAAATTATTGGTTTTAGGAAGTATTCTTCAAGGACATACAATAGCCACAAATCCCGTTGAACCGATTCATGTGATATGGGTGTCATGTTTCTTCACTAACCAGTCTTGACGGAGGAAGAAGAGATTTAAAGATGTAGGAGGAATAAACGTGATTGACACTTTCCGATCTTTTATATCATAACGAATTGAAAAGTGTTGAATAATTTAATGACTGAAGCTTACCTTTGCCCAATAACTTACTATCTCTACGTCACTTCTCTCCCCCTATCGTCATTGACTAGGTAATCATGTTGTCCGTACCCTTTCTTCTTGTGAAAGTTTCACCTCCGATATGCTTACCTTGTTTAAACGCTATCTTATCGAACATATTGATCGCATTAATTATTGTAGCAGAAAGTTATATTTTAATCTGATCTATCCACCCGCCACCTGAACGTTTTAGCGTGAAATTAATAGTGTTTGACGTGCGTGACTTTCGATCTCGAGACCACTGGCAGCGACTGCTGGTACGTGCTGTGTGCGTGGTATGTGGCAACGCTGTCGCCGCCTTCGCTGCCACCTATCGACCCAACCACATTCGCTAAAACGAGTGGAACGCGGAATGAGTGGCTGAGCGGCCGGCGTGACGGCGGCAGGCGGGTGGGTGGGTGGGTGGGTG
>NNCF01130301.1:84369-121592 GCA_002313205.1 Laupala kohalensis | reverse complement strand
GAGAGAATGTTATTTTTTGATAAAAAATCTAGAAGACGCTTATAGAATAATTTTTCTAGGATTTTTGAGAAAGTGGGTAGTAGAGATATTGGTCGGTAATTTCCAATATTAAGTTTGTTACCTTTCTTGTGTAAAGGTTTCACTTTAGCTCTCTTAAATATACGGAGCGGAGATCACGTGACCACGCCTTCGTTGTCACAATGAGCACTCCAAATCATCTTAGTCACACCTCAGCTTCTGAGAACACTGTGTTTTTACCGATATGTCAGCGTTCTTCTCGGGATGGCCATTATTTCAGCATCCGGTGGAAATATTCCATTTATAACATATTAACATTCTTTCTTTAGGGATTTTTCCGGCCTCGATCGGTACATCTGGCGAACAAGTCCTTCTCACAGAAATAGCATAATACAGCTTACATTCCATAAGGTGCCTCGCTTCAGCCAGATATGACGAACAAATGTACCTTCTCAGAAATATTATAAGACAAAGGAAAGGCAAATACTGCTCACACACTTCGGTCGGCATTCTTCGAGTGCATTGCTACCCTCCTTCCCGGAAAAGCAGGGGGATGGTCCACACAATGAACGGAAAGGCTTAGCGGTGGTCACTTTTCCTAATCAGCGGCATCCGGCTTCGTTTCTCAATGACTTCAACGAAAAAAAATTACATTTCACAAACTGGTAGAATGTCTTGGTTGTGATGTTTCAGGACGTAATAATCAACGATCTATTAGGTATGAGACTGCCGTTCATTGTTGTTTGTCTTTGTATGTCAGTGTATTATAAAATCAGTAAAATCAAATCCCGCCAGAAGCGAAGTCTTAGTATTGATTCGATTAGACTGAGTCTAATTCGCCTCGTAGAAAACTGAGGACAACTGGATGTCGAATCTGTTCTGTCCAATTTGTAAGTGACTTTTATATGTTTTCTTCTCTACTTTTCATTAACTTTAAAAAAAATTTAATTAATAAAAGACAGTATTTTAATTTATATAAAATTTCCGCATATATTTTATTTATTTGTAATAACTCACCCTTTTCTTTGGTGCTGCTGCTACTTTAAAATGAGGTTGAAGACTTCTGCCAGATTTCAATCGGATGTAAAACATTAAAATGAACCAGATTAAAAAAACAGGAGTTCTTTACCCATGTAACGACATGAGGTAATATTTCATATTATCATAAGTGAAACTGGATTTGTGTCTGTTTTTAACTTCGTCCAGGTGGATACGTAGGTTACAACTACATGATATTTAAGCGCCTACAGAATATATGCCACATATCACAGCATATCTGTTTACGTTCTGTTTACGTTCCCTGTACGGAGTTGTCTCCCGGAGAGAGAACCTCAGCAGAAGTTGTCTTCAGGAAAAATGGACGGATGGTGTATTGTTCAACTTTCCCGCGATCAGTGTTCTATTCCCTTGTTGTCGCCATTTTGATTTTACCACAATTGTCACACCTCATCTCCTCGTGTAAACGCACGATTGAATTGTCTTTTTAATTTTTCAATAATATTTACTAATGCATATTTCAATTGATTTATTATTTTGAAGTTTTTTTGTCAACACAGCAAAAAAATCATAAAAGAGGTAAAACGCACACATTGTTACACGAAAGTAAAATAATTCATACAGTTTCAAAAGTCATCCCATAATACTACTGCTACGTTTAAATATGTAACTATTATTATTATTATTATTATTATTATTATTATTATTATTATTATTATTATACTATTACACGTTTTTAAGTAATTTTTGAATATAATTGATATACGTCTATAATTTTAGTTAAGATAATTGTCAGAGGCAACGTTATTGTATCTTAAGGGCTATTAAGAGAACGCTCGGTTACGGTTGGTAAAATTACACCATTTCTTACATGGTGTTTCCAGGTTAACATAAGATAGAAATAAAGTAATAGATCATGTAGGAAGATAAAAACTTAATGCATTTATTAAAGAATCGTAAGTTTTAAATATGTTATTGGTTGTGATATGTATGTAAACGTACTGTTATGGCGGTACTGCTTTAGGGGTCTGTTCTCAGCAGGTCAAAAATTTAATCCAGTAGGAAATAATTTTTTTGGGTACTAAACGAGAAAATGACAATATTCTGGCAAGTCAATTGTTCAGTGAATGGACTCAGTAACTAAACGAGTTTGAAATAAAGTATATAGAGTGGTCCTAAAATATATGACAGAAACGGAAAGACAGGTCAAGGGGTCCCAAATAACAATAATTCGCAATGTATTCTATCTATGGATCTCGAGTATCAGGGAAGGAACGAATGAGCAGAGTTATGTGTAGAAGAAACGTAGAGTCAAAATAAATAATAATTTTATTGTTTAAACAGTCATGATAAATGTTTGAAAATACGACCAGCGACGACAACACATAATTAGAAATGGCGATGATTCCAGACATATCACTTATCTCTCCAGCAACAACTGATAGTCATGCCCCTAGATCCTCATTGTACATAGAAGGGCTTTTGTGCAAAGTACTTTTAATGTGCCCCATATGAAGAAGTCCGAGCAAGTCATATCTGGTGAGCGTGTTGGCCACGATCACATCCACACCGGTCAATCCACTGCTGGTCATGAGTTACGTTGAGATAATTTTGAACATTTCTCCTGAAGTGATCTGGCACCTTATCGTGCTGGAAACAAATACTACATCGGTGAACAGCTTGATGGATATCGTATAAGAGTTTCTGCAAGACCTTTTGAAGGGATATGCTGTACCTGTGACCATTGAAACGATTAGAAAGCATGTAAGGGCGTATAGGTAATCATGTAATATGCCTTCCCACACATTAATGGACATTTGTTCCTAGTAGGCATGAGTCATCGTACCATGTGAATTTTCATATCCTCAAAAGTATGAATTGTGGGTGTTAAACATGCCCAAACTGTAAATGTAGCCTCATCAGTGAATAATACGAGTGACAGGTAGTCGGAATCTGACGCAGCGTTTTGTAAATTCCAGTGTATAGAGTCTACAAGCCGAGGATAATCCCTACGCCTGCACCCGCTGCGGATGATAGAGATATATTCCTCCTCGTGGAATGTCCTCCACACCGTTTGATGTCTCGAACCCAACGGACGTTAGATGGTATTCGTGCTTGTGGACGGATTATCTTGGAATATAGGTATTACCGGGTTACAATGGAGCCGTTCCGCGACACCTTCTCAGGCTAACATCATTCCTGGAAGCACGAAACAACCCACTCTTGGTCAGTTAGCGATGAATATGGTGCTTTAACGTTTGTTGATTCGGCAGATCTCTACCCAGGACTCTCCACGCATTCTTCACGCGACTGCTCCATTTTCGTCCGCAATCACATACACGTAACACATGTCGATGGGTTCCATATTCGTGTGCCAAACTGCTCGAAATCCTTACGACGAATGACAATTTACGCAGCTGGCAGCTTTCTGTTAAGGATCTCAACTACATCAACCACGTCAACGCGCGACTTTTGAACATACTAGTATTTTCCATTGCTATTTTCCAGGCTTTACCTTTCTGTCATATCTCTTAGAATCACTGTATATTCGAGAAGTTTTGTAAATTTGAATGAAGTTCAGTAAAGTTATATTTCATAACGTAACTCTACAGTCTACACATTAGCATCCGGTTTCACTCAGGAGTTTATTTTGTTGTCGTACGATTGTCATACAGTGTACCATTTAGTGTACACAAGAATTGAACAATTACATACACGACCATGCATTATTTTTAGCTAATGAAATTCGTGAGAATATTGAAAAAAAAATATTTAACCCAAAATTGCAGCGAATCAATTTCAAAAAAATTGTTGTTATGGAACCTTTAGAGTACAAATGCAACTTTCTGACGTTTTCATCTTCAATATTTTTCTTTTAGAGTTTATGAAAGTTTGTTTGGGGAAAGTTTGTTTGCTCAACATTTTGCACTATCCCTCCGTTCTTCACTCTTTTAAAGAGTAACATATCGAAAATTCCCGATATATTTTATATATTATATGAAATTTTATATATTTTATAATATATAAACTTTTTTATCAATTTTCATTTAAAAGTTGAAATTATAACTCAATTTGTTTGCGTAGTATAATATATCATGTAAGCGAAAATGATAAAATTTTGAAAACCTTTCTACCCCCTTGCACACAATAAAATAATGAAATGTAAAAAAAACGATAGTCTGTGTTTCTGAGTTTTAATTGAATAGGTTTCACATACAGAAATGAAGATTGTTTCTCTAGTAATTTGAAATATAGTGAAAATAGACAAAATTTGGAAAGTTATACTTCCCCGTATTTCACCCTATTTAAATCAGAATTTGGAAAACTCCTTCCTAAGGAGAACGCTGTTCAATAATTACAAAATACAGTCTACTTTTTGGAGTTATTTTTCATTACTTATAATGAAGAATAATTATTTATGTAACTTCAAGGTTCAAAGCGTATCTGTTTTGATAGAAGGGCTTACATAGTATGAACTAGTCTTTCAGTCCGTCGTCAAGAGACAATAGCTATAGAACAGAATGGCAAAATAGATACGCAGAATCATGAACTTCTAAGAAGCTTGTATGAACTATCCGTGTTCAGTCCGTCCTTAAGCGAGCCATTGGTAAAACGGGATGGGGAATTACATTTGAACGTCTACTTCCCATTTAACTCGACGTTTTCCTCTAAATCATTTTACTAAGTTATTCAACTATATATTATTTTGCGTGCATACTCAGTTACGAAATATGGCTCCGCAGGACACTCATCACTGTATTGTTTGTTTGTGAACCAAACAAATTGCACGATTTTAGTAAACATTTTACCAGAGACTCATGTGGGAGTGCTTTGGATGTTACTTTTAAAATAAAATGGTAATACTGAGTGTGAATCGTGTGGTGAAAAGCACCAAATAGACTTTATCTTCCGTTTCAGTAAATCCAGGATGTGTTAGAAATTCGTAAACTAACAGAGGCATAAAAAAATGTATTGGTCTGCTCCAAAGACTAGACCTATATACTTAATGTATTTTTACGTGCAAAACCCAAATTGAAAATTGCCCCAAAACTACACAGACTCCTAATTCATGAAGAATTGCCCTTAAACATGTCTATTACGGATTAAAAAGGTGTATATTGCGGGTGATGGAACAATTCGGAATTCAGGTTCAGCACGTCAAAAACATACGCATACATAGATCCGGTCATCGTTCCAGACAAATATTTCTTTTTTGTATCTGTAGAAATTAATTTAATAGTTGGTTAAGTGAATATTAAAAATAAATACATGGTGTATGTAATCCTAATTTTGCGATATGTTTGTTTGGTGTTAAATTTAATTCATTTCTGATTAGTTTGTAAATTCACCATTGAGTTGTTCATGAGAGAATACAAACAAAACATAGTGATAAAACACATTGTCGAGAAAAATGACAAACTGTAATTGTGACTTATTAAAAACAACGGCTGTTAATATTTTGTTCCGAGTGTCCTAAAAATATCGCATGTGGTCAATTCACTTGACGCAGCCGTTTGTGTTTGGAGTTATAAATGCAGCGAGAAATTCCCTGAAAGGCAATCACTCTAGTAAATAAATATTTAAAATGGACATTAATGTAAAATGGCGCATGAGTGTCGTTCAACCGTCACACTGTTACTCGTATAGAACGCACCACTAGATGGTGCGACATTGGTGACATGAGGGGCGCGGGTTGGGGATGCTTGTGACTCTTCTCTTCACTGCTCTAATTGTACGAGATCTTAAATGATATATTATATATTTATATTCGTTTATTTCATGGAATATTATCCAGTACATAAATATGAATATTTCCTCTTTTTATGTTTGAATGTATGAACGATATGTATATTTAGTAAAATATCAGTGGAAGGATATTAATCAAACTGGTTTAAATTGTGTGGAACGGTCTGCACTAAACCTGTACCCTATTTAAAAGTTTTACCTGTTAATCTCTAACGAAAATTTACGCGTTTTTCGGTAAAGACCTGTGCAGATAATGCAGTTAATTTCACACAAGCTTCACCCAGGGATATGGGATGTTGTTGTGGAAAGATAAATTTATCGAACTTCGAGAAATTCTGTAAAACGGGAGGGATAACACTAATTAAAAATTGCTAGTGCTTGCATACTTATATGTTATGACGTGTTAAGTTTTCACGAGATATACCTTTGTTGATTTGGGATCATTTAACACAATAATTATCACGATTCTTCCAAGTTTCAAGATGTTTAAATACATAAAACATTTTAATGATTTTATATCGATTGGTAACGGGAAGTGGGATCCGGATCCGATCCCGGAACCATCAGCTAAGCACGCGGCGCGGACAAGCTATCAAGGCACCACCCACTCGCATCCGTATCTCTAACATCGAGGTGTGGCTAACAGCATTTTAAGAGATTTATGTATGATTTTGAACCTCCAAACATGGAATATACCCTGCGTTAGAAATCATGTAAAGAATAATTGTATATGTATACCCCTATTACTTTCATTTAAAGTTTTCAGAAGGAAAGTTCCAATATTTAGTCTATGGATAGTTGTTTGTTTTGGAATAAAGAAAATACCGGCATCCCTTTAATTTTAGTCCTTATCAAAAGGTATTTATTAAAACCAACGTCTCATACTATTATTTGTCTTTCCAAAATTATTATACGAATAAAAATTTCTTCAATTTCAATTTCCGATGCACATAGCTTTGACAGTTCTTACCATCAAGAGTAAGATCTCAGCTGCACGAGATCACACCACACAAGGGTGAGATCTGACACTATTGGGTATAAAATAATTTGTTCCAACAATTAGTTTTCAACATTATTTGAAAGAACTGCATCTTCTGATGTGCTTTGTGGGGATGTACACTCTACAAGAAGAATGAGAAAAAAAGTAAACAATACTCTTTTCCCTCCATGACTCTTTGGGCAAAGACTATGATGTTACAAAGCTTAAATCTACTTCTGAAAACTTAGAGTATAATTCTCATTATAAATTACTCAATGAATTTCCTTTCACTGTATCATATATTGATCTCGACATTACCTACGTTATTTTTGTTGGCTCAAATGAAAGTCTTCACTCACGTTTCAGCAGAGTTATGAATCAATACTTGATTATCGTTGGACTCAAAACGAAATTCGTGAATCCATGTGGCTGATTAAAAATTAAAGTATTCTAGCGAATAACAAAAATTCTGCCTCAGAGACTGCGGTTAAGTGTTATAAAATATTTCTACAATAATAACTGTTCAATACACAATATCGCTGAATAGTCTCTAAAACTTGAATGATTCACTTTGAAATAATGTGGGAATATATGCACAAACATTCGAGGTATAATGTTTTTATGTTTACTAACGCAATTTTGAAACTGTTTAAATGCTGAGTGCAAAAATTAAAATGGAAATGCAATGATTTTAATTTTAATATAATAATTGAAAGAAAACAACAGTGATATATGTTGGTTCTTCCGGAAATGTCAAAAATATATATGTGACTGATAGTTGAAATTCTTATTCGGTGATCGGAAAGAGCGAGTTGTCCGAAAATGACAGTATCGTCTGTAGATAAGAATCGAAAAGTGAAAGGATATTGCATAAATTATTCCACAAACTACAAGTACTGCAATACGACTCCGGGCACAAAGTAAGGTATTGTTCGAAATTTTCGTTTTTATTATTTTTTTGTGGGGCTTTGCGGCTCGTCGACATCGAGGTAATTAGAGCCCTAAAATTCAGTACAGGTAAAGAAAATGCAGTTACGCACTAAGGAGAGCCTACATGATACTCCTCGCGTGTGGGACTCGCTGAATGACTCAACCATACCCTCTAAAAACCCTCCTGAATTACAATATATCAAAACATATCTCAAAACATACATGAAAACATTGAGGGCAAAAACTTAGGAGGGACAAAAAATGAGAAAAATGAAAGATACCGTAGCCCTAATAGCGTCTGGATCGAAAAGAACAAGAGGTGACCAAGGAAGGTCAGGAAAGAGAAAGGAGCCTAGTACAAGTAAGTGGAAGTAAATCAGACTCAGCTCGGGGTCCTGTGTTTGCCAAACACGTACTTACTATATGTAAGTCTCCTGGGGGTGTTTTTATTATTACTTCGCTTCATAGTCCTCTCGTTTTTTAAAAAACGACTCACTTTCGATCGATAGGTAAAATGTCAAAATAACGACAAGAACGTGCTTGTAAAATTCTTAACACACGTGTCGAGACTATTGGGCTCGATGTTTACATAGACTGGGCGTAGAGGAGAGGAGAAAGCAGTATGGATCGTAAGTTACCCTGCATAATAAAAATCTTAAGTGATTATAATGTTTTAAATTCAATCAATGATTGTCCCATTTCAACGTACAACAGTTCTGAGTGTTCGGGAAAATTGAAACAATATTTGTGTTGTCATTTTCGAAATCCAATTTTTTTATAATTCTTTCAGGAAGAGACATGTCATTCCGGTGCATATTTTCAGGAAGAAACGTAAGACTCCGGTACATATTTATTGACGCTGTCGTAAAGCCCTTTAAGGGTCTTTGAGTGGGAAGGGAAGACCTCAGATATATGTGGTAGAGCTGACCAGGATTTTTCTTACTTGGAGATGTCGTTGGGTTTGTAGAAAAAGATAGCGTCATATTGGATAAATATAAATACTGAACTTGAAATATGATTCTAATAAATAAAAATCTTCATTTTTAGAATTATTTAAATTATTACATTAAGATATTTAATAAGAGAATAAAAATCAGTTAGTGATCCCCTAATGAACTATCACCAATAAAATAAAACACAGAAAAGTTTAACTCACTCTTATGTTTCTCAAGAAACCTCTGTCGCTTCGGACATCAGATATTTAGATATTAATGATGCACACGTACTGCGTTTCATATTCAATACTTAATAAGCATGATTTTCTCAAGCTAATTACAAGTGTGCTCTAAGTCTAGGATCATCGGTTCAAAACGTGATGGCATCGCCAGCATGTGTGCAATATTCATACCCAATGGAACATTAGCAGCCTTCTCGATACTCGAACAGGTGACTATCCACGACAGCGAGTTGCGCTACTGAGTGAGCGATTGATGGCACCGAGACATAAGGTTTTTCATACGGGCGTGGTCCTGCCTTTGAGAGTGGGGAGCCTCGAGCAAAGGTTACATGTGCAGTAATACTGTGCAATTATCAAAGAGGACCGAGCTTGTAGAAGCTTCATTGACAAACCGAACGACACATCCTTCCGGAAATTATGGAGCGGTCGACGCTTGAATGCATCCGGCCCTTTAACGTTACGATGAAACTCTCATTGACAAGCAGTCGCGACAAGCAGGTGTTGGAGATGCCGCCGGTCCTGGCCGATAGAGACTCGAACCGGTCGCCTTGGTGGCGCCAGCGTAAAATGTAAAAGGTAAAACGTAAATAATTGCGGAGTGAGATTACATAATGAAAAGGAGAGCAATAATGTCACTCCATGATGAAATATTCCCCCCCCTAAAGATATCCGGTCCCACGGACAAACAAACATGAGGAAAATGGGCGAGTAAAGTGATATGCAGAACAAGCCATAACGTATAACAAATATAAAAATAAAGCAAAGGGAGACCACCTAAGTCTGATAGAAAATACTAACTAGTACAGACATTACATATGGATTTCTAAAAATATTCATACATAGTTACGGTGTACGATATATCATAGAATAATGAAAATGATACATTGATGTAGAAGCTACTGTGTGAGTACAAAATAATGCTGGAGACATGTTATAGGCGTCGACGTTTTCGGAATTAACATTCCCATCCGGCTGAAGACGCTTCACAGACGGTAAAAGTCCGACCGCTGATATAACAACTCTCCACTGCGCATGCAGAAGAAGGTGTCAACCAGTCCCTCATTAGGCACTCTGTAATCGCATGTGGAGCCCCGCAAGATGCAAACCAGACGCGTGGTCAAGGGGCAGCTAGGGTTACACACGTAGTACCCAGGGAGTTGTCCGATCCTGGGGAACTCGGCGAGCACGGAATGACAAAGTCGGAAAAACATGGACATGACTACTCAACAGAGAAGATGACACAGTACTCTTATAACAAGAGAAAGTAAAAATATTAAAAAGTGTATGAGTTAAACATAAATAATTGCTTCTGCTAAATATGGGAATCACACCAACAAAACAGGTTTTTTATTGGGACTTTACGGCTCGCCGACATTGAGGTCATTAAAGTCCTAAAACAAAGCAGGGGTGAATTGTGAAGTATCAAATAATAGAAAAGCACATCTTACGAGTACAAGAGACTGATTAACCAATCACAAAGCAATATTAATGAAATATATTAACAAATGAAAAATTCTTAATAAACTGAAAAATCTGTGCGGAAATACGCCCAAAAAGGGAAAAATACAAAGGTTATTTACGCAGAGCCGCAGCGGCTGCTAGCAGAAGTGTCACGGGGTCTTCGTGTCCTCTGTAGGTGGTCCTCCTTTCTGCTGTAAGTGTTGTATACAATCACGAAGCTGCAATGACGGATCTTGGCGGAGATGCGGCGAGGTTGCTTCTCGTGTGTACCCGTGATCTACCGGTCCCGGCGGAGTAAAGAGATGCCAGCCCGGTGACGTGTGAGGGTGGACTTGTCGCTCTCGCGGGTCTACCAGGGTATTCCGTCTTTCTTCCTGGTGTGGAGGAAGGTGGCTCCCATCCTCGACGAGGAGAGCCATCTGAACGGAGGCACTCGTCCTGCCTGGAGGGGTGCTGTTTCAAATCTTCCGGATGTCTCGCCGGGGCGGGGAGTGAACCAGATTGCTTACGCAGGCTAGGCTCCCCGCCGGTTTGCTGAGTCGTCCTTGGAGGGGAAACCGAAACGAAGAAGCGTCCCCGTTGATGTCCTCGGACTTGGCGGCGCCATGCGTACTCCGAGTGGAAGAAACGTACCCACCGAAGGCACGTGGGGTCTGGTCTCGCCGTTGGCCAGTACGGCTGTGTTCCAAGCGTTCATTCAGCGTGTAGAAACGGGCTGAGCATCCAGAGATAGTACACCGGAAGGCTCGAGTAGCTGGGTGACGTAGCCGGATGTGCTTGGCTAGTCCGGATTTGGTGTTGAAGACTTTTGTACAACCCCCTTGCTTACAGCGGTAGGGCGTGGTTTCCTGAGTATGCTGCATGAGGTGGCGGCCCAATTGTGTGTCACGGCCTTGAACGCTGCAGACCGACAGTGGACAGGCCAGTTAGTCAATTGGCTTTGTCGTCAGGTTATGGAATTCTCCCACCTGGTGATGAACCTCTTAACTACTTGAAGCGCCCTTGAAGTCTCGCTGCGCCCCGGCGAAGAGTGGAGGTGGTTGCGGCGTCTAGGCGTTCTTGAACCTGTCCCAGATGTTGGCACTATTTCTCCAGCCCAGTAGTACAAGAATCAGGACAGTTGACGGAGATTTGTGTGAATTACACTCTACAAAATATATACAAATAGATATACATTGAATCTTTGCATACCCGGGTGTCGAAGGTGCGGCTGTCACTCACAAGAGCCTGTTCCAATGTTCAGGAACACTGGAAGACAGAGAGTGGTCATATTACATGTGCCTTACATTACACATTAAGCGAAGCTCACATACACAAAAGTAAACACTAACACACGTAGCGATATGCCACAATGATCACACATCCACCAGACAGAGAGCGGAACGCGATGAAGGGCGCTGGGAGAGAGAGAGAGAAAATCTACAGGGAGAGAGAGAGAAAGAAGAGAGATATAGAGCAGTGGGTGAGGCAGGCCGAGCCTTAATTCCACCTTCGGGGAATTGAGCAACCCTCCAGAGCACAGTTGGGTGCCACCCTCAGCCATAAACGGAAGAATAGGAAGAGTGAGAGACGACAGAAGAGAGAGGAGACAGAAGAGAGAAGTGAATACATGAAAGAAGAATAACGAAAATAGAGTGCGCTCCTTAGTCCCGAACGGGAAGTATGAAAGATGGTGAGAATATCGATTAGCATCACAGACGGATATTATCATATATGTGGCGGTGGGGGAGGGGTCGCACCTACCCAAACGAAGTGATGGGAGCGAACCTACCCAAACGAAGAGATGTGTTCGCGAGGGGCCATGTGTGAGTCAGTGCCACTCCCCCACCGGGGAAGTGCCTATCGAGGGCAATGGTCATAGATGGCCCATCCGGTACACCAGATGATCGGACAATGAGCCACTAGGTACAGATAGCCCACTAAAATGAGAAGTCATAAGCGTAATTTATTATTCTGTACCTCACTTGATTCTTCCGGAGAGGAATCGATTTTTATCTCCGCGGAGAACGTGAGGTAAAATTTATTTAAATACGGGGGTGGTAGAGGTGCAACTGCAGAATCCACGTTGGAGGTAATTCGCGGAAGAATTTGGATGTCACGTATTCGTACAAGCATGGAACACGAGATTGTATTAACGTTGTACCACGATAAGTGGCATTGCAGGTAGCACCCCGAGGAGGAATCGATAGGACCACAAACGTCAGCGCAGGGCAGCGGGCTTGCAGCGATCCTTCGATATGCGCAATGGCATAAGAGGTTGGCGAAGTTGCCTGTATTACGGGAGGCCCTACGTGACACGAGAAACGACACTAACACGAGAAAGGACATGACCTAGCCATTGCAGTAGCCTCACCCCCTCTAAGAAGCAACAGCAGACATTGTAATTCCCCAGGGGGAATCTTCGGAGTGGGATGTAATTTATATAGGCTACGAGTGAAAACGTCACATGACAAGGAGCGAAATGCGCCTCCCCATTGGAAGTACGCAATATCCCTACTTCTAACATTGAGAGAATATGTACGATTTTTTCATGTGTAAGAAGTAGGAACCACCCTGAGTGTGACGTGGTCAGTTAAGGAGGTGCGTAAGATACGAACGTAAGCCTAAGTAGAATATCTGTGGAAGTGAATACGCAGTCATACAGAGCAAGTGTGTAATAGCGAATTAGATCTACTAAGGGGACAGCTGGCTGGAATACGGTCACTTTGTGATGACGGGCCAGATTACGAAGAGCATCCCCCAGTGTCTTAGGAGAAATGAGTGTAGGATGTCGTTACCGCACCTGACATGAACTGAGCCATGCGTGATTAGCAATAATATGAACAAAAAACTCGTTCGTGTTACTCGAGAATCACAGAACGGATTCTGAGAAATGCTACCCCCGTAAGAAATACTCAGTGTTCGGCTGAAAAACGAGTCTTCACCTATTCCACCAAATTCATGAGCGAATATAAGTACCGCAGTTGGTTAAGGTTATTGTGACCCAACATACTTATTTCATTTATGAAGATCTGAGTTCGAGTTCCATCTTGGTTCACCTATTTGAACCACATTTCCCTACTTCGGAGGTCTTCCTCCATTCATTGTCATGACATTTTTGAACGCAATGGTTCCCTTTTCCCAAAGTCCAAATATCTCTGCGGAACTACGGAATAGTATCGTCATATAAAAATATAGGAGAGAGCGGGAGAAACACAACTCTTCCATTAACAATGGTGACCGGTGTGTGTGACAGTGAATCAGGCTATTCGTTATGAGGCCCTTTTTCTTTATTAAGTGACCTACTAAGCGCTCTGTCAGAACAGAAGAGCCCAGTGAGGGCAAAAACCGAGTAAACTACCCAAAAGATAGATGATAGCTGAGTAGGCCATGACCACGAATGGGTGGAGTACAAGGGCTGTGAGAGAGAGGTGCTCACTCTCTATCTCAAAGACCTCTACCTTAAGATTTTTTTTCTAGTCTGCATAAAAAAACTTTAAACTTTACAACACAGTATATCTCTGAAGACCCAACCGTTAAAACGATAGTTCTTATTGTGACACTACCTAGTTCGCGCGCAACGGCGCCAGACACCCCTTAGGGCTTGGAAGATTCTTATATACCAACACCTCCCGTCCGGCGAACAGGTAACCTAACCGGACTACCTGTACTCAAGAAGCAAATACAGTTACCCGACGGTTTATTAAAAACGTGCAATGAACACTGAAGGAATTTAGAACCGCCGTGCGTCCGACTCACGGTCCACCACCTAAGATAAAAGCGATAGTTAATTCTGAACTGCGTTGGCTCTGGGCCCTTCACCTCTCCCCGCTGGTTGGGGTGGTGTGCTGTTTTCATAGGGTGGTGTTATTTCCACGGGGCGGAGATTCCCGTCCTGTGTGTACGGAAAACCACTTAATCCAACTGCAAGGGAGACGGTCCTTTCACACCTTAAAGCCACATCGTGACCCCTTCGGCGTTCCCTGTCGTTTACTAGGCGACGTACGAACACTAGACGAGGCGCGCAGCACGATTTCCAAATCAGCCAAAGAGCGAGTACTGCAACAGCGGGGATGAAAATTCCTGCTAAGATATCACCAAGCAAATACTGAACTCCTTCCTCGGCACGCACCCCTGTAAGGTATTTAGCAAAGAAGACGGGTTTTATGCTGATGGCCAAGGATAGAGCTTGGTTTCAGAGGAAATAAAGATTGATTCCTACGGTCAAACACTGTCCGAGAGTTTTTGAAACTCAGGATTTAGATGTAATTTATATGAATCGATGTGTAAGCTATCCAAATATGACCACAGGGCAGATATTAACCTGACGACGCTGGTTGAAGTTCTCGGTGTCCCACAAGGAATAACTAATTTATTTTTATCCCACAGCTCACAAGAACACGGGACCGTAAGTAGGAGGGTCCCCGGCAAGCCACGGAGACCCTCCTATCCTCCTTAGATCGTATGATATATTCCTACATTTAATAATTAATGGATACTGAATTTGTACTACAATATAAGACTTACTGGACAGCTCCCCTATGCAAAAAAGTAAAAAGTAAAACGTAAATAACTTACGGAGTGAGATTACAACATGAAAAGAAGAGCAAAAATGTCACTCCGTGAGAACGCCATAACACTTTTATTAAAATATAAGTTTCTCAAATGTATGATACAATTCTGCAAACGTTGTGCTCATGAAAATAGTTTGAATAACTGCTATGTTCAATATTACTCACAAGAACATATGATAACTTCCTCAGAAGTATCAATTATATAAAAATTTCGGTCACAGTTTTCCGATCTGTTATATATTTATTCGTAAGCAATCATTCTGTCTTTTCTCATTCTGAATACGCAGTATCAATTTTATTTATCACAATTATGTATAATAAATTTAGTATTTTGATATGATTAAATGTAAGAAATCTTTCAGTTTTTCAGCGGCTTATATAATAAAATATTTTAAAATGTATTTTTTTTGTGACTTTACAATTGTCTTTTTTCGATACGGAGCTGTATTTCAAATCTCAGTTTTTATTCAGGAAAAAAAATATTTACATTGTTTCGTAATTCTAACGAAAAAGAGGAACAAATGTTCCATTACATGAATACCATTCGAATTGGAATTCAGGTATTGATACTGCTAAGTTGGAACAAATAAACCTGTAATTAAAACTCACTACAAACAAGTATTAATAGTAATACTGGAAGTCGAAAGCAACAGTAATTTTTCAGACAAGTGCCAGGAATTGTACATTCATGAATATGTGCTTAACATTGCTGTAAAAAGCGATTCCATCCCCTGGGGTATTGTGTCCACATACTGGCAGAGTGCAGGTCGTGGGGTGGTGTTAGGACAGGGGTTGTTGTTCCAGTGGGATGCGGGGTGAGCGAGGGTCGCAACGCACTGGCGTCCAGACATGCGATAGCAACAACCGTCAGTGAGAGCGAGTCAGCGTGCGCGTATACGCAGTGGAGACCTTGCATCTAATTACTCTCCCCCTACCCCATCCCCACCCCGCCCCCTTCCACACGTCACTGTGCCATCGGCGCGAGAGGGCGACATGGAATACTCACCCGCCGCCGCTCTGCGCGGCGCACGGACCGACGGACGGTCGGGGATCACAAGCACCATGTTGGAGCTAAGAGGCTGACGCTCAACGCGTCGCAGCTGTCACCTTCCACTAGCGATTACAGCCACTGTTCTCTACTCTCTCATAACTTCATTTCATCGAGTTAGGAGTATATGAGGAAGTGAGGTTAGGGTTGCCATGTTTTCAAAATGAAAGGGAGGGTGGTTTGGAATTTACTGCTTCACCCAAACCACAAACGATGTAGTCAAATGTTGTTCCACTTGGCACAAACAAGAATTGATTGAAGCACAAATACTCCGTAAACATGTTTTCATTCAGAATAATAAAAGAATAATATGCATAATTAAACACTCACTTCCTTTCTCTGATTGTCTTAATACTTTACTACAATTCTGACCTGTAACAGTTGACAATAACACACAAATAAAATGGTTATTGATCATTATATTACTGATAATTATTATTTTATACAAGGGGGCTCCTTGTTGACAATGAATAAAAATTCTGATATTTTAAAGTATTGACGATGTGTTTTCATGAAAACCTTTTACTTGTATAATAGACTACAAACTTAGACCTGAAGAGGAGGTCGTATCTTCACCTTGAAACGTCGTCGTCGTCCATTTAATTGCAGATAATATATAATGTACAAATTGATATTAACATTGATAATGAAGTGATTGATAGTGAATAAAGAACAGATTTTAATAATTGACTGTCTATAATATCACACTAAATTTTATTTTTCCTTGTGGTATAATATGCATACGTTTCCCTAAAAAAGAGAATTCCATTTATTTCTCCCAAGTTAATATCATCTTCCAAATAATCCACAATTGAATTAGTAGATCAAATGTAAATGAAACAAAACTTACACAAATAGGCAAATATTATGTATAGCATTATACTTTGCCGAATGATGTCTAAAATTTTAAGGATGAATGATTATGATTATAATAATTATTTTGATAATAAAATTATACTTATTACAATTTGCCATAGTAATAATTTCACTTTATTTAAATATCATGAATAATAATAATAGGAAATTAAATGTACTATAATTTTTAATCGGAGCTTGAAGGCTCGCCAACGTGTAGGTCATTAGAGCCCTTGCAGGTAGAGAAAATGCAGCTGTGCACTAAGGGGTGAGCCAACGTGACTCTTCCCTGTTTACGAGTAGTGCCACATTTTGAAATTCGAGTGCTATTTTTTAAATTCCTTTTTTGAATTTTATATCTTCAAACACGAGTGCCTATATTTCATAATGTACAGGGAGTGGATGTAAATGAAATAATGATTGTGCACAACTTTATGTCAAGGGTTATACGGTGAGACAATCTGTATAGTTTTGATTGAAATTGTAATTGAATGTGTGAAATGCCCTAAAAGGAGTTACAAAATGATTTGCTTGCCGTTTTATTGTATTTTTAATTCCGCAGTAATACAGAAATTACGAACAAAAATTCATAACGCACTGGTTAAAAGAACTTGAATAATATTATTCAGCTTAATTAAAATTCAGTTGTAACAAGTACACCGCAGTGCACGTATAATCAAGAATTACAAAATCTTATTGGGTAATGAAAGCTAGGTGGCACCAAAGAAACATTTCAAACGGAGAAAACATAATTTATTTTAAATTGAGTATAAATTGTAAAAACTCATTTTGGTAGTTTATAATACAAATGAATATTGATAATTTCATGTTATAAGTCATTATGAAAACGAGAAGCTAGGTTTCTTTTTTTTTCATGTTTGGTGAGGTACATTTCAATTCCATTTTTCCGGAAATTGGATTTTTATCCCAAGGGGTACAGTATTTTTTTAGTTCTCTAAATAATCATTGATCTGTTGTTTATTTTGTTCCTTGAACTTTCTTAGCATGTCCTTTATATCATTAGAGAACATTTATATTTTTCTTTTCTTTTTGTTTCGCGCACACATTTCATTAACCAAGGAAAGAAAGGCCTCGGAAGATATCTCACCTTTTGATAAAGATGTCTCCGGAGACCGTTCTTTAATGTTCAGTGCAAACGGCACAACGATTTTTCATCACCTTCGTAGCAAAAGTTAATTTCTTGCTTCATGACCAGCATTAAACTTCGATTAGGGTTCCATACACGTTACATTTAATCTAATAATTTTCACGTTTTCTTCTCAGCCAGTGAATGACGTTTTTAGTGGAGTTCTTCATTAGGAATACTATAAACACAAGATTAATGAAGATCAAATTTAATTTGTGATGAATTGTGATTCTATTTTAAAATTAAAATCGAAATAGATTTTAATGAATTGTTTAAATTTGTATTATTGTTTTAAATGAATGTAAGAATATCATAAATGGACTCTCATGTGCCTAATAACATAATACATGGAAATATGATGTAATGTGATGATTACTTCCATGATGATTTTTGTTTGCGAGAGACATTGTAAAATGTTACACCAGTCTGTCTTCATACGCAGCACAAAACAAATGCATGGGTTCAAGTATTTGAGGATATCTTGTTCTACATTTAAAAACTATAGTCCGCTTTGCAATGAAGATATACTTATCTAATGAACTGAAATGCTAGCAGTTGAAGTGAGAACAATTTCATAAGCTTTGTCAGTGAGAGTGAAGTGCAGTTATATCTATTTAGTATATTAGTGCGTACTTATATCTTATTGAATGCAACCTTACAGGTTTTTGACTCTAAAAGGAACCCAGGACTCCTGCTTTGATCGCAAGGGGGGGGGGGGAGTTAACCACTACACCACCCATTCGCCTACCACAACTGTACTCCATTTTCACCCAGACAGATCTTCTTTACGATTAAGTATATGGAAGAAATGTATACATAGTCATTTCATGAAGCATATGGGAGGCTGGATATGGAGTATAGAGCTTACACTTGAACGTATAGAACGACGACGGACAGTAGAACAAATACGTAAGAGCATCTTGACCCATAACAATAAATTTCAACTTAAGAGACGGTTGAATTTTAATTTAAAAAATACATGAAATTAAATAACTCACGTTTCAAAAAAAACTCATAAAAATAGAATGGAAACATTTGTACATTCAATAATTCTTTTATAGATGAATACTCCTAAAAATTTTATTAATGCACATTATTAAAAAAAATTGGAGTGAAACTTACTTGAGAAAACAAGCTAATCAGCTAATTTTGAGTACTCAACGCCGTTATTAGTGGGAGAGTAACGTTGTCATTTTGTGTTAATTATAATTTGAATAAAAATTACATTATTTCTTGTTCATATATTTTTATATATCTCACATTACATAAAGAAATCATCTGAAGATGAAAAATTAAAGTAGTGTGATATCTACAGATTTCAACTTTTACGTTTCGTTCAAGAGCATGAAGAAATGAAAAGGTTTCGACTCAAATGAAAACGCCTCCCTCGTGACGAGGGTGGAGGTCAACTCACCCTACACTCTCTCTCATCGGTATTCTTCTTTCCTCCATTCCTTCCATTTTTATTGCTATTTTAAACATGATTGAATTTTCTCTTTTGACTATCAACTCGTCTTTGAGCCATAAAGTTACTTTTGGTTCCGTCTCTTTCGTTGCCAATATTATTTTCTGAACGTAGAAATTTGTAGTCGTGTGTAGTAGTTTCTACATCGCACTACATAAGAGATACATATAATATCAAGCTTTATCATAGTTATATCTTCTCTAGAGTAATTTTGTTTTCATTACGAAAGGAAATACACTTTTTGTACCTGACCGTAAAATATTACTGTTATAATGAGATGTGCAATGCATTCAATAAGTTATTTTATGGAAAATTTTAATTTATAAAATAATAAATTAATGAACAAAGAAATGACACTTAAATGTTTCTCTGAGTAGACCTGTGTGAAACAACTGACATCCCTGACACTTTGCAAAGAAATGTTACAAATTATGTTAGGAAGAAAATATGTTTTCCTCTATAAGGAAAGGAAGAGACAATTAGTGACTTGTTTTAAAACTATGCGTTTATAGCGTTTAAAATTTGTTTTATATGAATGTACACATTGTTAAATCTAATAAAACATTAATTATTGTTATAAAATGTTTCAAAGTGTAATGTGAACTGATAAATATATTTTACATGAGTGTTTTGATATAATTTTATCACAGAGCAAGAAATCTATTCCGAAAGTTGACTTGAATGCATTGGAAATTAATTGCCCTCTCTGCGGCGCGCAACTGTAACTTTTATGGGCATTGTGTACATTATCATGAACCCCGTAATCCTATATTTTGAGCCAAACATCCCAGCGACAGCAGATGGTTCAGATATGCATGAATATTAAAATCATTTTATTGGAGCTTTGTTTGTAGTATCCTTTGCTTGATTCAGATAACTCTGATAATGAATCGAAGGGAGTTTTAATGTGACGTAATGAATAATTTGAAAATGAAACTTTATTTTAAAGAATTAAAGTAGGAGATATTTTTCTTTTTTCTTTAGGTTTAGCTTGTTGTATATGTTGACGTTAAAATGTAAAATAAGTTAATCTTTAGAAGAACTGTAAAGGCAAGCTAAAGTGTCTAATTTAAGTGGATTCTACATTTTAACTAGTCAATTCGTAGATTAACTAAGAAGCATTAGTGAAAGTATGAAAGCATGATTTCACAAGCCTTCTTCATTCAGATTGTGCAGATTTCAACTTGCACTGATTCATGAATTTATAGCAGAAAGTTTACAGAACGCAGTCGCAATAATGGAAACTCGATAATCATTGTTAATAATTAGTCAAGTGTTTTTGCTTTTTGGTCTTGAAGTGAAATCTCCTATTTACAACATGCAAACGTTTCAGCCTTCTTTATTTTGGCCTTCATCGGCTACAACAAAATTGTGAGTTTTTCAACATACGGATGTTGACGATTTAAATTTACAAGTTAGTGTGACAAACACTCATCTAGTTAAATGTTAATTGTCTTCCTCATAAGCCGCACACCTCCCTGTCGAACGCCATCATCCTAGCATCGCTCACGACTGTGTGACTCAACTTCGGATGTACCACTAGTGAGGAAAACTTTGTAGAGGTTTCATTTGCCATGTCATTTTTACATAGAGGAATACAAATAAACTTAAGGTATACAAAATGTTGCTAATATATAGCACTTCAATTGTTGTTTAACATTACACAATAATATGATAACCTAAAAACATTAAATTACATAATAATTGTATTACAGAAAACGTTTCATTCACAATTACAACATTGAATTACAGAATAATAGATAACTAATACAAACATTACATAATATAGTTATTTCAATCCCTGTTATCTTTCATTGTTAAGGTTTTTAATATTGTTAATGAAAATGGTCAAAAATCAGATTAATAATAATTTTTGTTCAACAATGCAGGTTTCACTTGCAAAACTCTGAACCCCATGCGTAATTGGCGGTATACAAGATCGGTCGAGACAAGTAAAGGTGTAATGCTCTAAGTCAGCGCAGTCCAACATACGAGGGCTATCCAGAAAGTAACCTCTATTAAGATATAGAAAAATCAATGGAATAGATACAGAAAATTCTTTTTTTTAATTTTAAAACCACACATCTCTACTATTTATCTACGAAACCACATTACAAATTTCAACATTAGTCATATCTCGGAACTAGTCTAGAAATTTTCTCGGCATAAAAGTATGCCGTCAGAGACTGCAACGAACGCAGCGCCCAACGAGCACAAAACTTGTGGTAGCCTAACTGAAGTCGTGACCGAATTCATGCGTCGGACACCTAGAAATCTGTGGGAAACTTTCTTAGACTTCACATATCGCAAAATGACAGTTTTCACGACCTTTTTTGTCAATTTTCTGGAGTTCATTGTTCACCACAGACGGACAACCATTTCTGTCATCACCACGAACATTGGGCTGTCCTCTTTTTAAAGACGACGCTACTGACGCGCGCCACTGTCACGCATCACAGCTCGTCTCTGCACAGTACAAATTTCCCGATGAGAGGCAATTTCAAATTTATTTATTTTTTGCCAATAAAAATCTTATCACTGAGCAGACTGAACATTTGGCGGGATGTTCAATTGCATTGTTCATTTTGACTCGCTACAGTAAACACGTGACAAGCGCCACGAAATTCCAACCATTGCAGCTCGAGGCGTGCTGACCTATTGTGTGTGTCTATGCGTCAAAGTGTGTGTTCCCTTTTTACTTCCCACGTTACACGAAGACGGAGGTTACTTTCTGGATAGCCCTCATATTTTAGTTCGCGGCTCATTTTCAATACTCTTTCGACCGACTGGGACGGCATAGGATGGGGGTTTGACAAAATATTGCCCGATAATAAAACTAACAAGTAATTAATTTATTTGTAACGCGATATTTTGATTCTCATCAACAAATTTATACTATTTCAAACTGAAAAAAAAAGTAGAAAAAGTATACTTGTTTTTAAAAATAACGTTTAATATACTGCAAAAAAATGTTTTCATGTTGTAATGTATGACGGGGTAATTCCAAACACAACTCTTATTTTCTCTCAGTGGACATTCCACGTCAAATATTAATTCTAACTATATTGATTTAGAACAAAACTGTGCCTATCACCGTTTGATGAAAAATTAGAAATAAAATGTACTGATCTCGCGTGCCGTTAAAATAGTTTCGCGGGACGCTAGCAGGATAGCGCTGCTCTAGGTGTTTTTCAAGTATTTCTCTTTTGCAGTCCAAACCATTTGGGTTGGGTCCAAAAATGAGCGGAAAGATCCGAGTATTTGTAACGTGTATCCAGGTATATTTTTTTAAGTTTTCGATTTTTTCATAATAAAGTGAATCGCCGATAATCACTCTCGGTCATCATGAGTCCATTAACATCGCTTAGAAATATGGATCAAAAAGCCGAAATGAATAATAGATTTCAATAATTGTCATCATAGTATGCCTTGTTGTAAGAAGTGTGTGTTATTATGCGATATATGTAAATATATGGTGATATGAATCAATAAAATTATCATAATTTGTTACAATTTAGCAATACCCCTTTACTGACTATACTTCTAACTATTAGGGTTAAGGGTGAAAAAATTCCAGTGTTCAATACTTTCACTGTCATAGAATAACTACTTAAAGAACGAAAGAAAACTGAAATTCAATATTTTAACTAAAACCAGCAGTTATTCTGTAGAATAACTAGATCTATAGAATTCAGTCAGAATTTCATTACCATTGCCTTATTTGAAATGTACTTACGGCTATTAGTAAAAAATTAAAAATTGTTAGTTCAGAAACATTAGAATTAACAATGCCAGTACAAATTGAGGAAACTCGTTATCGGATGATAGCTAACAATATCCATCGGAATTGATGGGATGACCTCTTGCTTGTTTTCAGAGAGTAACTTAGTTTTTTATCCCCTGCGTGGTCATATGCAGTTTGCAACTTCTTTTTAGACAATGTAGTTTATTTACAAATGGATAACAAAATGTCAACACAACATTCTCACAACAAGTGGAAATTCAAATAACATAAAAAATATTGTTTGTTTAAAAGAATAGTTCAAGTTAAATAGTTTTATGTCGTAGGAAAATAAGATTCCCTTGTATACAATTTTAAATATTTTGAGATTAAATAATTTTTAAACTATTTCTGGGAGTCGATTCAAAACGTGTTTGATAAATTCAGCACTAAACGATATTTAAACTCGATTTTTGTTTTAAAACTATTAAAGCAACCGACGGTATATTATCTCACTCCGAAAAAACGCTATGGATATGAGTACCCAAGAACCGGATAAGAGATTCAAATTCAGAGGAAGGAAATGATATTTCTACACCTTGGATAAGACTACCCAACCCTGGATTTCGGTGCTATAAGGTTGGAATGACACATCCAAAAGTTGTGGTGTCGAATGTAAAGATTTTGTAGAAATCCTTTCCTTCCTTTGAATTTGATTTTACATTCAAACCTGTTTTCTCTGTGCAGATAATGCGTAAAAATAGTTAACATTCATAGTGTTAAATATTAGACATCCCATCCTGACCCGGGTTTTTCTCCGGTTTTCCTTCGAGTAGAGGCGAATTTTATACAGGTTTACATAGATATAGTTTTTATACAGGTTATAAAGGCTCTTGAAATAATAGATCTCGAATGTAGTGTTATTTTAATATTTAAGGTTTATTAACAAAGTTTTCCGAATAATGTATGATATGCATTTTTCTGAACTAAATTTTTGTTTTATTAAATACAAATTGTTTGGTATTGTATTAGTATTATAACATGTACCGAGCTATTTTTATTCTTAAGAGTGTGCTGAAATGGTAAATCCGCCTCTGCCTTAGGACCCTTGATTGGAATTAATGGGATGGTTCCTTGCTTGCTTCCGGAGACTAAATTAGTTTGTTGTTCACCACATGGTCATAAGCAGTTTGTACTGCATTTTTGACATTATCATTATATTATTATAATTATAATTAACAATAATTATCATTATATTATTATTATTATTTTGATGTAGTGATGTTCACTTCACAGCTCTAAAGGTGTTTTAACTGGTTTAAATTTCTAATCCCAGATTGCTACCCGCTCTCTAAAGGATTAGATGCACTTTCTTAAAATGTGGGCGGTGCCAATAAGAGCGATCTCTTGTATTTCCCATTATTTTGGTTTGTCTGGTATGGAATCTAAATGCTTCTTTAAATTTACAGATAGCGCGCCAAGGCAATCTACAATGACAGGGATAATCTTTGTTTTAACTCCCCACATCCTATTAATTTCGATATCCAAATGTTTGTATTTCAGCAGCTTTTCTGCTTCTTTCTGCGCTAAATTTTTATCAGTTGGTACTGCTACGTTAATCAGCAGGCACGTTCTGTTTCTGAGGTCCTTAATTGCAATATCCGGTTTATTGACAGGGATGCATCTGTCGGAGTGGATTTTTGATTGAAAAGAATCGTGATTTCCTCTGTGGTTGATACTTCCCTTGGGTCGTGTTTAAGCCAAACTTCTGAGATTGGCAAACCTAGATTTCTGCACGTATTCCAGTGAATGTAGTTGCAAACTTTGTCATGTATCTTAATGTATTTATGCTTTGCTAGCTGAGGGAATCCAGAAACTATGAGGTCAATTGTTTGTGAGTGAGTCTGTCATAATCTACATTTGTCATCAGCTGTGATTTTCAGTACATGATTATCATAATGCCTGGTTCCAAAAGCTTGGTCTTGCGCTGAAATGATCAGTGCTTCGGTCTTTGGTTTCAAGTTCTCTCGTCTCAGCCATCCATGAGTGACTTTCGTATCTATATTGGGTTCATTTATTCTCTTTCAATATTGTCCATGTAACGTGTTGTCGCTCCAATTATTTTTCAGGTTGTATTGAGAAAGTTTCTTCATATCAGATTTAACCGTTTGTTCTACTGTATTCAGGGAGATTTTCTCAAGTTGACTATTTTGTAATTTATGCATATTTCTCATGGCATTTTTGATTACTCCTCCATCCTCTCTTTAGATTTGTAGTACTCGCATAATTAGTGGATCATCTTTATTTTCTACTACATACTTAGACATATTTTGGATGGAGATCTGATTTGATGCATAGATTTGCTTTAAGCCCCTTCCTCCATCTTTGCGATGTACATAAATTCTGTCTACATCTGATTTAAGGTGAAGTATTCCATTAGCTGTTAGGATCTTCCTTGTCTTCGTCCATCCAACTTTGCCAAAACTGTACTTCAGTGCAGGTACTGCTAAGTTTCCTAGTGCCAAAATCTTGTCTTTCCTCTTCAATTCTGTTCCCAAAATCATTCTGACCCTCCTAATGTATTCTTTAGTAATTTAATCTTTCATATTTTCATGACATATTATATTATTCTCTTCAATTCCTGATTATTTGTAGTTTCCATGTGGTTCCATTTCCTTGACGGTGGTTTCTTGACCAATTTCCAAGCTATCCGTTCTTTCTAAGTCGCCTTTCTTTATTACAGCTTTTGCACATTATTATTATTATTATTATTATTATTGAAATAACTTTATTCTTAAATGTCCTGGAAAAGTAAAGGAAAATAGAAAAACACACATACACTCAAATACAGTCCACAAACAGTATCCAACCCACGGTTGTGGTCCTCAAACGTGTGGATACGAATACCTCGCAATTTCATTTGCATTATAGAGTTGGTCACAAACGAGACGGGATTGTTGACCTATCGGGACAACCATGGCACTGTAATAAATGATAAAATAACCTTAACAAATAAAATGACAAAATAAGTGGTAAATGTAACATGCGTGCTGCAAACACGCTTGTCAGGATAACTTATGACGGAAATCACATCGGCACGGTGGGACTGTCTGTCGCGTTGACATTGGCGTTGAGATTAATCGCCAGAGGGTGCTGCGGACGATGGCTCGGAACTGACGTCACAGAGGCTACTAATGCTACTGCTACTGCAGTCAACGGAGGTGGCACAACGTCAATGGCCGCGTGGTTTGGCGACACGACACTTCCATGCCCACGTATCCTAAGTGATCCATAATACCAGTCACCCTCCGTCCGATGTGAGCCTTCTCCGAGATCAAGGATGTGATGGCGTGCAGGTTTGGTTGCATCATGTGTATGACACTAGAGGTGGTACGTACGACCTCACTCGCTTATGGAATGTAGATCCTAAAAAACTCTCCATTGCAAAAAATACGTCGTTTAAATACGTTTCCCGGAAAGAAAATTATAAAAGTACGAGAAATATGACATGGTTACGTGAGAACGTAGTTATTTGGACTTTTTCATCCAATCGCTTGATTTTATTACTCTACATTTCAAGAATATGTGAAGATGCATGTTAAGAAAAAAATGAGCGAATCGATCAGTAAAAAATAAGAAGAAAAAGTTTCTTATATTACGAAAGCAAATATGATAAATGTAACTTTGTTCCCTACATGATTACAATTTATTTTGGTGGAAATTATAATAGAATTACTTCAGTTTACATAAAAGTTTTAAAAAAACACTACTGCGAGAAAAAATTGTTTAAGTAAAAACTGGGAGGGGGAATAATTGATACAATATAATGTAAATAAGCAAATATATAAAATAATCCGAGCTCCCACATATGCTTTGCGTAATTTGCGAACATTTGAGACGAGATATTCGATGTTTTTTAGAGGTGTTAATACATGTGGCTTATTTTAATTGATAGTTATGAGTATGGATTTTAATCATTACTACATAAGTTATATTAATAATACAATTGTTTTGTAATAGAAACAATACTACTACGTATTAAATGATTTAAAATACCTTAAGAATGTAATAAAAATACTATAAATATGGAATACCATGTATATAACCACACACCCCGAAGAATTTAAACCGCTGAGTATGAGATCCACCCATGTCTTAAAAGAACAAAATTAAATGCATAATAAGATTTTTTTAAGATTAAGGAAACCAAGAAGATATTTTGTTTTTTGTTTAAATCGTAAAAGAAAATATTTCTCACACAATTCAATGACAGCAATGAGATTTTTTTAAATGACATCTATGAATGGTAAATTCGTTCTTAGACATCTGATTCGTTTCTTCGAAGTCTGATTCGTTCTTAGACATCATCACAATTAATTGCTTGTATGATTAAGCGAAGAGGTCATAGCGGAGCAAAGACCAATGGGTGAGCAGGGGAGCGCCGCGCTGCGACGCGCCGATGGCAACGACAGCAACCACGGCAGGGGAGAGGGCACCACAAACAGCACTCGGGCTCTCCAATCAGCCGCATTAGCCGTCTGCTGAAGGGTGCTGCTATGCTCCCTACGCTTCAAGTGGTTAACTGCACGCTCTGTGATCGAGTCTGTTCCATTGCCCTGCACGACGTAGTATCTTGTTGCTCTAAATCATGAAGCATTGGTGCACGGCACGGACTTGTCTCAACTGGTAAATAAAAACATTTTCGTTTACGAACCAAATGTATTTTCAGGATAAGTATGCCTCACATAGTACATTGTTTATGTGTGTATATTATTTAAAAGATGAATGCTTTAACATATTAATAATATGACGACTTCTATTTTTATAAGTTAGTTTTCCCTTAGATATTATCTGGGGGTTTTCTTTTAAGTTATATTATTATACAAATCTATCAAGAAATTAACCAAATTGTTGAAATATATCTAATTTTCAACATTTTGACGTCATTTTAAGTTATTTTGATAACTATTTTATTCGATGAACAATTTAGTTGAATATATATATATATATATATAGTATTCTCATTTTTTGTACATTTGAGAAACGAAAGTTAATGAAGGCTGAAGTATTACCATGAAAATAGAATAAATCTAGTTTAATATTATTTACCTCATATATTTTTTTCCATAATTATTAAAACTAGTATGACGCAGTACTCGAGATTCGTGTACTGTATTTACGACATGATTTTAAATTTAAAGATCTTCAATTGAAATAATTTTTGACACTAATAAAACAAAATTAAACAAATAATTCGATAAAGAAGTTAATTATAGTTTTCGATGATATTGTGTATCACATTTTATTGTTTATGTTATTTAGTAGACTCGTTGGCACCTGTTAGAACGTTGGTGTGTTACACTCCCAGACGCTCCTTCGGGTTTCGCTCACAGTGAGGATAATTCACAGGCAAAACAAATAATGGGTCGTTTTCATTCGCTGTCTCATGCTCTTAATGAAGAAACTTGGGGTGGTATCTATTTTGAATGCGGTATAATGTGTTTAGAATAAATAAAATTGTGATTTTGAACATTATTGATTCAAGAGTTACATGTTGAAACAATTTTTATTACAGTTTGATCACATTACACATTATTAAAAGTGCACCACGAACTGGGGAGTTTTCATTTATTCTAATGATCTATAAGTAATAGTTTATATTACGTAAATTTGCTAAGCAGAATTTTCCTTGTTTTAAGAACTAAAGACATTCATTGTTGCTACCACATTTCTAATAATGAAGAATTACGTGTGTTACGAATACATGGACACTTTATCACGGAAAAGTAAATATATTGTACACATCCCGCATTGCGATTCTGCATCATAAAGATCTGAGAAATTATAGAAGTAAGTTTAAAAGCATCGCCTTACCCTTTGCAATTCTTCAGGTGCTGAATCTCGGTAGAGGTTGATAAAAAAAATTTAAACGGTTGCCATTGTTCATTATAAGAATAATACTTAATCATAACCCATTGCATTTTCCTTCAACATACATAATATCTCACGTAGTGATTGGTTTAAAAAATACAAGGAAGTGGTACTTGATAAGGTGTGATACAGTTTCTCTCTAGTCTTCTAGAAATTTCAGATATGTAGTTCCCTTTCCTCAGAAATAATTTATATATATATGAGGAAAGACTACGTAATATTTATGTGCAATATTGTTTCTGTGATATATTTTGTTATATTTGTGTAGATAAACGAAAAAAATGTAGCTGAATGTTCATGGAGTTTTTCAATTTTAGTATTGTATCATACTTTTCTATTTGATAATTAATAGGAAAATTAATATTGTCTAACAACCTGTAATTAAAAAATACTTTTCCAACTTTTTTGGTTTAAATTTGTTTATTAACAAGTGTTAACTTACTATTACAAAACTGTTCTATATTGGAAAAAACGACAAGGAGGTGAATAAAGATGAAGGCATTTCGACCAATGAGTGACTTTTCTCAAGAAGAGAGATGGAAAATTAGCAATGCCATTACGTGCCACGTGACTATGCTCTCAGAATAAAGAAATGCCTTCGGGCTCTCTACTCTTCATTATACAAGCTTTCTATTGGGATGTATCTCATACATTTAAGATTTTCTCACACTGCGTGATTCTCATGCTTGGTTTCACGTCGTAAGTCTACGACTTGTAAAGCTGACATCTCATCAAGTAGCCATTTCATTAGAAAGATTAGTACGAGATGTAAGCAAGTAGGATTCACTGTTGATCCGCTTCATTTGCCATTTGAATGGAGGTTCCTCAATAATTAGCTGATATTAATGATGAGAAATCCTAGGGAACGGAGATCGAACTCGCCCTTAATAGAATCCCGCACTAAAAGAAATACGTGAGTTGGGATAGCTGATGTATTGGCTGCCAGCCGGACAGACAATACACAAGATCGCACAGCTAACATCCGTCAGCTATGACGTGAATTTTCGACCTTCTGTATCACAGCGTACAGCATTTGCTCTCACAGCTTAAGTAGCTAATCAACAAGATAAGAAAAGGGAACCTATAGTATATGACGTTGCCAACCAGTAACCATGTAATATTGATTCGACATAAGCCGATGTCGACTATCTGCATGCTTTCTTCTCGACTTTCTTGGCGATATTCATTTTTATTACAACTCCATAGTCTTACCTTGTTTCATCGCAGGTGTACAGCAAACGTTCTTTGTTTTCGACGTCCGTCTTCAGGTATCCGACAGCGATCCGGGGACCTTTCCCTCTAAAGATGCGAACGCTACCATTGAGCTACTGCAGTATAATGTTTTAGTGTAACGTTGTCTAAGAGTTGACACCATAGTATTGGTACTTTGAATAGTAAATACGTAAAAATCTCCAAAATCTTGAAAAACATATCTTTAAATACCAAGAAAACAGTTTTTATGTATCCATACGTTTCTTTATTTTGAATATACTGGAACGTTACTCTCATTAGGTTAATATATTTGAAAATAATATTATTTGAAATAATAATTAGGTATTCTCCAACATTAACCTTCAGAAATTCAAAATATCATCAGTGTACGGCTGCTCGACGTCAAGAAAACATTGTAAATATTCGTCGTCTAGGCTTCAAATTTCGGGCTACCCAACGTCGAGATGGCGTCGTTTAGTCGTTGTAATGAATTATTTTGTTTAAGTAAATAACTATTTATAGTTGCGAAAGCAATGGTCGATTTGACTCCGTAAAACAATTGCTGAGGCTGCGCCGCCTCAGTCATGAGTCAACGAATCGAATGCATAGAAGGTAGCGCAGCCGAGTGTCATTTAGCTGCAACTACGATCGAGATCAGCGGCAAGGAACAAACAACAGTTCTTGTAACTATGTCGGATTTTTGAGCGGGGTTGAGCTGTTGCGTGCAAAACTTGTAAGCTGTAACTGTTGATGTAGTAATTTCTATATATTCATTTTCACGAACAAGACTCTTCTAAATATGAAAAATAAGAAAACTTATTAAAGTGGAAGCACATTGTGTGTACTTCTCAATGTCGTTTAGAAGAGAAAGTTATTTCATATACCTTAAACGGGAAGAACGGGGAAGGAATATAAAGGATATAATTATATTTGCTTAATGTGAAAAGGAATGTTTGATATTTTCTGTTTCATTGTGAATTGAGCCATTATAATTATTATTATTAATATTTTAATAATGTACTCATGAAATACAGACTATGTTTCAAAATAACTTTTGAAATGTTTTATTTTGTACATGTGAATGATTATCATACCTTTCAATCAAAATTTTGATTTGCGGATATTATTCATTACTGAACGGGACAGAATGTTATTTTCGTTTTCAAAAGAATTTCAATCGTTATTTGATTAAAGAAGTCAATTTTAATGAAATGTCGAGAAAACAAAAAATATATTTAAGAATTTTGTTCCCCAAAAAGAAATAAAATAAAATAATTTTAAAATCGATATGAATATAAATTTTTTTCTCAGCGATCATCATAGGGGTAAATAAAAAATTAAAATAACACATTATAAGAAGAAAATTAATCTTTTATTGGATGATTATTAACATTATTGAAATATTGCAAAACAAGTTTTAGTGGAGTTGAATTTTGAATTATTGATCCGTTTTTCTTAACTTTGTGAAGTAGTACAAATTACGTGCAGTTAGTTCGAGTGAAATTAATTAGTAAAACACACAAGTTCCCTGTTAAAATGTTTCTCTTCATAAATCCACTTCACAGTTCGTAGAGAACATATTACGATCGATTCAAACTGTATAACCTTCACAGGCACGTAGCTCCATTCACGCATTCCCCGCCATTAGAAAGTTTTCGATTTTCATCGAAAAGTTACTCCACTCCATGCAATCGGAAATATCATGCATTAAGAGTTCGTTCATCTGCATAAAGAGCCGAACGATTTATCGATTTCTGACTTACGTTCTGTTTACTATTCTTCCATTTCGTTAGGTGAGAGTGTTTTTTTGTGTATCCAATGTAATTTCACAACAGCTGAGGAATGTTATACATAGGTATGAAACGGGTACGTGCCCACGAAGCGGGGAGGGTTCCACACGAGAGGAGACAAGGGGTTGAGGGGTGGATAGGGGAGGGGGAGGATTGGCGCTGCGCCGCGCCGCGCCTCAGTGTAGACTGAGGGGTTGAGGTGCAGGGGACGGTGCGGCGCGGTGCGCGGCCTGCTGACCTCGCATGCATAACGCATGGCGCGTCGATCGATGAGCCGAGGCCAGCGCCCCGCCTCGCCCTCGCCCACTCTAACCCCTCCACCGCCCGGGAGACCCGCCCTCCCTCCCACCCTTCCTTCGCGACCGCTCTCCTCAACAGAGCAACACTGGACGACCACATGGGGAGACCGACGAATTAGGAGGATGGACAATCTGCTCCGTTCGCCCAAGGAGAGCAGAATGATTAGGAACAACGCAATATTAATACAAGATTACACTACTATATGTTCTTACAAAAGAAACATCCAGGTTTCAATTGATTATCACGAAGGACGAAAGATAGTTGTTCATAATCCTTATGACACGTAGAAAATAGCCTATGTTTTGTTATTAGTTAAAGAGATGTTTCCTTTTGTTGCTTCTCATCAACGAGCAATTTCGTCAATTCCATTCTCCCCCTTTGGAGAATACTGTGTCATTAAACATTTTTGACGAGATTTTAGTCAACTGCAGTTTATTATCGCCTAGGTTTTTATTTATTACATTTTGTTATTCTACGTGGAAAATGTGTTTAATTTCATATATAATGCAATAAGTTTTTATTATTGATTTTACTTCATATAAATATTGGATTAATTTATATAGATGTACGCAAATTTATGCCAGTGTTTTGTATCTTTCTAATTAAGACTTCACTTTTATTTCTCTTTTTATTCAACGATTCTATGTTCATTTCACATGGAAGCAGAAAATGGAGTGTAGAATGATAAAACTAATGACGAAAGAAATTTTTCATTAAAACATTGCTGGCAACGCAGTGTTTTATATTGAACTACATGAATATTATGAATTTCACTTGCTTTATTGTAAAATAAAATTCAACGTAAAATGCAGTTTGATGTTAAATATAATTTCTAACATTACACATGGGTACTTACCAAATTAATCAGCTCTCATTTCTTTTCTGATGAACTCTCAAGTGTTGAGCGACCCTAAACATTTTAAAGCTTTCAATTAAAGATTAATTTTCCCAGAATAAAGCAAGATATAGATTGGTAGAAACATTACGAAGTTTAAAACTTCTCATTTTGTATACATACATATTTTTGAAGTTACAGTGACATATGCTTGAATTTTCCTTATTTACGTAATTACTATCTTAAGAGATTGGGTGAGTCATAAACGTAAATTTGCTCACTAATATTTAGTAATTAAACAAAATTATTGAGAAAGGAACTTTCATAAACTGAAATTAATCCCTTTTAATTTCCCTAATCTCACATATTACTCTAAAAGAAAAATTAAAAGTTAAGCGTACTGTATAATTAGTATCTCATCTTCACAATTGCCATACTCAGCAACATCAAATATTCTTTACTTTTAGATGTGTGTTAGAATGGTGTTTCAGAAATGCAGCTAAGAAGATTTTTCTTTCAAATCACGTCAGGAGGCAAAAATATTATTCTATGCCTTGTGACAACAATGCATCAATAGTGAATGCAAAAATATATTTGATACTAGTTGATTACCTTGCGTTACCCTGGGTTTTTTCTTAGACTATGCAATAAAACTGTCTTTTAATTAGACATTTTTACTTGACTCTCCCTTTACACTCTTCTCATGGGGGTTCTAGGGCGGTTCAACCCCCTCCCCCCAATGGTCGATCAACTGTGACATAAATTTCCCTTTTCATCACAGATACAACGAACTAACTCGCCGGGAGCCGTGCCGGTCGAATTTTCGCTTACGCGGCTGCACCATTTCATTGAAACACTTGTAAAATCTAAACTATTCATCCAAATTTTAGGATTGAAAGACGTTTTTCGTATTTGTTAAATGTACGAAACAAAACAAATAAAATTATAATTGATTTTTCCGTTCTTACATTACAGTCTTAATTTGAAATATTTTAACATATGCTGTCGAAGACTTTTTTGTAGAGTTCTTTGAGGCAAACAATATTGCCATTCATAGTTGTCACCTATTTCACTTAGGTAGCAAACACATAGACACACTTCTGCATTTCGCATTTATATATTTTAACAGATACGGAGCAAGTATTCTGATGGAAGTACTACAATTTCAGATTAGTTTAAGATCTTTTTGTACTTTCATGATGGAAAAATGATCTATCTTAATTAATGCAAATTAGAATATCGCACTTTACATGTACATTTCCTCACGTCCATTAATAAAATCTCTTTTATTAAAATCAAAATATTAAAATTGATTTAATTTTTTTTTTTTACATACTAGACCAAAGCATTGGAAATAAATTGTGTGCTAACGAAGCATCATGGTCTCTAGACTAAATTTATGAATTCAAAAAACAAATATGTTTGAATAAATTTACTGTCTCTCACCATAATTCAGCATAATAGTATTCTGCACTTCAAATCTTACGAAGTAAAATGTATGTTGTATTAAATAGTTAATGTCAATAAAAATAATTATAAATTTTTCATGTACCAGTATTTGTTAGAATTAATTTATTTTAGAGCAAGATTCAAAGTATTCGAAGACAAATGCTACTCTTTTCTATTCATTCAAATAATTGGTTTCTCGTGTTACATGAACTCAGATATATGTAGTTCAAGACAAATGAGAGAGTCGAGGTAAAGAAAGCAAATATTAATACAACCGAAAATTGTTTCAAATGTTTATTTTAAACATATATTACCTTTAAATATCAAACTATCTGTTTCTGTAAGAGCAAAAACTATCACCAACTCTCGAACTTGATACATAAGTAGTTGTTGGTGTTATTCCATAAAATATAGGGTACGTGAAATTGAATTTTATTCTCAACAATAAGGCTGAAAAATTATTTTATTATATTTTATAATTAGAAAATTTAGAAATTGAGGTTTACTTCCTCAATAACTATTCTTCCATTACATTTTCTTCAATCTATTCTATTTATTATGTATCTAAACGACTATATTTGATTGATTTATCAATATACCCTCGTAACTGTGTCTGGAAACAAGGAAAATAGTTTTTACAGGATTTTTCCTAGAAAAATATCACGGGATCGTCGGGTTTTTAAAAATATCATTAATTCCTTTACATTATGTAATTTGGATATTACTGGCAGGTCTAAAATTTTTAAACTGCTGGAGTAATGTTTGAAACCTAATTGCGAAGAGGTTGAGTGCATGTAAACGCAGATGTGCAATTAAAAATTCATAGTACCACAAAATAACAATTCAAGTAACACAAAATTCATAGTTCCAAAGAGTAATTTTAAAAAAGAATTTGTTATTTACGTGATACTAAGTTTCCGTGAAGTTTCATGCAAATTTGATAACTTAGAGTAAATTGCAATTAGTAACGGACCCAATGGAAAGGATTAGCAACCAAAACTCTTTTTCTCCACCCTGGTTCTAAATGAAGAAAAGCAGCCAGAGTACCCTACTCCAGTTAACTGTGTTTCTTTGAAAACGCTTGGTGGCGAGTTTGGAATGGTCTGGGGAGATTTCCGTCCCGGCTTCTTGTTGTCGGACTTCTGTGAACAAGATTTCCTGTGGTTTATCCTGTCCTCTGTGGTCAACGACGAAGTTTGTGATCCCTTTATTCTACTCTTTCAGTTGCGGTCAAAGAGAAGAGAAGTGATCGGATGATTCTTTAATAGACGTGGAATTGCGCTTGGATGCATGTCAGAAATGCTTTCAGAGAACAAGGACGTTAATCGTCATATTTTGGTAGGTACATCTAAAAAAATGATAGAAGTGAATTCTAGGGAATATCTGTGGCAAGAAAATTAAAAAAAGTAGTTGATATTATTTGAATTTTTTTAACATTAAGAACAATTTTAAGCGATAACATAAGTATGAGATGAGCAAATTATTGTGAATATTGATGAAATATCAGAGCATCAAAAACAATTCAAATTCGTGTCTTATTAGTAGATGTGAAACTTTACTCATAAGCATAGTTATATTGTCCTCCACAGTTCAGTTGTGTGACGTGAGGTAAACAATCTACTTAACGTTTAATCTAAGTAGCCAAATCATAGAAGTAAAATTAAATAAATGGTATGAAGAACATTATTATCAAACACATAACCATATGGTGAAATGAAAAAACAAAGAATTATATGCACCATATTTATTTTATTTTATAATTACTATGTTTATTTATCATTACTATGTTTATTAAGCGTCCTCGGTAAAATGTATTTCCCTCCTGCGTGGAGTTTGAAATAATTTTTAATTAAGAATATATTAGTATATAGTAATGGAAAGTGCATTCATTATTGTAGGTTTAATTTTACGGTATTTAATTTTAAATCTTACCAAAAGTAACAAATTAATAAAGTTATTTTCGTATAGCAGAGAAATTATTCCGATTATGTGAGAAAAAGTATTTGCTCTATTGTTTAATTAACTTCAAATTAATGTCGCAATAAATATTTCTTACGTGAAATTTTTATAAAAATTTTCTTAATATTTCAGTGGGAGATTTCTTAAGGTGGAACATTTTAAAAAATCTTAAAATTGAGAAAAATTTTATCTCAAATATTAAATTTTATAGAAGTTTTGTTCACAAACACTTTAACACTGAAATCAAGTAATTTTTTTCTAAATAGTATGTGAAAGTGAAAGATATTGAGCAGGAAATAGAAAAGTGAGGGGCAGGTTTTTTAGGCATTCTGGTTCGAAAAACGAAAAATTATAAATTTTAATAAATTTAATAATAATAATAAATTTATTGTCAAAAAACAGTACAAACTACGTATGACCACGTGGAGGACAATAAACTAATTTACTCTCCGGAAGCAAGAAAGGGACCATCCCATCAATTCCGATCAAGGGCCCTAAGGCAGAGGTGGATTCAAAAATTTCAGTAAAAGATCCTAGATAAGATAAAAAGTTAGCTGCGAGTTATAATACATATATAATGTCAATATGTTTGTAATTTAACGCAAATATGTTTGTAAATTTACATGTACAAGTTATTATCGAACTATAGAT
>NNCF01130301.1:48780-82086 GCA_002313205.1 Laupala kohalensis | reverse complement strand
TATATGAACTGAGACATTGCATTGAAAAGCTACAAATTTTTTCTTGCCCCCTCCGGGAATCGAACTCGGGATGACTTAGTGACGAGCGAGAACGTTGCCACTTACATATATGTGTGTGTGTGTGTATCTGAATATTGCAATGGTGGAAAATATGGTGAATATATTTAAATAAGTTTCCCGACAACAATATGTGTTAAATGTATAGAAATGTCGATAAAAACTCTTACCAGATTCTTAAGTTTATTCAATTTTACGACCTTTTTTATTCATTTATGATTTATTCTAATCTTTCTCTCCATTACACGTAAAATATGTGACAAATATATCATATTCACGTTCGCAAAGATATTCTTAGGGGGAGTATCTTATCTGCATTATTTCTTTTTATTAATACTTTCACTTTAGAACAGTTATCCACTTTTGTTTGAATGTAAATGAGATGTTATGTCGGTTATATATTATAATATAACGTGGCAAATATTATTTTATGTAATATACAATTTGTAGTCATTCTTTGGAACAGTCTGTAAACTTTCTTTGTTAAACTGAAACTGTTGTGTATCCTGGGGCCCAGTTCACTGGTCACTAGCAGCCGGCGCCCAATACCTATGCATGAGTTTACGGCGGGTGGCGTTTCAATAAGACGAGAGGACTGAGGGAACCGGCCCTGACGTATGCCGCTTAATATTAACACATCATCAAAGTCTGCGGAGGTGGTTGGTCCAGATCCTGAGGCGAGGAAGTCCCTTCACATCTGACAGGAAGAGGCCAGCATTTCCTTCACTTCCTGTTACAACATCATAACCTCATTTTGTATTCTAATAAATAGTGAAATCTAAAATAAATGAAACTAAAACATTTCTCGTAATAAAGATGTTTTCTTTAAAATCGTGTCTGTAAATTGCAAAGAAAGATATTCTTTTTCATTAGTTTTATATAAATAAAAGTATATTGTACAATTCTGGATAGTTATTCTTTCCGAAGAATACGGACAAACATGGAAATTACATGCACATAAGGTAAATGAGTTTTAATTTATATATATAGATAAAAGAGAAATAGATAAACCCCTTTGAAGAAAGCATTGTGAAAGTCGTGTTTAGGAAGACAATGCCCACATGCCGTTTCGTGCTATTGCGTTGCTTGTAACTGTTCATCAGCAGCCCATCTTGTGGGTCCCCTGCGGCGTTGAACTCTAGATAAAGCGTCGGCGGAACCCGCAGCGTCGGTCGGGAGGAAACCGGGTTTCGAAGACTGACAAACGGGTTTAGAATCCGAGGGCACGAGAGCGGTGTGAGATGAAGCAAAGCGGGGAAAAGGGTGGGAGAGGGAGAGGGAGGGAAGCAATGAAGGAGCCGTGTCCGGTTATCGAGCGTCTCCCCGCCGCTCACTGCCTCCGACCTTCCTGCCTTTCGACGCCGCCGCAGCTTCGCCCACGGAGCTGAGAATAAGACAATTGCAGCGGCAATTCTCCGCGCGCAAAGTTTTAATGACGCCTTCGCAGTCTCCTTCTCCACTGCTGCCACCTCTCTCTCCACCGCTGCTGTGTGTTGTATAATTTTTGGCGGAGCACGCGTAATGAGTAAAGTTGAGCTGGCCACCACCCCGCGCGCTGGGGTAGCTCGGAGGTAAGCAACCAGACGCCGGCACGAAGAATCTTCGACGATTTCAGTACATTGGGAAAGGTATCCGACCAATAATCTGATTCATTTCATTTGTATTATCAAATGTATGATACACTTTGTCAAGAGTACTTTACTCTAAAGTAGGCTCTTATTTTATGACAAAAAGAATCGTGTGAGGTCTATAAGACCACATTGAAATGTTTTCGTATATGTAATTGTGTATCATGAATATAATGTTACTATTATAATATTGGTACTGGTAACTAGTAATTAATACAGTATAAGATAGCAGAATTGAGGAGTGTTTTCACACAAGGTTTAAAAGTTAAGGAATGTTGGAAATGGATAGAATTGCTTCTAACTGGTTGGTGATAGATAAGGAAACAGATATGAGGAAATGTGTAGTGTAGTGAAGATAATAACGCATTAAGTATGATAGATTGAGTATTGAACATTATTGTAAATAGTTTGCTAACAATTTTACACTTATAGTAGTTGAAATGACCATAAATCTTGTAATTCTTTTAGCACTGAAGAAGACAATAAATGTGTCAAAACTTTGGATGTATAAAATATGAATTTGACCCTTCCTAAAGGACCTCCTATCTATAGTTTATATCAAGGGTCAAGAACGAAAATGTTTTTATGAAGTTGTTCATATTTCTGTCATAAAATTATTTTGTTTAAAAAAAATCATCGAAAAGGAAGAACCCCTTCCTAATTAGATAATCTGTTGGCTAAATAACAAGTTATAAGAGAAGTTTGGAAATATACAAAAGGAAATTACAAAACACCGGACGATTTTTCTTTGTTCTGTTGTTCTTGATTTTTTATATCTGTGTAATATAACAGAAAATTTCTTGAGGGAAATTCTTGGATTTCATGGAGGGGGAATACATCCGATGAAATATTTTTTCACCACATGTGTATGAATGAAGATCAACTATTGTTATCGATTATGATATCGTGATCCAAACAGTTGTCGTGGGAGGAAAGATGGAACTTAATGTACAACGTACAGATTGTGAAAAATGGGTTAACTATAAAAATCATATGATTCTCATATGAATTGAGACATATGGACCGTTCGTATGATAAGCAATCAGATACACCCTGCCTTAATTGGAATATTCATTGCATAAACTAAGTATTGTGTAGAGAACAAATTTCAGCGGACACGCTGTGAGAATGGAAGTGTGTTAGTTTCCCATTTACATCCATCGACAGATACATATATAACTATATGTTTTATGAATAGTAATTAAAAACTTTACTGGAGGAACTTTCCTTTAAAGATAACCATATTTGACATTTTCATTTTTCGTCCCCTTTGAAACGATGACACATATTTCGTCTTAAGTATACTTGAATGATCCCTCATTCTCTGAGAACTTAGTGTTAGTTCACTCATTATTTTAATGCAGCAGATATGATATAGTATTCATAACAAATGCAGTAAATGACTTGCGACGACAATTTGCGGTAGTGCATCGTTCCGGAGAACCCTCACAGACCGCAACACTCCACAATGCGGCGGGTAGTCTACCTGCGCAGGTCACAGGCGTTCAACCTTTCTGTCACCCGTTTGCTCTTCACGTATACCATGGGATCGCAGATCGCGACCAGCCCAATTCTCTTACATACCTCACCACCATATGCCCTGGAACCCCTCTTCGACAACCAGCACCCTGCAGTTTGCTTCGCCTTCTTCCGCGCTGGGGCTGTGCAGCGTCGCTTCACCCAAGCATCCATAATGCAGAGGGTGGCAGGCGACACGGGCACGGAGGTAGCTGTGTTCGGCAGCGTAGCCCGGCTGAGACTCAGGGACAGATCGCGGGGCAGGGTGCCTCGGATTATTTCATAATTCAGTGGTCGGGGACATACGGGCTGCGAAGGCGGATGGGGACGGGGTAAAACAGCGAAGCAGAGGCTGACGAGGGTTGAGGGTTGCGGAAGGATCGAGACGCGCTCCTCTGCACACAGTGCAGGTGAACAATGGAGTGCGTTTGCACACCTATGTAAGTAGACGCACAGACACACAACGGTGCGAGAGGTAATCCATGGACCAGTCGACGCGGGCGCACACTAAGCAAGGCGGGCTGAAGGCGGAGGGCCGAGGGCAAATTGGGACAGAGGCGACAGAGCGAAGCATCCTCTTAGCGCACGACCCTGAGGAAGGGGAAGGGTTGAAGACGACGACGGCGAGAGAGTAGAGTGAGGCAAAGGAATTCTAAGGGACGAACGGAGAACGTCTAAGTTGCGGACGCTGTGTACACACATAAAGCGCAAACACAATTACAAGAGGTGGCGTGAGGAACAGTTGGCCCACGGGGCAAGTGTAGCGTGGAGCAAACGGGGTCTTAGGAAGCGCTGAAGCAACGATTCAAGCAACGGCAGGGCGGCGCCAGGACAGTAGTAAGGGTTCCCATCGGCACTTGAAGGCGAGTTGAAGCAGAAGTTCACGAGATTCCTCGCAGGCAGGTGGACAGGCCCATTTGCTTGAATTGTTTATTTGTAATGGGAGTTACTTTCAACGAAAGTTACGTTGAATTCTTAACGTTAAGTGAACTTTTCCTCACTTCATTAAATTTATTTAAGGCATTCCTAGTTACCTCTGACGATGCCTCTGGAAATTCGTGTTGTGAAATTTGGGCTGCTACCATGTTATATTGTCTTGACGAAAGATGTCCCGCTTTGAAATTAGCAATATTATTTCATCAGCTTTCCGTAACATATAACTGTATTCTTTTTCTAGGATTGGAGATTTAATAGAATGTACCTACATGGTAAGAATACTGCTTACTCTTTACAAGAATAAAAATGAAGGAATTCGTTGGATAATAACCATTGGCATTATCGGTCCATTTTGTAAAGAAACATTTTTCAACATATTTTGGAGTAATATCATTTTGTAATAAAAATTAAATACGTTTTCCTAACATCAATATCTTTATTGAGTGTAAATCAAATGTTCAATTATTCATTAATATGAAGAGTTCTTTATGTCAGCAAAAATTCTATTTCACTAACGTGTTTCATAATATATTTCATTATGCGTTTTATTCCCGTTTTGCAAGCTTTAGCATTCATAATCACTATACTGAACCGATAAACTGCGGAAATAATCATATTTAACCTTGCATTGGTCGCGCTTACGAATATATTGTGAAAGGTCGTGTGGATGACACTCGTCATATACTTTCAAAGGAGAAATTTAAGTGAAAATAAAACATTCTATGTACATTATTGAGTTAATAAGTACCTCAAAATACCTTTAATTGATATTTTCGTAAATAAACTGCATGTTAAATAATTTACATCAATCAAAATTACTTACGGAATTGGTCGCATGAAACATCAAAGACAATCATTGAGATGATACATGTTTACGTTTACTCATCTGAACGCACGCTGTGTTGCCATAGCATTCAGAAAAGTGTGATTACTTCGCATGGATGACTATTGTCATCCGCGCCATCACCGTAGTGTTAATATAATACGTCGTAGCTTGCCTAGCGTACCGGCGAGGAATTGAATGCAAGATACATTCAAAATGATTGTACATGATAAAACGTCTTAATGATCTAATCAGGTGGAAGGAATAAACGACGGAAACTATGAATTAAATAAATTACTAAAACACATAGCATTACTTGGCAAATGAAGCAATGTAATTAAAATCTTAAATGTGACACAACAATCAAAACATAAATCACATACAATCAAAAATCATTTCTTCATTTTTACCTAAGGAAGGTGAGTGGAAAATTCCTGACAAAAGACATGATTAAGAAAATTAATGCATTAAAAAAAACTTCCAATTAACCGTGAGGCAGTAACGATGTGCATCAATGAAGTAAAGTAACTTACCATCTAACAAGAAACTAAGAGCGAATTGTCGGGACTGAGCTCCGAACATAATTATTTGTTATTATATAAATATAAAACATACAATCTACATTGTGGATGGCGAAATTCATTCTATCGTGAGAAGTTCATATTTCACTAGTGACGTTCGTTGGTCTTTCCCATTGCACGTATCATATCGATTGTGGTGACGTTTTCGTTTGTTGCTACAGAGGAGACTGTCGAGAACAAGTGCACGCCTCGAGCGACGTGTGCGTACGCAGAGAGAGAGAGAGAGAGAGAGAGAGAGAGATGTGGCACGACACACACGCCTTGAGTGCGCCCCTCCGTACGCAGAAGCACTCCATCACCTTCCCTGCGGACGCTTGTATTCACTAGCCTTCCTCTTCCTCTGGTGGCACGCACATAAGAGCATTTGTCCTCACAAAATACTCAAGAACAATTCATACTTGTCATCCATTGATTTTGAATTGGATGATTTATTTAAAATCGATTTTACGTATTTAATAAAAACTATTGTAATTAAAATGTAATAAGAATAATTTAATTTTATAGAGTTTGATAAATTTATGATGTAATAAAAAATAATTCGGTATTGGTTACTTTGAAAAGTTTTTAGACATCAGAAAGAGAAAAGAGTAATCTTTACGACTGCCCGCAAAAAAAAATCCTCGTCAGCGATTGTGTTATCCGGGACGTTTTCAAATAAGTTAACTTTCCTTGATTAGAAAAACAGCTTTCAAGAGAAATAACAGAAGAAAAATGAGAAAATTTGAGACATTTTGTCTGTTGAATTTTGAAAGTGTTAACTTAAATAAAAAGAACAATTTCAAATTTATACTTCTCAGAATTGTGCAGTGCAACGTGTTGTTTTCTCTTAATCTCCTTATTTATTTTCTCTTTCAAATGAAAGAAAAATTTACAATCACAGAGTACTAATGTTGATTTGGAATTTAATACAATATAAGTTTTCACTTACAACAATAAACACGAAATTACATATATTAAAATACAGAAAAAATAAAATAAAATATGAAAATGAATACCCAAAATTGAATACAGAAGAATTCTGTTACTGCTTTGACACACATTTCTGTGAACTAACACAGAGGGATAAATGACTGAATAATAGTTATTATTCACATCCTGGAACGGACACATATCAGAATAGTGTACAGCTGGTATCAGATATGTTTATGAAGAATTATATGTGTTACTATTATTACTCAGTAAACATCACGTTACCAAGATAACGAAGGATGATTTAATTTATATTCAGGTTTGTTTGTTCACATGTTTATATATAATTTTATAATTTGGGAAACTTTCAATCGTTTCATGAAATATTTACATTTTAATAGAAATGACATCATATTTACCCTTGGAAACTATTTACTAACCATACGCAAAGTTATGTTTTGACGTTTTAATTCGAATAGCAGAAGTAAGTAATTCAGTTTTGAAATTGTTGGATGTTAAATACAAGTACTCAATGCGTGTGAAATTAAATTTAATTAAATCATACGAGAGACAAAAGAGTTAGAATATTTTTCTTCCCTATTTTCTCTAGAAATGATCAAGTATGCAGTTGTACCATATTAACGTTACTGACAGTCGTGGCAGTTAGGTAGTGACTTCCTCCTTACTCAACGCAGAGCAAAGGGGTGCAAGCTCCATCCTCTGCCTGACCGAACTGTAGGAGGCGTTCAGGTGGGGTATCCTTCCCTTACTGCTGATCCGTGTCGTAAAATCTCCTGCAATACAATATCTCTCCGTCTCAATTCCTCTACGCAAATCGCGTGGTTACGACAAAAAATAGGTCATAACCTGAATTTCACCACTTAAAGATTAAACGAAATAAATAATTATGCCAGGTTCCCTAGAATAATGTGTCGCTTATATAATAGAAATCTGACGTAACATATGTCGGCAAATATATAAAAGAAATCAGGTGTAACATATGTTACATTTGATAAAATGAGTATCTCATGAGTAACCTTAGCTAAAAAGTGCTCCATTTTAAAGAATCCCTTTTCGCCTCACCGCACTAACACTCATTTCGTGCCTCTTCCGCATTCGAACACGTCGCAACGCTCTCAGTGCGTGGGAGGGGGACGCCTACTGTCGGAGGTAATTGTGGCGCTAATTCTAGAGGACACAGTGGAGGCTCGTGAGGCGGCGGCGGCAGTGGCAGCGGCAGCTGCAGCAGCAGCAGCAGCGCTCGTAAAACTGTGCGACAGTAGAGGCGAGGCGACGCCCCCGGGCGAGCGACGCGACGCACGGTGCGAGGCCCCCGGCGACGGCGGCTGCGGCGGGACGCGGTGGGAAGTGGCGGGGTGATGCCCCGAGCTCGGCAATTCTCGTCATCGTTGTTAAAGAACATTCTGGAAGACACGCGGCGGTACGGGGAGAGCGCGGCGCGGGGGAGTCACATTTGTGATGGAAATGAGGTGGCGATGCGGGCGGGCGGGCGGACGGACGGACGGTGAAGGCGGTGCGGCTCGGCGCCGAGACAGTGGCAATGCTGACGAGAGGACGGAACTCTTCCTTCAACGCTCTCCTCGGTCACTGAAGAGACAGAGGACTCACAAAGGAATGGCTGCGACGTGCGACACAGTACTCGCGGGACAACGAGCACGAGTATCGTTATCCTATAAATGACACACTCAAAGATGATAAAGATGATAATGGTATATCACGTGAGGAAATTCGAAGTCTAATGCATTAAAGTTCAGAACCAAAAATGCTCATATTCATATATCATTCAGTTGTTCATGTCTTGATAAAATTTTACTACCAGACAAAAATATTGTGAAATTTTTTTAAATTGTTCTTTTTTTTACATAAAAAATGAATTGAAATATACTGTAAAATTCGCCGGCAATATTGCCCATAATTTACTGAAAATTTAATTGTGACATTTGAGAGATCAACTTAATATTTTTACATTTAGGTTTTTACTTAGAAGAAAGTGGGTTGCATCCTTATGATTGATATTCAATTACTGAGAGAATGATTGGGTTGCATCCTTATGATTGATATTCAATTACTGAGAGAATGATCGTAACTGCGAACATGAAATACAATAGCTTTGAGGAATCGTCGATATTAATAATACACTTTGTAAAAACACAGAAACGTTGCACTAATGGTACTACAAAGAATATTTTGAATCTAAAACGGTAATGGAAACGAGTAGACTTAAGATTTTGGTAATAGTTTTGCCTGAACCAATGTGTGTAATACTGGCAAGTGTGTAATAACTTTGACAAGCGATTATGATAAATCTAAGAATCCCATTAATAACCAGAGAAAAATACCTTTAATTGCAGGTGTATAAGGTGATTCCATTCAGATTGAAGAGGGGTAGGGTTGTGTTGATTTTTTAGAAGTTTAAAAATTTTGCCTGAATAAAAATACGTAGAGTAATATTTTCAACTTTTGACTCGCATCATAACACTCTCAGTTACATGTATCTGAACTTGAAACAGGAGTACAAAATGCACTGAACAATGATTTTAATTTCACACAGTTAAATGAAGAGAATATTCGATTTCGCTTGTGGACTTCAGTGCCGAATGAACGTTAATGGAACATATATCATTCACCCGCATTTACTAGTCCCACAAATCTGATCAAATCTAAACGTACCGTTTTCAAGATTCAAGCAACCAGTGGAAATATTTACGGTAGTCAGTATATTTAAGATTTCTGAATTTTATAAATAAGATATTAAAAAAAAATTCATGAACATTATTTTTAGTGCATACATAGTATGATAATGGCAAAATTTCTTTGTGAGATTTCTGCTCGCAGTTAGCGTAAAAATGATAGAGTAAATAATTTAATATTTTCATTGAAAATGAAAAAAGTGTGAGTTCATTTCAAACCAGAATGCAATAAATCAACAAAATAGTGAATATGGAGATGCAAGGACGATAGGGAAATGTATGAACTTTGGGACAGTCCTCTAGTATTTGCATGGTCCTTCATCAGATTCGTAGTCACGTACTTGTAGATGAAATCAGCGGAAATTCTGACCCGTTCGTCCAAACATCGTAGCGCCAGTTCATTAGAAGAGTGTACAACTCTCTTGGAGAAGTAACTCAGGAAATACTCAAAATTGTGGTAATATCATAATCAAATTCAGTAATTAATTTATGGATGTATTAAAATAACAAAATAAAAACAGAATATGAAAAGTAATATTGCTCCATATGGGAAGTTACAAGTAACCTGTTTTACGTTTAGGAATGATTTCTCATGTTTACTATGCGATATATCCCTAATTAAAACTAATCAACTGGGGAAGTCTTAAATTAATGTAAACAGATAAGTTTCGTAACGCGATTGTAATTTGTGTGACAGTATACTCAAAATACTATTTGACTTATTTGCAATAAAAATGACGTTTTATTTTGTTTACGTTGTTTTGTCTTGCCATATACCTCAACAAGTTCTTCTCTTTAGTGCAAATTCATATGACTTCGTTTGACAACTAAACATATAACATTTGTGTCTTTGAAATCTTCAGATTTTAAGATATGTAATTCTTTTCTTCTATGAATATACAGAACAATTTGTATTCTGTCCTCCGTTATCCACTGGTTTCAATATCCAGTGATAATAGTGATTATGCCCCAGAATCGTAACATGTTGATGTGAGTCTGAAGAGAAATCGCCAATAGCCTTTCAAATAATTTCCCCTCTACTACTTCAGTTGGTCACACTAAGATAGAAAATAACACACTATAATGAGTAGAATACTCGTGGTATATTTCTTTTTAGAATTATGTATTATATTTCATAACTTAAATATTACGCCATCAAATTAGTTCATTCATTTCTAATAATCTTGTAAATTAGTTTTACCTACTTAGAATGCAAGTATTTATGTTCACCTAATATTTTAGATTTTAGATAAAAAAATGAAACATTGCATTTTTATAAATAATGATGATCATTCGACAGGGAATATTTTTAGTTTGTCGTTAGTGAAGACATCCACCTCAGGCTTTTTGGCAACTTTCGTCAAGGGAATGATTTAAATATTTAACTAATTAATAACATCGTAATAAAATTTTATAGAACATATTTCAGTAATTCAACTCTTTTTTTTAGCCTTTGTCTTAGCCTAGCCTAATGAATTTGTCTCCGACGAAACAGATGTATTTCGTCTGAGATTCGAACTGCCATTATATCCAGGTACAGAGATGTCATCTGCTTCTTTCACTTGTCCAGAAGTAATTTGACGCCTCGGAGATGTAAAGCCTGCTGACGGTGCGCTACTCCACTCCGCGTGTGTCGTGACAGTTTCTGCCGCTACGCATCCCCAGGGCGGGCGCGGCGCTGCGTCTCCGGTGTACAAACCCTCAACGCCGGTGGCTGTGACCTCCGGTTGCAGCGAGAGCAAGAGAGAGCGTGTCGCAAACGTTGCTACGTGCATCATTCACGCGTCTCGTCGTATTTCATTTCGTCTGCGTGACTCCGTGGCAACGGCACTGCGGACTGTTGTTGGGATACAAGGCCTCCTGACCCTTGCGTCATGTTACCGGAAGAGAGGGCCGAGGATTAGTTGCGAGCTTAAGGTGGGGTGACACGACTCCCAGGAGGATTCTGCGAGCGCCACACCTCAGATAGTGAACTGGTGAGGAGGGAAGGGGGAAGGACGGTCTAGTTCCCTTCTAGACCTATCAGTACCGACTGAGCAGACGTTGGATACAGATATCATTCCTGGCCTGAAATACATCTGTTTCGTCGGAGACAAATTCATTAGGCTAGGCTAAGACAAAGGCTAAAAAAATAGTTGAATTACTTAAATATGTTCTATAAAATTTTATTACGATGTTATTAATTAGTTAACTATTTAAATCATTCCCTTGACGAAAGTTGCCAAAAAGCCTGATGTGGATGTCTTCACTAACGACAAACTACAAATATTCCCTGTCGAATGATCATCAATATTTATAAAGTATGTTAAGTTGTTAAACCTTTCTTTTTGGATGTTTTTTCTATCACATTCCAGCTTTATATTTATATACTTATTGAATTATTTCATCAACGAATTTTAATACGAATTTATTCTAATAAACCTGTATTAATTTCAGATTAATACTTATGCCAGGTACTTATGTGCTAACTCTACAAAATATTTATGAGTATAAATGGACGTATCTTTTATTTGAATTGATATTCTTTACCAACACCATAGTTTTAAAATCATTTCTAAGATTTTTGTATTAGGATGAGTATGTTGTCATCTAACTCCCTCATATTAATGTGTACATAAAAATGCAATGTTTCATTTTTTTTATCCAAAATCTAAAATATTAGGTGAACAGAAATATTTATTTATAAGGGAAAGTATTATTTCCAGACTTAATTTTCTTTTATATACTTTATCTCTCGACAAATAATAATGAAAATAACTTTATATTGATGCATCACAGTGTATATCCCCCTCATAAAACTACTTCATAAATGGTTGAATATTTCAAAAGAACGTTTAATTGAAGATTTATCGCGTGTTAAATAAATACTCATGCATCCATGGTTCATTTGAAGTATGAGACACATTAAAAATAATCGCTCGAATATTTCATTCTGATTTGTGTGTGAGTATATTTATGTACGAGTATATATGCACGATTTATAACCATGTCTCAATTTTCTGCATTTTCCCGTTTTCTTTTTTTTTTTCTTTCTTTATTCAATGCATGAACGATAAAAAACTGGTTCCGCAAAGTAGGTAACTTTATCTACTTCCAATATTTCACAGTCTACACAGTCTTTATTCTTTCATTTTGGTAAACAAAACTCTTTGCAAACTTTGAGATTCTCCGTTCTTCCAAGACAACAGACTTATTATTTCTTTAAAAATCCAGTATTTGATATATTGATGGAACTGTGTTTTTGTTACGCACCTTATTTTGGGAGATCAATTACATAATTCCTAATTCTGTCAACAATTAAAACCAAAACAATGCAATTTATGAAACCAAAATATGATTGACAATAAAACGATATGAAAGTTATAATAGGGCATAAATAGAAGATTTATGTCTGAAAATGTAGAAGAAAGACAACGACACAAGAAAATAACAAAAAGAACGATTATTTCATTTGGAAATTATGCAAGTTTTTTAGCCGTCATTAATTATTATTATTATTATTATTATTATTATTATTATATGAAATAATTAATACAAATTATAAAAGAATATTCGCCAAATGAGAATGAATACGTGTAAAGAATAGGAGTTTTATGAACAATTGATGCAGTTTTCTCAAGGTTTTTCTCTCTTGCATTCTTTAATGACGCTACAAGTTTCATGTAATGAGGTATCTTGGCTGATGGTACGTGCCTTAATCAAGGGATTACTTGCGAACAAAGTGGTTTATCTGAAAATGCAGTTGCCACATGACTAGAACTTGAGCTCTAAAGAGAAAGATATATCTGAAGAGAAAGGCCGTATTACAAGATTTTCATAGCATATGGTGAATATGTGAAATATGTGGCATACGGAAGAATATTGTAACATAATTTTCTCTGAATCATTGAAAGGTAACTATTTATGCGTGCTGATGAAATTATTGGACTTTTTAATACTCTTACCACAACAACTTTTATCGAAGTTTAAATAATTATATGGACAATTGAAAGTAGATGTAAGAATAATTTGCTTTGATTATTATTAATAGAAAAAATTCTGAATTCAGTTTTTCAAACAAACATGAATGATTGCATGACGTTAATACACGAGTAGTGTTATTTATATCTATTATTATTATATTATAAATTCTTACGACTTTTTAAAGACAAATAACTAGTTCGCTCGCATTGATGATGGTCTTTGTCACGTGATTACATATATAGATCAGTATTCTTGTAACATGCTAAGAATGAAATTACGTAATAGGTTCGAGTAACAGCAGAAATAATAAAAACAGAACCATACACAAAGTTGTCATGATAAAGATAAATAAATACCCGATAGCTTCTCCGTGTCCCTACGTAAATTCAAATTCTCCATTGTACTTTTATGTTTATCATTTCGGACGTGTAGGGTTTATAATAATTGCATTCCCTGTCTAATACTTGATGTTTTCCCAATACTTCAAATAGACCTCGTCTAAGCAGTGATTTGTTGTAACATTGGGTTCTACTGTTATATATTATGTAATTACATTCATATTATTAGAATACTGCACTGTTTATGGAATCACCTGACGAAGGTTAATATTCCGACAGAAAAGTTGGGAGTACAGTACAGTACAGTAGTTTGTCTGTAAAATGTGATAAAAGTTTTTAAGTTATGCGTGAGGTCTTAAAATAAACATGTCACGTGAGATCGAACATGGCGAATGCAAATATTCCCCTTTGTAGAACTAGAATTCATGAAGCATACATTAATTATGTATGTTTCTTTTTTTTCCGTTTACTAAAGAAAAAAATAAATAACATTATTTTTGCAATAATATTAGTTTCCACTTTTGCATGTGATTTAAATGATAAATACGCGTTAAGCAAAAAGAGTATTCCATTATACAATTCCACCGTTTAGACCGAATGTCACATGTTTGATAGTATGTGGTTGTTGGCGTGGTCGTTGGTAATTCTGTGTCCTTTGGCCCTGGTGTTCAATTACTCCACCCTTTGCTCGTCTGTTATTCCGTATGTCACGCTGTATTACGAAGGACGCAATCCTCCTGGTGGTCTCCTACGTGTGCGTCGCTCGCTCCCACAGCAATAAATGTCATCCACCTCCTCTTCATACCACCATCACTCTCCTCTCTTCCATCTACACTCATCTCCCAATCGTCCTCGTCTTCTTTGGTTTATTATTACCTTTTAAAATCCTCTTTGTCTTTACGTCTTCATTTTGGTTAATCGCGCGTTCTTTTTCTAGCTTCTACGTGATTACAAAAGACTTTCAGATCTTCCATCCTGCGTTGGTTTCTCTTTATACGATAAGGCTACTCATGAATACTTCGAAGTTCGAACCCAGAACTTATGGATTTAATGAAACCTCCAACATGATTATTTGAACTCCAGATAGATTTTTCGTATTTTTTAATACTCATGCTTAAACATAATTTGCCACTTGCTTACACTATTTTCACCATTCACTTCATTGCATTCCAAAATCCAAACTTTTGTTTTAAATTCCTATCAATTTCTATCAGTTATTTTTCTATGTTTCATTATCTTCCTGCTCCCTATTCAATCTCCTACTTCGTTTTCTCTATCGTACTCCCCGTCGCATACACCGCACTACCCCTTTAATTTAATCAGCGATTTCTGACGAATAGGGCTGGCCACAGTCCCTCCTTCATCATCCACGCACAGACGTACATCACGTCCTCGCATAGCTGCTGATTCTTCGTTGCACTACATCTAGAGCAAAATGAATCTACCGGACGCGCTGTCCTGTAGTTAATTCGGGTGAGTGAACACATGGAGATGAATTGGCGTACAGTGAGCACCGTAATGCCAACAAATTACTTTAATTATCCTTGTGATATTACGTTAAAAAAGGTCTTCCATAAACTGAAAAATAGTATTAATTAATAATGCAGTTTTTTTCAGTTATATAATTATATTTATTTCTTCAATATTTTTTTTTCGTGTTTTTGAGAAAGAACTTCATATTTTTATGATTCGATGTATCTTCAAACAACTCTAAATGATCGTATGGTAAAGACATTGCGCCAATTGTGCAATGGATGATAAAAAATAATGTTTTAAGACATCAACCGCCATCGCAGCCTTTGGATGCAAGTCTTTTGAAATTTTCATTTCTGAGAGTTGGTCGTCCAAGCTATGCGTGCTGAGCGTGCTGAGCGTGCTGAGCGTGCTGAGCGTGCTGAGCGTCCTGCAATGACGATAATCCCTGCTACCTCTCAGACACTCGCCTTCGTCACAACGCTGCGGGTTTTCCCGTCCCCTGGCTCCGAGCAGAAGACAAGTGCGTGCGGTTGCGCGTCGCAATCAACGACACGTGATGCCCGCTCGTTACAGCGCAGCTCGGCGGCGACTGGGGACGCTAGCTTACCACTAGCAGCATCGCAATGCCACCGCGTCCCTAAGAATGGAAGTGTGGCGAAGTGGGATAACCAGGACGTGACACTCCTTGGGTCGACGGAGGAAAGCAGAGGTCACGAAATGAGGAGTATAGGAGAATTGTTTTGCCTTCGCCTCCACGTCGAAGAGGAGCATGCGCGCAGCGCGATAAAGGATTCGGGAGGCAAGTACAGTAAGAGCTGTTTTGTCGCTGAGATAGCCGTGATGGGAATGGGGAAAACACGTCACCCACCTTCAGACGTTTTCCGTACTTAGGTGTATAATGCCAAGAAACTGTTCCAAATCTTTTCCACTCGTCATAATTCTTAATATATTTCGATTAACGTACCAGAAGTTTTAGTGGATTTGAAAATTTAAAAATTGTCAATACTGCTAAAATCAGCTATGTTAATGAAACATTAAAAATAATATTCCAATTGGATTGAAATAATGATACCTCTTTCGGCAATTTGGTATACTACGCTTGAATAGATATGCATTTGATTGCTTTATGTACCTTTCGGAATTTTTCTTAAAAGCATTGAAAGCTTTTTAAAAGATAAGACCATAATCAATCGTTGTTATAACTCCTTAAACCCATGTATATTCTGTGAAATTTACGAAAATAGATCGAAGTGCTTTGTAACACACAAATTTACACTGGTTAATAGCGTAATAAAATAAGTACTAAATAATAAATTACAACAATAAGGGTAAATTCTACGTAATAGTAAAGAATTTTTTTCTTCTCTTTAACTTTGGAAACAAATTAACGTCATCTTCTAAGAGGTCTATCATTATATTAGAAAAACTAAAAGCACCAATACGAAATATTCTTATAAGAAGAAAAGATAAATATTCATAAATAATGCTTCAGTATGATTTTTTTTTTGTAATTATAAGTATAATTAATATGATTGGGTAGTAGTCAGTTAATTTTTACGATATTCATTTTCGAAAGAACTGGAAACTTTCTGGGAAATAGATGATAATTTGAAATAATTTTAACCAGATTGCCATTATATATACATCCGTTCTTTACGTGCAACAGAGGGAGAATAATTTTGAAAACAACTCCATGATTTCCATGTATGAGAGACGACTGCAAAGGAGAGAGGCCACGGTAGAAGAGCAATGTGAAGGCAAACCGTCCGAGTGCGCTGCCGACAACGTCCTAGCACATGTCCTCTGCCAAGTCGCAGAGCAACGCGTAGGGTTCAGTGGCGCTGCCACCTCGAGAACAGAAAAGCCTCCGCCAGATTTGTAGCGCACAGGGAGTCGCTTCCCCACTCCCCACCCCCACTTCCACACAACCGTCCCGTGATAGAAGCCAACCGCTGGGCGTGGGCGCAGGATGGGGGTGGTTTGGGAGCGGTGAGGACAGGAAAGGCGCCCCGAGGAAAGATACTGCCTGCCCTGCCACGAACATAGGTTCTGATGAAATATTCAGTGCTCTTATTGTGAAGAGTGAAATATTCATTTCTAAAGTAATGTTTTACGGCGGGATGAGAAACGTCTTCCCAAAAGGAACCGTGTTCCACAAAAGTAAAATCTAAGTCACGATAGCAATCCTTGAGAATGAAAATGTAACGACATGACACAAGGAACCTTCCTAAATGGTAATCACCATTTCTGTGTATGCGATTGTATTGTAACAATGTGGAATAGTGACAGCTTTGTTGTGGTACATTTCTGAAATACCATATGATGCAAATGGCAAGCACTTACAGAAACAATATTGAGATAATATTCAAACCCCCAAAAAAATGTTATTAAGTGTATTATATTCCTGTGATACTCATTAAAAATCTGAAGAAATTTTCAAACTTTCAAAACATTCTCATTTGTAATTTTTTAATTGTTTACCGGTTAATACTTTATTTCATGACTAATCATATCAATGCTACACCCCACAAATTTGGAGGAAGCCATCCCAGTAAAAGATAGATGTAATCTATTTTGAATTTTTGCTATAAATTATTCATTATGTGATATATTTTATCATATTATATTTCAAATATATTGTATTTTTTTCTTATTTCAATTAGTGACAAATAATTTTACGTGATAAACGAAGACAGAAATTTGTAATACTCTCTCGCTTGATTACATTATTAACGTCTAATATTATATTTAAGTCTTTATTTGACGATATTTTATGTAAGCTTTATATTCTGTATCTCACAAACAACGTTTTGACCTTAGATTAGGTCCTCTTCAGGTGACAATAAAAATGAATCATGACTGCATGACAAGGCCTGTCATGATTTTGGACATGGAGTCAACTCAGGTAAAATAAAAGCAAGAATTGGACTGGAGTTTCTCCGAATCCCCCCCTTCCCAGTCATGAATCGAGTCCTAAGTCTCTCCGAATCCCTTTTACCGGGTGTCCACCTGTTCCAACGCATGAGCTGGTCTCAGGCTGCGGCATAAGATGGAGCCGCCCAACTAAGATGCGTCCCCCTTAGCAACAAGGTCATAAAAGTAGTTAGCTAGCACTGTTACATTATAATACACATACTTTTTCATTGAAAAAGTCTAATATGGGTAAATAATATATCTTACACTTGTGTATTTTGAAGTAACGACTAAATAGTATATGAACAAAACACACTTAACTAATTTACCTGGATAATTTTAACTGAATTTATTTTCATAATTATTTGGATTTTTTAAAAACATAACTTAGGCATGAAGTTAGAAAATGAAAGGTCGGAAAATTAATGTCATGAACAATAAATATTAATTAGTTAAATACAAAATAACAATACAACATTTTTCAATTACGAACAAATTATTTTATTTATTGTTTTCTCTGGAGAAATTATGGTGGAGGTTAAAAATTTCAAAAAAGATGAAAATTGAATAGACATGTTATTCATTTTCCGTATTCATAATTCGAAAATATTTGTTTGTTTGCGTTTTACAATCAATTATTTTACGCTCGTTGCACGGTATCAAATATTAATTTTTTGGAGACCAAAAATCCCAAAGAGGAGCAAGATGAATAGGTAATATATCCACGATCATTTATCTTTTATGGAGTACAATAATGTAAGTTTGATGTTATTTCATAGATATTTGTACACTTTCAAATAGAAATAGTTTCCCGGAGAGAAATATGTCAAATTTTATATTTTTACGAAACAATTGAATATATTTTAAAAAATGAAAAGGGTGCGAATTTAATTGGGATTTGTTTATGGTATTAGAGTTTGTCGAATGTCAATATTTTGAATTGTGTCATACATACGGGGAAAAGTTGGTTTGTTTCATTTAATCTCCTGAATTTAGCGAAACAGTTTTTTAATTTATATTTTGAAGAATAATTCTTTATAAATAAATTTTCAACAAAAATCAGTTACATGTTTTGTATCGATGATTCTTGTATAATTTGCTGATGGTATGAGAAAAACAAATAATTACAAATGTTTATAACGTATTATTCGAAATCACTTAGTCTAAAGTCACAGTGATGCAGATGTAAATGCAAATTAAAATATTAGCTTCCTTGACTCCAACATAATTGAACATTGAAAGCATATCTTGTGATGAAAGTGTTAATACAGATATTGTGTCCACGGAGTTAGAGACTGGCACAAAATAAAATTAGAATTCATTCACAGGTGAAATTTTCTAAACAGCATCATCAACAAGCTGTAATAAAAAATCATGTGAATAAACCAAAATATTAGTTATTACTAGTAATTAATCTTATAATGTGTATTAAGACTAATAGTAAATACTCGCGTTTTTAAAAGATCATTGTAATGTTTTGCTTTCTTCACTTCACTCAGTTTTGACACCAAATCTCGGTTGATGTCTCGAGCAGATGATGGTTCTCATTCACGCACCCATCATTTCTCTACACACTAGAGCAAATTTTTAATTAATCGGAGTTTGGGTAGGTACAGATGCGAGACGGCCAACCACGTGTATACCTAAATTTCTAACATCTTATTCTGTTGACCCTTAACTACCAACATTCTCCATCAGATGACCCCTTCCGGATGATCCCGCACTACTGAGAATTGTGTCAGTTTTCGATTTCATTGTAATCGTGTGCGAAGGATGTACATTTCTTCAGTTCAGAACATTCCACATAGGAGTCAAATATCATCATCTGTAGGTGAGTGCCCAGCGGAAATACCACAGAAAGACATTGTACAGACTTTTTTTTTTCGTGAAAAAACAATGGTTACACACGGAGGCTCCAAGGACTAAAATGTACAGACATTTTGCGTGAAAATATCTATACATGGATGAAGGTAGATGAGGAAGGTGAGTTTAGACCTTTGACTTTGCCAACAAAACATAATACATGACATAAATATGAAGCTTGTACAAGTGATACAAAGCTGAGATTCTCTGGGATGAGGTGAGATAATCCAGCTTCTTTCATAGATGCAGCTCGGATGGCGTTGTGACGGTTGTGCGCGCGTGCGCGCGTGCGTGCGTGCATGCGCAAGTCGACCGGTGACGACTAGCGGCGAGTCAGCCATGTGGCGTAGCTCGCCTGGATGATTCTGCGTTCGCAGTGAACAGACTTGACGTGACTCTGGTGCTGCGGTGATGATGAGGTCGGAAGTATCAGGTGGGCTCCTAGTGAGCGTGGTTAGCATACTTGACCGTGGCATGGCGCCAGATAAGAATATGATGTCAGGAGTATCAGGTGGGCACGTGGTAAGCACGGTTAGCATACTTGACCGTGACGTGGTGCCAGATAATAAATGATGAGGTCAAAAGTATCAGGTGGCTTCCTAGTGAGCGCGATTAGCATACTTGACCGTAGATTACGGTATTCTGGTGAGCTGAGGTGAGCGCGGTTAGATTACCTGACCGTAGAAGTCGATGAGTGCTCGGGAGAGGCGTCTGATGTGATGAAGTGGCCGCGAGTGCTCCCCGCAGCGAGAACCGACATGGCGCCGCTGCCACGCTGCGGTGTAATGATGTAATCTGACTGCCCGCTAGAGAGCATGTGACTGCTAGCGAATCTGGTTGCTGACTGCCCTCTAGAGAGTAAACTTGCTGGCGAGGCGAGTGACTGCCCCGGTGAAGACCGAGCGAGCGAGTCTGCTGGCGATGCGAGTGATGAACAGCAAGTACGTGAGTGCGCCCCGCAGCGAGAGCCGATATGGCGCGGCTGCCACGCTGCGGCGTGATGGTGGCGCTGCTTACCCAGCCAGTTATGGAGAGTGACTGATGGCGAGTGATTGTTCCAGTGAAGACCGAGCGAGCGAGTCTGGTGATGACTGAGTGCTGCTGCGAGAGAAAACTGGCTGGTGGTTGAGAACCATTGCTGGTCTGTGGCTCGGCAGCTAGAGACTCGCGCTGAGAGAGCGATTGATGCGCCAATCGGTAACGGCAAGAAGTCGTGACGTCTGGTTGACCATATCGATCGATGGTCTGAATGTACGTAATGTAACGTAAGTTCTGGCGGGAAGTGCAGCGTCGTGGACTTCTGTATTGTTAATAAATGAGGCGTAAATTTTGAATTGACCAATGAGGTTTCAAGAAAGTGTTCACAGAAGCTCAACATTTAAGAGATGTCACTCAATATGTACAAAGAGTATAGAGTCCACAGATTTCACTTGTCTAGTGACATGATTTCGAAAAATGTCTGAACAGACATATTTGCGACTCAATATTTTCTTATTATGAAACGTAGGTTTTTGGTTTAGTGCGAAGGTCAGCTCATTTTCGGAAGTCAGCTCAGGGACAATCTCGTGGGACGGGACTTATATCTGCGTCCCTTGGCAACACCTTTGTCCAATAACGCCAAGGGTTTTTCATCTTGAATGTCTAAAATATCCGTTCGCATGAGACTGGTAAAAATTAAAAGTAGAAGTTGTGTTGACCGTTCCAAAAAGTTTCCCAAATTTGATAAAGATTTATCGAATGGTAAGAACCGGATAAACAATCATGCGTCCAAATACACGCATCCAGACAAACAATATATTAGTTTAAATACATATGTATTTTGGAAGATCGTGTATTTCAAGATAAATTTTCAATAAGTATTTTGTACATTTGATTCTCAACTAGTATATTTTATTTAAATTCAACATCATGAACATTTTATTCGAGATTTTTTTAAACATAAAAAAGATTTTATTTCTTTTATTCTGGGAAGTGCTTCCTTTAATATTCTTACTCATTCTCAATAAGAACTTAGTTTCATCACCTCAGTGCTTTGTAAAATATATCGAGCCTTTCACGGCATTTTAGTATTCAAAGATGTTCTTTACTCTGGGAATAAGCTTTTTGTGGCTTAGTCTCCTTGCCAATTCCTCAGCGAGCGTTCAATTCCACTAAACCTTCCCCTTTTCACCTCGGATGTCTTTTCGTGGATCTCTTTGAAGATGACACTTTGCTTCACTCTTAAGAAGCAAGAGAAATTTTCTTCTGAATCTCAGGACTGATATTTGGAAACGTAAAAGATAGCTATCATTTCACAGAATGAACAGTCTATCCTTTCAAATCGCAACTCCTTATTTTGAGTGAGATTCATCTTGGAACACAATTTTTCTTCATTATTGGAACTTGCAGACTTATGAGTCATTTTCTTCTTCCCAATTTTCATTAAAGAAAGCCTTAACAGACTATCTTCCGTTTGCGGCAGTGAGACTTTGGATAAAGATTAGAAATCGTACGGAAAGCATCTTTTTTCCAAGATGCTTACAAATTGCAAAACTTTTTACATATTTCTCAAGATTTTAAAATACGTTTGGAATAAGATATTGGCTCCACTACCAAAAGTCTTTTACAAACATATAACAATACATAATTTTCAACATGAATTCGATTTATCTTTTTATATTAAATACTAATTATAAGCAAACATGAATCAGATAACAAGATTAAACTTTCTTGAAATTATCATAATCTAAGTAACAACTATTTGTATCGTAGCATACATAGCATTAACAGTTAAAAAATTGAGAAAACATTATTTTAATCATGAGAGTTCCAATGCACGCAGATATGTGTTAATCAATTTTGTGTTCAATATACGGCGTAAAATAATTTACACAAAAAAAACATGACACGAGCAATAATTTTTTCACGTAATAGAATTTAATAGAATTACAAAACAGTGCACGAATTGTTCTACAAATTTTTATGACTAGGCGAATGCATTTATATAAGACCACTGTTTCCTCAGAAATTGTGTCAGCTCATAGCCGCACGACCGTCTCTCGAGTGGCTGTTATTTCATTTGGAACGCTTCAGTGCGGTTAAAGCGCGCGTAGATTCCAATCTAATCCATCTGTAAAAAGTGGCTACGCGACAAATCGGTCCTTGCCGTGGAGAGCTTGTTCTTTTTGCTGGAGACAAACGGCCTGCGACCACAGCCAGGCAACAGTTCGTGGAGGGTGCGTCCGCAAAGATCAACTTGCTGAAGGTTGTTCTTTGTATTTTTCTTGGAGCTGCATTACGCGAACTACAATCGCAAACGAAAATTCGTTTTTTCATATTTCTATCATCCAATACGTATTAAACACTGAAAAATTTTACCCATGATAAAGAAAAAAAAGTGTAAATGACATTGTCGTATGGTATAAACTTTGTACACATTGAAGGTACGGTGACTTTTAAAAAAAAGTTAATTTTGTAAGAAAAGGTTTAACTTTGATATTTATATTTTCTACTCATCTTTTTATCCTATAAAATCACTTCAGCCCATGTATGCTCGTGCGGTGGAGCGGTATGTATGTTGGTCTGCAGACTCAAGTATTTACATTGTTCTATTGCGTAGACCCTTTTAACATGTGAAGTCTATTATTATTTTTGCTAGTACGAATGAAAAAGAAATTCTATATCTAAGACAGAGATATAAAGATAGACTAAGTGAGAGTACAAATGATATTTTGGAGATATTTCAGTAGGGTTTGCAATAACATGAGAATGAGAAACGTAAAGGCTTTTATTGAGTGCTGATTTCTTGTCTGATTGAAATATAATTTTTATGATTGTATATTTTATAGTATTTTATTATTTGGTGTATTTTTGTTTTCTTTTAAATTAAAGTAATGTTGTTCACGTTTTCACTGAGCATATACATCAATTTCAATCAAATACAAAATCCTAAATATGTACTGAGAAGTGTTATCAAACGTCAGTGAAGAATGCATAACTCAATGCTTGTTTTCACAGGATGTGGAGTAAACTGTCTTCATAAATTGATCCTCCTACATATAAGAATATTTAAAGGAGGTTAGAAAGCCTGGACAATAAAAGTTTCAAAACAAATTCACACTGTTCAGAATGTTTATGAATGACATTGCTGATTCTTTTTTGTAGAATATTGTATGAGCAGCGAACTTATTTTTTATCGAGAATAATTTTTGGAACCTGACCGTAAGAAATTCGTGCGACCAAAATGTTTTCTCTGTCAGTGAAATGTCGATCTGCTTTACAGTGTCTTATGTTTCTAGTTATCATTGTAAATTTGTTTTAAGTATCTCGGAAGAAAGGCGTCGAATAGATTACACATTGTTCATTATCTTTTAGTCTCTAAAAATCTTCTCAAAAAAGTTTTTGAATTAAAACAATTAATGACAATGATTTTGAAATTTATTTAACCATATTTTCAATGTTTCGTTAATAAACTTTTCATGTATCTGAGCTTAGTAGATGATACATTTTTTTCACAGTACATTATCCTAGACATTTGGAAAATTTCAGAAACATTACAGTATTATGATATATGTCTTATAGTGAATACAATAATGTAAATAATCAATAGCTACTGAATCCACAAATATTGATGATTGGATATTGCTAACCGGTTTTATGTTGTGTTTTGATTCAAAGCTCCAATTGATTTTAGAGTTAGTACAGAGAACATGTCGTGCATACGGTTGTTGTATTAGTCAAGGGAAGGAAAAACAAACAATAATGCAATTAACAACGTAAATCAATTATTCCATTCACAAATTAAACCTTCCAACTTTTTTAAAACAAAACTTTGTGAAAAAAAAATTGAAAACATATTCTTTTCGACTATTGAATGCCTTAATAAGTTTATTATATATTTTCACTCATTCCTTAATTTTAATATTGTTAAATGTTTTACACGAGGCGGGTGGTGCAGTGGATAGCACCCCTGCTGCCAGAGCAGGGCGTCCCGGGTTCGAATCTCTGTCTGTCGGAATTTTCTCCTGGCTGATCACGTTGCAAACACTCCTCCACGAGTAAATACTCGGAAGTTGAGAGTTAAAACATTTATGGGATGTATCTACAAAATATTTATGGTGAACTTTGAAAGAACACGAAGTTGCTCGTGTAATATTTGTTCATCTGATGAAGACCCCAAACTTGGTTGAGACGTCGCGTCGTGTTCTTTGAAAGTTCACAATAAATATAAAGTCCTATAAAGGTCGCATGAAATACGTATTTAAGGTATTATGTTCGCATTGACTGAAGTCAAGTTGCCAACTATTCACGAAACTTGAAAATACTCACCAAAGTAGTTCTCATTAATTATTAATTCATTCTATTGATTTTTTTATATTGGACGAGAACAATTATTTTGTGATTTCAAAACTTCATAGTTACTTAAGACTGTCATTTGACTCCTTGTTTAACAAGGGTCGCATTGTCTTCAGTCATGTGATGAGGCTGTCATTTCCCCAAGAACAATATTTTCCACAGTTTTTTATGACTTCTTCTCGTAAATACCCCGAAAGATATTAAAATCTTAACGACATTGAGTTCCTATTTCTACTTGCTATGTTTTAGTAGGGTTTTTTCGCTGTGTTAAGCCGGTACTTTTGCCAAATTATCAGAAAAAGAAAAACTAAATCCGGAAAAGTTTCTCCATATAAACCCAAAGTAATATAAAGTCAAATAATTCAAAATTATGCGCTGTAAGGGTATGCAAAATTCATCGCCACTAGTAGAGAATTTAAAAAAGTGCCTTTATTCTGGCGAAACTCAGACCTTAAGGTATGCTCTTCCGTCTAACCATTTAAAACTTTCACATTTTAAAATACAAGATGAAAATTGGGAGAATTTTCATTTATGAATGAAAATACTATTCAAACTATCATTTAAAACATGGGGGGGTCCTTAAGTCTAGTCGCTCTGACGGACAACCTTATATAGTTAAACCTCAATGACGTAAGTCTATATAACACAAATATAACTGATTTTGTATTGCGGACCAAAGTACAAAGTAACAAAAGCATCCATGTTCCTTTCCCTTTCATAGATCACAATGGCCCTCATCTTGTTCGCCACTGCACTTTTTGGCAGGAGCCATTCCTTTCCTCAGTGCCACAATGTCTCCAATGACTCACTCTCTTCCAAGTCCACGATGGCCCCCTCGAGGTATCCATTGCCCATGCTCTGAATTACCTCCTCCGCCCTTCTGCACGTGGGGAGAGGCGCCTTGAGACGGCGGACGATGCAGGGGGTGGGAGTCGTCGTAGGTAGAGTGGGTCAGGAGGAGCGCAGGGGGGCCACAGGTGCAAAATCCATTCAATTGGTGGGCGCTGCAGCATGAATACTGGATGAGTTTAATCAAGCTCACCAGCGCGCGCCGCGCCGGGCGACCGACGTCCAGTCGGAAGTGACGCCCAGCGGACGCGCGCGCACCGCGCCCTCTCGTCTCCCCAAAACCCTCCTCCCCCCCAAACCTAAGCGACCACCGTGGCCACTTTGCCAACTGCAAGAGACTGCAGGCTGCAGGGGGAAGAAGAGAGTGAGGGAGTGGGGAGTGGGATGGAGATGAACCTGCAGGGACGATGTCGATCCGAAAGCGGATTGGAGACGCTTTCAAGAAAGAAAAGAGAGAAATGGGTTTCCTTGTACTCGATTCACTCACACAAGACATTTTCTTGAGGCTAAAAGACGAGTTTCTAAAGCTTCCGTATTGGTCAATTCAACTGAAAAAGAATGGTCCATCCATGTTACTAATACTTGTTAAACTGGTGATAATGTTTTGAAATAAAAATAAAATAATTGTATTCTTCATTTAGTATACAGCTTTTTTAAATGGTTCCTTCAAAGTGAATTATGGTATATTTAATAGTAAAATTTGTCGCACATCTTTAACAGAAAGTAAAGTAGTGATCACTAATTTAGAAGATACCTTTCTTCATTCATTAACAATCACGAAATTTTTGTTCATTAATTTAAGGTCATCCGAGATCAGTTTCTAAATACTCTTAATTTGCACTTACCGAAAAATATTAGAAAAAGTCAAACGAATCTCATTTTGTGACACTCATTAACCAATTATTATGTAATTAGACAACCTTCAAATGAGTATTGATCCTCATTCTTGTGAGCTAAAAGTTCAATATAATTCAAACTTCCCACTTGTTTCATTGGTTCCTACTATCGAATTGCTCAACAATCGTAACTTTTTCCTACCAATCGTAGTTGGACAGCTGTCGGTTGACTAGTCTGATGACTGTTGCACATCTCTAAATGAGTTTGCGTAGCCTTAATTCTATTTCTACCTTATAATGGAAGCACAATACATTTATACCTCATTCAAGCCATCCCGTTGCATCCGAAACAGTGATAGCCCTGTCAAATTAAACTGTCAATATTATAAAACAATAGAGCTAATATTTGGATTAGAACCCAAATTAGGTTGATGGCAATTCCAGATATTTGACTTGAAATTATGATTTAAAGGTGTTTACAAATTTTCAGTTCTATTATAATCTTCTATGGCGGTTGCTCAGTGGTGGTGATACTTTCACAGACCGAAGATATAGTACCGCATAATGTTTCGTCACAGTGTGATGACGACTATCATTATCGTATGTAATAAGCATGAAAAGTTCTTTATTAGGCAGTATTGTGGAGAAATTGTTACCCGTGAATTCCATTCAGAAGTCGTGCATGCTATGGTCGCTGTGAACAGTCACTTGCATGTCTCGAGAGGAACCGAGAGGGATGAGGTGCTAGGGGTGGCTGTCTGCTGATGCAAATATGGACGGCTGCGCGCGCCGCCCCTTTGCTGTCGTAGGCCTCCTTTCCCCTCCCTCAACCCAGCGTTCCGTTCTGCCTCCTCTTCACCTAGGGACCGTTGTGACGAGAGCGCTCCGGACGGCCGCCCACCGAACTCTCGGAAGGATACAGCGTCACCAAGTCACAAGAGAACAAGGAGTCGGTTCCTTCGAACGATTCCTGGAATATTAGAAAAACGAATCAAATGAAAGAAACAAGGCTGGTTTTCTTACTTCTTTGGCTGAAATGTATATGAGTAAGTGATCAGTTTGTTAACGATGGAAAATAGTAATATCGAGACAAATTAAAACACGTTAATGGATGAACCACATTTCTATTATTTTGTACAGAAAGCAAAACTTTCTCAAAGTGTCCGAGCACATTTTGTGACGAATCTGTTCCCTTTTACTTCAAAAGAGCTCTCCGATCTTCTCATCTCATTTAGGGATTTCCGCTACTGTTTTAGGTGAATAGTGTACCCCTCGTCGAACTATTCCATGGAATTCATGTGAATCGCCCCTTGTGTATCATTTTTACTTCACATCATCTTCTCACACTGAATCACAGATTCCATGCACTTCTATCGCCTGCGAATCCCCCCAGGTCACACGTCGAAGTTAGTTGAAGGGGAAGTTTGGCGTAAAATGCATTTTCCATATTTTTCAACTATTTTTCTCTTAAAATTGCAAGATTTACTATTTAGATTACGGTACAATTGGTTCTATAAAATATATAGAAAATTAAATATAAATAAATACTAAATACCTTTGTAAGCAAGAAAAATATTTATTATTTTATTAAATATTATTAAACCTCAGCTAAAAACCTCACCTCCTTCGGCCGCGCAGGGTTTCAACTTACCCTCTACGATCTACCCATCCAAGACGCTGCCAGTACACCACACTGTCGGTAGGTTAGGTAATTATCATAAAATTGACTATATCTCAAGAACTGCTAATCTGATGAAATGATTTATCAGTTTTTACCAGAAAATACAACGTCATTTTAGTATACCTGTCTTCTTCTCATTCACTGAAATTAAGTCCCGTGACTTGGAAAATCCTATTTTTTAAACGTCCTCCATTCCATCACATACATGACCTCGCAACCACTAACCAACGCTGCAGAACCCAGAACTCAAGCCGTCTGCAGATGGCGATTGCAACATCCGCCAAGAACACGTCCCACATGTTAAAAGTATTAAGCGAAATAACACAATTTGTGTGGTTGAAAAGAGAGAGAGAGAGAGAGAGAAAAAAAAGAGCAGGAGGATTGTTGACGGCAGCAGCAGAAGAGAGAAGTTGGCTGTTGCTACGTCGCTTTGCGACTGCTCACCCTCCTTCTTCGCCAAAAAGAGAGGAAAAGGAGAGTGAGATGGAAAAGGAAAGGGTTTGGTGGCGCAGCGCTCCGTGGCGACGCAATCAGGTGCAGAGCACAAGGCACAACGGACGTTCGCTCTCAACCACATTCCCTTGTGTCTGTCTCTACCTGCTGCGTTCCACAGCGCGCGCTCTGAGACGTTGCTGCATACTCATAACGACTCCGCACACGAATATAAACACGTGTTTGACCGCATATAACAACTTTTTATTATTGTGTTGCAAGGTATGTATAGACGTGAACGAAATAAATGTCACAGGCCAAGGTGAGTCTGGGTAGAGTGTGGCCGACGCGAGTGCAGGTTTCCGCCATTTTTTCCGTCAAGTTGGATCAAATACAATTAAATTCACATGAATATCTTAAAGAATTTTAATAAACTTGTGGCAAAGAAAATTTTTGGCGCATTTTAAAATCAAATTTTATTTAACATATTAATCTTCTTCGGAAGATTGTCTTCACATGCATGTTTTAGTAACTTACTAGTTTGACGAAAAAAGTGGCGGCATTTAGCGATCGGTCACACACTTAATATACTCAGTCTATCACAGACAAAGTTTGGGAAGGAAAATTAACACAGAAAAATGTTCTTGAATGTTGGAAAATTCGATGAGAAGTAGGAGACAAGGAAAGAGTAAGAATTGTCTAAAAAAATAATAAAAAGTTCGGGTCGAATCAAGCTACAAATCGCAATATCAATTTTTATTTAACGAATATAAAAGTAAATATAATTACATGCAAATGTAACAATATAGACGAGGAAACATTGGACTACGTGCTTTATGATTGTGACCTCCATATACTCGAAGTCATGATGTTTGTTTGGTTTTTTTTTGCTTCGAGAAAATTTAACTTAAGAAAAAACACCATGAACGGAAGCGCATTGTGTTTATTAGTTTATTGTATATTAGTCGCAGTAAATTACTTTATTGACCTCAACATAGTCATTTGCAATTTGCAACAGCTCTTTGGATAATATCGATGTTGATACAGAGCTTGTACTCTATGTCGCCATCGTTCATAAGAGTAATAATATTTCTACCTCGCGTTATCTTGGCAGGACGTTCGAATTTCTGAAAACTTAAATCCATCGCCAACCTCTGTTCGCTTGTACTTGTGGCGCTATTATGTTCTTTCTACGTCGAGCGCGTGGAACGAATATTACCTTGTGTCTTGGTTTGTTGTGTTATTGTATTTCTTAATAGCAAATAGTCGCTTTTGTGACTACTATTAATATTTATTTAGATATAACTTGTATTCGTAGAAGTTAATTTGTGTTAGGCAATTTGTGATGGGCACAATAATATTTCATAATTTTAGGCAAAGTTATTTGGAGTATAGCAAAGAACCAGGAGAATTTATTAAAATGGTAAAGCGGTATGGTACTTATGACTGTAAAAATAAAACTGAACTTATTAAAACTAAACAAAGGTTTGAAATGTTTAGATAATATATTGCACAAATAACAGAGTTAAAAGATGTCTTGAAAGGAGACATCAACAAAATAGAAGACAAATTAATATCAAAAAATAAGATGAAAAGTGAGAAACAAATTGTTGGATAAAAAATTAATGAATTTTTTGAAAAATGTGTCATTAAAACAATGTGAGGAATAATAAGATCCCAGGTAGTGTCTATGTTGGGAACTGGGTATATGAGAGAAACTCAAATGAATTTTGAAAAATTGAGTCGTAGACTTTTATACGTCACAACAGCAATGATAAAAAAAATCTTGCAACAATTAAACAGAAGTCAAGTCGACGTCCCTCTTCCTTACCAATTTATTTTCTGAAAAATATTCCAATGTACGGCGATCATAATCAATGCAACAAAAAATCATTACCTTTATTTTATCTCTTACGCTTTCTAATACTATGATTTTAAAATATTCATTAAAGAAAAGATCTTGTGAGGTAAGCATTTTTTTCAAATACACGTCGTTTCGTATAGTGTTTATGGTCAGTATGTGTCAATCTGTTTCTCATCCTAATGTTAATAACATATGAAATTAATATCTCGTTTATGTCTATGTTTGATAGCTAAGATCGTAATAACTGTGAGAGGTATTACAAAAATGTGCAGGGTTCAAATATAATGTATTGTTTGATACTTTTTTTGTATCACACGTTAAAGAAAACTAATCTGGCGGTAACTTCAGGTATTACAGTCATTACGTGGTTGCCAGTATCAGCGTCTTCACACATCCGTGTATTTTGTGAAGACGTCTAGGGCACATGTAAGTTATTTTTACTTCTTATCCAGCTCCAACGAATGGAAACACACAGGTTCTTTGCTGAAAATAATTGCTTTTATAACAGCAATAGGGGATATAACGAAGGTATATCCCCTATTGTAATACAGAGATTGTNACAAAGGAAGTTTTCAGGACTGTCATGTATACTCTTTACTTCTCTAAAAAACTACCTCCAGTCACTGCAATTTTTAGCGAGGTTCTTTCATGTTCTCACAACTTAAAAATGTTCACGCATTATGTCTTTAAAAAGTGATATTTGTCCTCCCTGTTTACGCTTGTCTTCGCACAGTTCCCCGAATAGAACTATCCTCTCCATCCTTCCTTCGTTCTTTCTGGGTAGGAGCCCAGCGAAGTCGACTCTCCCAGTGAGTAACGTCCCGATAGACTGGCAGCTCAAGAATCTCTCTCAAGACTATACTTATTGGAACCAGCGATTGCCCATGATTTGTCTCAAATTTCTTTGCTGTTACGGTCTTGGTATATCTTGATTTATTATTTATTTACATATTATTAGAAACCAATTTTTCCTTTAGATATATTAAGTCAATATGATTCACGCCGTGAAAATAAGCTTGTAAACATGTAAAATTTATAGATGTACTTTTATCTTCTTTCTTACACGCATTACATTTGTCATGTGTTTTTGTCAGTATAAAGCCTTTTCCTTGCACACATACGACAGCAGACTTCATCTCAAATTTTGAAAAAAAATTTTCGTGAACCCAATTTCTCACATGATTAGATCCCGAAACTTTTTTCAATGAAAACCATACTTTGCATTCACATAATTTGTTTAATTGACAATAGAAAGTATCTCGTATTTCGGATCAGAATAAATATTTTCTCAATATTTTGATTGATGAAAAATTATAACATACAAAAATTATCGAATTTACCTTTTCTAACGCCTCTAGAAACGAGCTTGGGGGAAACACGCAATCTTACCTAATATTACCCACTATTAAACGAGCAATTGTTGTATATATGTAAATGTATGTCTCGCAAATGGCTCTAAGAATTTTTACCAAATTTCGTATATAAGGGGATTTTTACCCCAGGAATCCAATGGGTTAGGAAACGATTTGGTGAAATTTCGTTGTTTTTTCGGATATCCGCATACGAAAAGTATATATGTAAAGTATATACGAGTGCCACCGGCGACAGCACTGCAGCATTCGACGACCAAAGAACGTGCTCATTCGAGACCTTCACATGCCCCTACTATATGCGTTACTGATCTTGGCGTATTTGAATGTGTCTGCAAATTATAAACGAATAGCAAGTCAGCGAACAACTGAAGTAAATACACAACAAAGAAGTCAGCGTTTGGAAAATTTACGACTGTGTACAATCGAAACACGAGGCCAAGAAAGTGGTAAACGAAGGCAACAATGCTTAAAAGAAAGGAGACGTTGCTATGCACGTGAGAGAGCTATATTAGCAAACGTATTGTCTACTCATAAATTAGCTGTAGATTCTAATGTTAATTATAGTAGTATTTTAACACGTGTGTAATACTTGCTAAATAATAAAAATAATGTATATGACTGAATTGCGAATAAAACTGCAAAGTTGCTGCTTAAGGAGGTTTTATCGGTAGAAGAATTAACAGTGAGAATCTTGTGAAATTTGGCACACTAATACATTTTGATCTTCTGAATATTGTTGCAAATGTTTAGAGCGATTCATGGGTTTTGAAGCGAGTAATAGCAAAACGAATTCTTCAGTTTTTCGATTCAATTGACATGTTTTTTTTAAGAAGATATGACGACCTTCCGAAAATTTTTGATTATAGCGAAACAATTATCAGTGAGAACTAAATAAAATTAACATTAGTTATAAGAAAAGGTTATAAGAAAAATTAACGATACCTTTAGAAAACATGGACTGAGGTGGGTTATTAATTGAAATATTGACAAATTTATGCCGAAAAATACAAAATTCCATGGTCTCAAACGTCAGTTCTTATAGTGTAATTACATTTGCTCTTGTCAGATGTGGCATTGTCGCTCGTATGTATACACGTTCATGAGGTGCATTTGTTTGAACAAAAAAAGAACCGCAGTGTAACGACTTCCAAACAATGAGACATACATCCACTATAACTTACAGAGAAGGGTTGATATTAAGAATTTGATGTTGTTTCTTAA
>NNCF01130301.1:17856-48398 GCA_002313205.1 Laupala kohalensis | reverse complement strand
ACACAGGGCCCCGAGATGAGTCTGGCATTACTTCCACTTACTTGTTCTAGACTCCTTCCTTTCTCTTTCCTGGCCTTCCTTGGTAACCCCTCGATTTCATATTATTCATATTTTCGAGGTTAGACCTATTGTTATTGATTATAGTTAGTATATTTTCCCGTCTCTTGAGCTTTTTTCCTCCGTAGTTTAACCCTATCAGTCACCATTTTTCCCTTTCAATAAAACGTTTTCTGATTCTTTTTATTTTAGACATATTCCTCACATTACACTTCGTCAATAAAGTTAATGCACGAAATATTAACAAGCCGAATCACGAGTTCAGCATTACCAAATCTGAACGGATGCTACGGGAATCAAAGACGTGGAACATTAAAATATTGTTATAACGGATTTGACCACCGCATTTCCTGTTGAACCTCCTAAACTGACCACCCGCTGCATGATGGAAAGAAACATCCACGACATATTTTTGTTAAGAATCCGAAAACTCATATTCGCCACCAATAGCACAACAAGCCGATTAAACCGGCGTTTTTTGAGACATCTCACTTAAAATTTTTGTTCTTTAATTGAAGAAAAATGTTCTTTAATAAATACAATAAAAGTATTAAACATACGAGGAAAGTATAATCAGACAGGTCATATAGACAAAAATAAATGAAAATATAAATTTCTCGGCGGGGAATCGAACACGGACCTCACACGTACATATTCGAGACGTTGAGACAATTGAAGACAATTGGTTATGTACATATTTCGTCCGTTACCCTACACATGGAGAAGATATGTGATAACTTTCGGTCAGGTGAAAAACTGAATTTACCCAGTGTGTCTTTTCCATAAAATTGGGAATCACACCTAAACCCAGTGACACACACACAAATCACATATGGGCAACGTAAACTGCACAGTCACTAAATTAGCAAAATATTTACGTATGGAATTATCATTCGTTATATTAATGGTTACACAGCAGCGTAACTAAGTAAACCATGGATTGAATCCCTTCACGAAAAATATTTTTAAAGTTCATTTTGTCAAGATCATGATATGCGTGGTCATACATCCGTATTATATTAAAATTACTTTACGATTGATTGAAAATCATATGACCATTTTGTGAACCATCCGAGCGAAGCTCGGTCACCCAGATATTTATTATTATTACGTTTTTCTTGGCGAGGTTCAGGCCATGTGACCTTCTCTTCTACCTATCCGTGAGTTGGGTAAGGGACTTGGGAAAGAAGTATGTTGGGTTTCCGAGGAACATACGGTACCGAACGAATATTTGTCTGAGTAGGAGAAATTTCAGAAGGATACCTCATCTTGTTCAGCCGAGCAGGTTTTGAACTCACGTTCAGCGGAATCACAGAAGCAAAGATGCAACCACTGGACCACCGCTGTCGGTACCTCGTCAATTTTTATTTTCGTAACATTCACTAGTACTGGACAACCGGTATGTGGGGATACATCTAGTGGATTGACTAAAATATAATTTATTTTATTAATTAGACAACATATTGAACATATTTGCATTCTTCATCAAAATGTTTTACATCTTATTCTAATAATAAGGTAACTTTTAATAATAAATGTAAACTTTAATAATAAATTTAAACACATTAAATAACGTGTATAGAAGAAGAAATTATTGTTGCCAGACATCGAGATATGTCCCTCGTTGTATCTAGTAATAATGGGTAAATATCGTATACAGTGCAACGTAATTGGTACAAGATATATTCCCAGAAAATATTTTCTCTATACAGCTAATGGTTTTAATTCTTCTCACAGTAATTAATGGAATTCGATAATTCCATTAATAAACCTTGCTTCCAAAATTCCTTCCGTCAGGATAAAATAAAATAAAATGTGAGTGAAAACACCTGTTTAGAATGTAAAATTCCGTTGGCAGAAATGAAGAATTATTTATTAGGACTTAAGTTTTAAAAACTACGAAATTATGGTATAAAAGAGTCATACTCCAACGACATATTACAGAAATTTCATTCTACAACCGAAAAGAAAATAATAATAAATAAATGTTTCTTTACTTGTTTTCTTTCTTGTGTTCTACGTATGGAGTGAACGATGTTGCTAAACATATGCTTAAAGAGATGAAATATGAAATTTAATATTCAAGTCTATGCTAACGAAGTTTTACTTAGAAATGACTGAATGTACGCATGGATTACTACGCACGAAAATGAAGGAAAGCCTTATGTGCTTTTTAATGTAAAGCAAAGGAGCTTTGCACAAAAATTAAGCCTCATGATACCTGCGCGAGTGCACAGCGAGCTGAGCAGGGACAAATAATAATGTGATTAGTGTACGTGCGAGCAGCTTTACATGTGCGTCGCTAGAATGGTTGGCAGACCCATTATGCAAGTCTCTGTTCACGCACACGTAACGAAACCAGTCACGTGTTATTTCGCAAAGGAACCTTGAATAATGATGATCTTTGGCGAGTTTTTCATTAAAAATTATATTTTAAATTCATAATAAAAATCTGTTTCATCTCCAGTGTTTTTCGTATTAAATAATATATTCTCGAGAAACATTATTCAAATACATAGTGTGTTTCATAATAAGTTAAAAACGATGTAATTAAATATAGAATTAAAAAAAGATGTGTTAATGCAACGTATGTTAGACATCTCTATTCGTACATTGCTATAATGATGCCAAGTTAAAGAATTTTGTAAGCCTAATGAAAGCCACAAAAACAGCAGATTGTATGTAAATATCTAAAGAAAAAAAATTTTTTTTGTAAAAATAAACATTAGTTCTTGTGTGTGATAGCAACAGTAATGGAAAGTCTAACTATAATGAGTCCTTTCTTCGAATAAATACGAAATACAATTTACCTTGAACTCTTACTAAGATTTTATTTATATTCTTATAAATTTGTTTACAGGATGTATAATTTTATCCACCGTTGTAGTGTTAAAGTAGTTACGTCAAAATTGTTCAATATTGAACACATCTGTTAATAATATTTTTTTAATATTACACTGTTGACTTTACGTTTATCTTGTTTAGTTTGTTCTATCTCTTAAATTATATTCATTCTCTAACAGAAATTTGCAAACAAACAAAGTTTTATAAAAGGACTAATAGAAGATTCAAGGACATTTCTGGAGTTGCTTTAAGTGTTTCTTCCAAACAGGTGAAGTGCGTTATCGAGTCAAGAATGCACAAATTAGTTGAATTATAAATGAGGGACTTCAAAACAAAATAACAGGATTGAATAAAGGGTATAATAAAAATGTATTATTTGTGTCAATGAAATAACTTAATAATTGAATGTATTCTGTTCACATGAGTTCACATGGGTCATGCAGTCACGAGCAAAGAAATTACACGGAAAAATCAATTTGGTTTTTCTTCATTTAAACATACAAATGTAATATTAAATCTCAATGCACATTGCAAGCAACTAAATATTAATCAAACATGAAATCAAAACTGACGTACTTAATAATACGACAAGATAACAAAAATACTTTTTCACACATATACAAATTGTCAAAGGCTGAAAAAAGGAAGAAAAATGAAGTGCCAAAATTAAACATGAAGTATAGAGATTTGTAATGTTTATTTGTTCAGTATTTTACATTAAAGTACAGTAATAATTTTCAATATTTGAATTTTTTATCGTTACCACCTTTGATTTTTATTTAGATTTACATGATTTTAAATCCTCACAAAATTTTGAAAGAGGTGTGAACGAAAAATTTATTCGTCAACTTAACATTTAAAACAAAATAGATATTTTAGCTTTCATGACGGATTAAAACGATAAAAAAATCACTTTTTGTTTTCGAGATGATCCCAATGAATCCTGCAATACCTTGAAGTGCGATAACAAGTATGGAATGTCTTATTTGGAATATCTGTGTCATGGGAATTAGAAAAAGTAATTGATGAAATTATTTGAAATTTAAAAGATCTCTTTTTATTGTTATCGAAATGCAAAGTTCGGTTAATATTGATAAATTACAGGAGCAAAAAACAAAAATAAATTGGCCTATATCAGCAGATAACTCGCATGAGTGTTGACTGTGAAGCTTACTAATGTTGCGCCAGAGTTCGATTGCGTTACGTGAGGTGGACAATCCACTGAACGTGAAACCAACGTGACTGAATCGTTGAAGCAAAATTATATAAAGGTTGCGAAGAACATTGTTTTCAAGTACATAAACTAAAAGTGAAATGAAAACCAAAGAATACAGAAGTCTTCACTAAACACTTTGTTTGTTAAGCTTTCGATGTTTAAAGAATTTTACTTCTTCCTTGATTTTGAAATAATTCGTAGGGGAAGGTAGGGTAAGATAAGGTAACCTTAAGGAATAACACTAAAAAAGGTTTTATCTTAATTGCAGAAATTAGAAACTTTTATTAAACAGTCTGTCTTCCTTCTTTCTAATTACAAACAAAAAACGAAAAAATAGATTATTTTTCTTATATGAACTAATAAACAAAAAAAGTATAAAATTCCCATCTTGCCCCACCCGCGGGGCAAGACGTGGTAGCCCCGGGGTAAAATGAAGTATGACACTTATGGTTATCGCTATCTTAACAAAATGGGCAGATGTGAGTAACCTCGTCATCATTGTCCTACACCGGCGCAGCCACAGTGCGCCCACTTACCTCACACTTGGCATGTGACCCAACCTTCATTGGACTCCGAATATAAGTCTTGGCAATACAAGCACTCTGTATTCTCTTTTGTCCCACTCTCTGATTCTTCATTTTTCTTCATGATTTGGTTTTTCATTTTTAAGTATTTTCTTTTGTTTACTTTTTTGTACTTTTGATATTTTTACATTTTGTATTACGCTGCCTGTCTTCTAGTTCTAGTTTGTAAGGTGATGCTTTAATAATAGGTGTTTTTCCTGGCCTTCGAACCGGTATTAATTGTTTTGGGGTAATCAAAAGATATGATAAACGGTCTTCTGATTCGCAATCTTTCCTCAGTATCCCATCTTTCCCCAAACAGCCTCTTAACAAAAACGAAATTTTTTGAGGTTATAAAACCAGAGCTGCTATAATGATAAATTGTGTTAAGTACAGTAAAATAAACGTGCTCTAAGAAATAAATTATACCCTGTGTTTAACACAAAACACAAAATATCTTCAAGAAGACAGCAAAGGTCCACACAGCACCCGCAGCAGCCTCCTAAAGCAGGTTTTTTCAACAAGAATGAATATCAAGAATATCACTTCAAAATAAAAAACAGAATTAATTGTTGAAGCAGAATTAATCTCATTGCAGCTTATAAAAAATAAGATTTCATTGTCGTGAAGGTTTTTATTGCTATGCCAATAATAAGGTGAAATCAAGAAATAATTCACACTATTTATAATGTGAATTTTAAATAAATGTTTCAATATGAAAAAATGAGCTAAAAACGAATTTTATAGATACAATACGTATTTTCATCCTAGAGCTCGGTTCTCGTAAAAAAAGCAGCCTTAAAAACAGATGAACTTCCATCGTCATTCGACTGTCAAGGGCGAGCGACAGCCGCGCGCTCTGATGCAGGAATTCTGAAATTATTTTGCCTGCCCTTCGCTATCTGGTGGGGTAATTTTAAACTACCCTTTTGCGAGGAAGTAGCAGCTTCGATAAATTCGCTGTTTACCCAACGGCCTCCAGCCGGTTACTGAACAATATACTGTATCTTCAAGGCGGGAATGTTAATTTTGCAGAACTACGCTAGCGCAGAACCCACCTGCAAACGAGAGTTGACTGATCGCTTCAGGTGCTTTTAATCCGCTACCTACACTATCATTTCGAAACTGTACTGGATCATAATCCTAGTACAGTCACGCAAATTACACGCCCGAAAAATTATATCAAACATTGAAAAAAAAATTACAAAATCTCAAGGCGCATGCTCTCCATCATAACACTTGTGGCACTGAATAAGTTCCCAAAAATAGTGTTATATGGCATTAGTAGTGTCTTGTTAACTAATTCAGAACACTGGTTTTGCTTGGGTTCCCATCTTACCTCACTACCCCGTCTTACCCCATCTTCCCCTACATATTAACATACAATACTTAAAAGTTTTGTAATTTTTATAGGTCTGCTATGTGGTATTTAATTTTTGAAATTAAGGAATGTGAAAATTTTATATCATGAAAGCACAGAAATATGGAAACTAACTTGTGAATTTTGAATATTATGTAAGATCCCCGGGCAAATCCGGGCAAAATGAACAGCAAAACAACAACAGATCTGTTGACAGGTATTTTAATACCCTCTGTTGGGTAAAATATATTAATTCTCAGTACAAATTTTACGTTGAAAGTAGATGTAATTTGTTGTTTGTTTCCTTAAAAATGCAATATGTTTTAACAATTTTTGTGAATGGTTTTATAATTTGTCCAGTAATAATTATTTTAAGTTTGTTTTCTAAGTCCGGGTAACGTCGGTTAGTTCTGCTAGTGCTTTGTAATTGATTCCAGTAATTGTGTGTGTGTCACGGTCAGCTTTAAATATAGTGGATAGCAGAAGCACAAAATCATTCCTAATCTCGCAATGCATTCATTATTCCCTTCCCCTTTGTCTGATTGTGGGCACGTCGCCGCATTGACTAAGTCGCACTCGCACAGAGGTCGCCGCGCACAGCTGCGTCCTCTGTGGCCTGCGCTCGCTCGCATCCGCCGCCGCCGCCACCCAACGTCCCCCAACCCTCAGAGCTTCTTGCGGGGGATTCAAAAGCAAGCACCGCTTAAGCACGCCATATCCCAGAGCCAAGGATAGTGGATTGCCCCAAGGCGAACTCAAATACCAGAACCTGGATTGGCTTCCAAGATAACCCTTCTCGAGGTTATTCCAAATAGAGCTTAATCTTAGGGTCTGAAGTTAACTCCGAAGTACATCTCCCGTAAGCGGAGTATTAGGCATATCAATATCCTCTTATTAGCTTTTCAATGCTGGCTGTGAAAGACAGGATTAGTTAAGTGCTGCGTGATGTGGCATTGGGGTTGCGGATCAGAATATGACGATTTTGCCGTTGCTTTGCAAAAGGATTTACCACAATTTTTCTCTCTATTGATTATGATTTTTGTTTTATTCGGTCTTCGGAAAGGATTTCTTACTTTGCTAGGAAATGAGTGGTATACAAGAAAATTATTTTATTTTTATGTGATTGAGGTAAAATGAAATGAAAGAAGCTTTAAGCAAATTGCAAGTTTTACTAATTGAATTGGAGTCCACATGGTCGTATGAAAGAAAAAACGAAATTCAAAAATCAATTTTTAGCGACGTCACAAAGTATTAACAAAGGAAAATATGAAACAAGACAAAAAAATGTCGTATATATTGATTGAGTCCTATTTTTATCTCGTAGGTAATAAAATAACTAAGCTATTTATTTAGTATATTTGATAGAAGGGTTTGAAAAATAAAGTCTTGGGGCCAAGCGCAATTATTCATTTTCTCTAAAATGTTGCAAACCAAATGCATGCTTCAAAAAATTAAAACGATATTTTGCTGTCTTCTCTGTAGAAGACTTGTAAATCTGGAATTAAACATTTCTGATAAGACGTACTCACCGTCATTCCACAAAAAGCATAGCAAGAAGAAGCAATTCAACTTGAATAGTATAGTATGTGTTATCAGAGTGTATAATGAGGATTGTAATTCTCACAGATGCCATATCCCACGTAGAAATTTCGAGTCGTACGACGTCGTTACAACGTCGTCAAAGTCGTGGCGACGTCACAAAACAACGTCGTGAAGACGTTGCCAACGCATTTAACGTCATTTCAAGTGAGAACGGCGTCGTTCGTCGGAGGACGGCGTCTTCACAACGTCGTAAAAAACGCCTATTCGACGCCATGTAACTACGCCAAAACAACGTCGTCACACGACTTTCTTGAAAATATTGAATTGTCATTTATATTACAATTTTTGTGGATATTATATATCCTTGTTAAGTCATATTCTATGCCTTGTAACACATTCCTGTAAGAACGTTGTTTTACAATCTCCGGTCTTTCAAGTCCGACTACGGAGTAATACGATCCAGGGTCCTTTCCTTGCTACCACTGAGCTACTGCAACATGGTGTTAAAGGCTAATTTTTTATCCTCTTGTATTCCTCTGTCTTACTATTGGTACTATGAATAGTAAACACGTAAAATAGCAATCTCTGTAAACAAGTAAAAGATTAATTCGGTAAAATTCATTCTTGGCGAAAAGTGCACCCAAGTAGAGTTCCAACTTCCACTACCATATGGCAGTGAAATAAGGAACGTCGAAATTACGAATGTGGTTCAAACCATCCAAAGAAACTAGTTGTGAAGTCGTCTCGACTTCGCTTAACGACGTCTTCTCAACGTCGCATAACGACTTACTCTTAACTTCAAATTCCGAGAAATACGACGTCGAGACGGTGTCGCTTATTCGACGTCATCCTTCAACTCGATATCGAGTCGAAATACATCGAAAGTCGGCACAATTTCGGCGATTTCTGCGTGGGATGGTACCATAATACCATATGTTTGAGCAAATATTTACTACTGCAATTACTTTCATTACGACCGAAATCATTTTATTTTCATCACGAATGATTTTTCCTTATTTTCTCTAGAAAACGTGACTACTTTAGGAGTGTAATGAATTTTTCAACGCAGTTTTCAGTGCTTCTACAAGCCCACTTGTGAGAGATTCGTAGGCACCCGCAATAAGATTTAAATATTTTTTACCGTTTCTAGCATTCTATTTACATTAGTTTTTAAAAGACTCGTCATTTTACAGAATCCATCAATAATCGTGAAAGTATTCAATCTCTATGATGTGGCATTGCACCTCCTCATTCTTTTATTGGTATAAAGCTTTTTCGGCTGCATAGCAGCCATCGTCAGTAACATACACTGAGTATTGAGGAATATTTTTGGCAAGTGAGCACATAGAAACGCCTTTCAATTTATCATGCTTTGATAATGTTGCCAAAGCTCCACAATTACCAAGAATACTATTTGTGAATCCAAACACACATCTTAAAATAATTCGTAAATTGCGATTCCCAATTCAAATCTACGTAAACTCCTTTATCGTTCAATTTTGACTTTAATTGCTTAATAAAAATTAGTGGAAATATTCAACTGATACCTGAAACAGTTACTAGTAGGTGGATGCGAAATAATTATCCGCGTTAGTTGTAATAGGACTTAATTTTTTTATCAGTAACCTCTTATGAAAGTATTTATTTATAGACAAATACAGATATGTTTATTTATGTATGTATTTATTTACATTATTTTTCTTTGTGTCGCGTTCCCATCAAAACACCTTACATGACTACATCTGTCTAACCATAAAATATCCGAAATATTTGTTATCTGCTTCAACACTTCCTGTCTCGTACATTTCACTTCTAATATTTGTTTACCAATTTTACGTACCATGTCCTCTGTCTACGTTAATCGTAAATATTGCGCCTATTCTGGTCCATAAAATTGGCAGTCCCATAATACATAGTCTCGTGTCTCTTCATCTAATCCACAACCCCACATACCACCCAGTAAAAACAAATGTAAACCAGGATAATTTTGATTGAAACGTTTATATTTTATGATCGGTAACCAGCGAATCTATATCGCAGCCCGCCTATAATATTAGCTAGTAAACGCGCGTAAAATTGCCGCCAGAATATTCGAGAGTTCTACGTTACCAGGAGAAAGTAATGCCGTGCGGACATGAATCGGGGATGCATAGGATAGAAGGTGTTATTTCTCTGACAGTTACGACTTCAAAGACTGTAGTTCAGAAGAGGGTGTTGATTCATAGTGGGAACGGAGACATCAGTTAGTGCTCCGTGTGTGTATGGACGCGTTTGATGTCTGTCATTCACTGAAAGTATACTTGAAAGTTTTTCGTATTTCGCATTTCGCGGTCAGTTCCTTGCAAGTTTTAAGAAGTAAGCAACGTGTATTAAGTGAGAGCAGTGTAGTTTGTGTGGAACTAGCCATTAGCCACGCGTGTGCGTGAATTACACTATGCACGGGACTGCAGCGACGTCGGCGTCATTCCAGGCACTCAACACCTGACGCGTGGAGGATCTGTGTTGATAGGATTGTGATTTCACTGGTGTTTTCAACATTTCAACTACCCGAGGTCTATCAGTTATTTGATTTGCATCTGAACTCTGTTGAAGGACGTGTTATCATATCCTTATCTTCGGTGTGTGATGCAGCTTACAGATGTTCTTCGCCCTTGGCTGGTGATCATTTACTCATATCGACAACTGATCTTGATCCTGAACTTTCTGTCTCTTCCCAGTTTTCCCATTTCTGGTAAGTTATATCTCTTTCCTACGCGACTCACTTTAGCATGCTTAATTATGTGAACTTTTGAGTCGCGTTGAAAGTATTTGCTGTTACTAAAACGACCATAACTTCGTGTAATTACCTGGCCGCATTGCTATGTAACAAAATATGAAATATTTAATGTAACTTTTACAACAAACCTTGAGGCATTTTCTACGCAAAGTAATTCTACTCTTGATTCAAAACATTAAAAGAAGTGTACACCTCTCATTTTAGAGTATACATAATCTACATTATTTTAATTTTAAAAATACAGAAGTCATCATGCACACCAATAAAATACATAACCTCACTTTTCTCAATGATTAGGAACACATATGGATTTTTGTCTCACGTTAAAACCAAGTTAATTGATTCAACAAAGAGGTTTTTAAACAAATCTAAATATATGTAAACATTGTTTCACTTACTTTTAATTGTAATCATCTGTGAAGTTTATTACTGAACATTCAAGGAATGTGATGTCACGAATCACAATAAAGGCAATGGATTGCTCTCGACACTGGGGACCATTACGTCGTAGAATTTTGCTGTGAGATACATCGTTGCGAGGAGGAATGTTGAATTTGGTTTAGGACCGGCTTTCAATACTCATTAGGCATTCCAAATTTCTAAGAATAATTCTCTCGAGATGAGCTGTACCATAGCCAACTAACATTTCCGAACCGTGCTGTATGCACTTGGCAACACTGCAGCGGTCCGGAGTTACTTAGAATTCATTTGTCTAGTCGACGCTTGTTCAGCCGACGGTGGTCCTCATAGGACCATTTGTTCCGTTGTTCCCAATGTCGCCAAGTTGGGAAGCATAGCTTAGAAATATTATTTGGCCATGGCTGCACTGTCCGCTACATATTATCTTCTTATAAATGGTATTAGCCTACCCTTAATCCAGAAATAGGGACTTGAATATTATTTTCAATTTTTACTACCGTACTATAGCAGCCAAACAGGAACTACTACCGTAAGCAGACAAACAGGAAAAGTATGTTTTCGCCCTAAAAGTATGGTGATACATATGTATCATATAAGTAAACAAATGGACAAGTATAGTTTATAGCCACACCGTGACAAGTGTGCGTACACTTTCAAGTTCGTCGATTAACATCACAATTCAAAACTATAAAAGACAGAGGAGATAAATAATAGCTAAAAACGACTGTCTGAATAAGAGACATTGTGTTTCCGATATGGCCCAAGGAATTCCGATATTTCATAAACTGTCATTGAGAAACGTGTCATCATCACCTAACCAGCACCAAAAATGCACCCGTGAATATCTTATGCTACGAAATTGATGGCAACATTTTATTGACCGAAAGGTAGAATAAGACACTGTAGAAACAGATAAACCGAAGAAATGGTGTACACAGAAATTAGCTACAAGATAAAGGCATATAATTTTTAATGCATTGTTTTGGTATACTACACAGCTACACTTATATCTATAAAATGTTCAAAATACTTCGATTATCTCAGCCATCAGCATTGTTTTACAATAAAATAAAACGTCGATGACTTTTCACAAAGCAATATGACGACGCATACCCCGTACGATCCGTCTCACTGTTTCATTGACTTAGAATCATTGTTTCCAGTGTCTTACTCATGTACTTTGTTCCCCTCATATCACCTCTGGCGATGTTAACCTTCGAGATCAGGTGATTGAGAGGCTCAGAGGAGTAAGAGTATGACGAAGTAGTGAATCAAGCGATGTATGAATGACTGCGCCAGACGTCAAAGGAAATTTTTTTGCTAGAGACATGCACGCACTTCAGCTGAGACGGATCACTCGCAGTACTCGCTCAGGCAGTACCCAGACGAACCGGTTGCCAGGTTTCACATTCCTACTGGACGCTCAGATGGGCTGCACGTATTGGGGATGTGCGTTTGGCTCGAGTCTGTCTTTCCAGTGTTTATTGGTATTGAAGCTTTAAATTTCTGAATTATTCACCTTTAACGTGGAAAGTAAAGAAAAAAACTAACACAGTCCTGCGTTGGAAAAATCTAAATTAATGTGATTTTTAGATATTTTAAGTGCCAATTACAGAAAAATATGATACAAAATTCCACCACGTTTTCTCACAAATGTTATTTTTTATTTTGGAACAATTATCAAAAAATTAAATGATTGGGCTTAAAAATTAAACATAAATTCAAAAGGTTTCCAGTATTTATTTGTATTGGCGAGTGAAAAATAGTTTTGAAACATCTGTAGTGCTTTAATCCAGTGAATATGTCAATGAGAATGAAATACTAGTGCAGTCCGGTCCGGTTCAAACTAGATGCAACGTAATATAGTCCAAACTAGATCTTCTTCATGTCACCGCCTGTCTACACCAACCCCAACCCTCCTCTGTATTTTTCGATGAATCTCTTGTTAGTCACTTGAGCTTGTGAAGTGAAGTACAATGCTTTCAACGTTATTTCTGTTGTTTTGCTGCCAAATTTTACGCGTCTTTTACGTTTCTGTTGTGCTGGGGAGAGTATTTGTTTGATAAGTAAACTAAACACTTTTCTTTTGAAAAGAATAGATACGGCGTAACACATTCTCGTAATTAGTATACGATTACATAATATTGCGTAAAGGGTTGAATAAAGTTAATGTTTGTAAATAAGCGCTTTTTCACTAAATTTAATAACAGTGAGAATTACCATTCTAACATCGTGTTTCCGGCCAATTTTAGATTCAGAGAGCCACAAATATGAAATATTCTTCGTGTAAGTACTTAACGCAAAAACGCTGCTTTAAATTGACTTTACTGGGTGCATTTAACTTTCAGCGTAATTCGTCTTTGTCGTATTTAATTGCAGAAATCCAAATACTGATGGGTGTTAGCTCCAATGAGCTGTGATTTAAAATAACCCATTAATTCTCCGTAATGATGAGAGCAGAAAGGGGGCTTTAACTCGCAGCATTTAATGTTCTCATTTCGTCCTGGGTCAACAACTTCCACATCGTTATGAGAACCACTTTAATTGTAATGCTAATCTACAGAGAAATGTAAAATATGTGTGAAAGTAAAATTTTATCGGATTCGTTAGAGCATGATGACAAGTGAAATAAATGTGAGAAATCGATTTATCAATTAAATTGATATTAGTGGCTGTCTATGACCCAGAAGTGAACATAATGATAATTTGAGTAAGTGAAACATTATAAAACAAAATGAAATGTTACTGAAAACTAACTATTATGTTTTCATTGTTATATTGACCAGGAAAGTGTGTAGGGAAAGCTCAAAACCAGGAATTATCAAACAAACTTATAAGGGAATTTTCTTAAATAACGTATTTCACTTAACATTAGGATCCCTTTTTCAGAACGAAAAAGAAAATTTTTCACTATAGTGCTGGTTCGATATACAAAAAAAATTGAAAAATATTGTTGGTTTTGGATAGTGATGTTACTTGTGCTATTCTAAAATATATGGTTTTTAGAAACTGAAAAATATGATCGACAATTTTGTTACATTCCCTCGCTCAGACTTCGAGCTACCGCATAATTCTCTCGTATCGGAGTCAAACTACGTTCGGCGGCCGGTGAAGAGACCTGACGGGATGTGAAACATAGCACTACTGCAGGTGGGACTGAAGCTCAATTATCAACCTCAATCATTAAATTCCTCCTCGACAAATATAATCTTGATTGGGTATGGTGCTGAAATTAACCAGTGTTGGCCAATTTGTTATTTTTTTAATTACTATAATTTTTTTCTTGAGGCTTTAGGGCTCGTCAACGTCAAGGTGCTATGAATTATTTATTTTATTTCAGCTATGGCAATTTTCTGGAGTAATTTTATATAATTGCTTTCTATCGAATAACAAATACATGCAGATAATATATGACAAGCTAATCATAAAGAATTGTACTGCGAGTTTCTTAAACAAGGACAGATTAGAACAAAATGTTACCGTAGAATTCGAATAATTTTACTTAAAAAGCTATGGTTTACACTTGAGTGCGACATGTGAGATTGAAAAATCTTGTGATTAATTTTATTTCAGGCATATTTATACATGTCCCTCCCAATACCTTTCTTTTTCAACAAATATGAATCCACGGCTTCACTGGAAAATCATTGAAATAATAACTCTGCTAATCGCTTCTTCTCTTATCGTAACTTTCCTGGGGTTATATATTTTAATTCATTTAACACAGAAAGTTTTGAGATATTACAGAAAAATAAACAGAAATATGGTTTCAGGTTTCTATCGACAGAAGATTTTAAAATATATTTCATTCGTTTTCTTTTTATAAATAACATTTATTCTAGTTTATGCTGCAAGATATAATATGATTATTCCTTCTGTCGTATATATGCTTTCAAAGAGGACTAATTGTTTTCCTTTTGTTTTTACTTTCTCGTATACGTAGTATATAGAAAGTATTGTAATAGTGAAAAAATTCGGAAACGAGATTTTTGCGGAAAAAATCCATTTGGTGACCCCTGATTCCGAAAAAGTGGTTTTTGGTTGGACGTCCGTTTGTCCGTTTATCCCCTTGTCTGTCCGTCCCCCTGTGCGCAGCACTCCTGACCGAATGTTTTTTTTTTCGCTTTTAGGGTAGAAGCCAAAATTGCCCTGGAAAAACTACATGAAATTGCACAGAAAACTGGCTTACAAATCTCTTACCAGAAAACTCATTTTATAGAAAGAAAACCTGCAGATAATCTCCCTATTATAACTCGACACGGGAAAGTGACACGAGTCCCCCACTTCAAATACCTAGGAGAGATCATCCAGCCATTATGACTGAATACAATAGCTAATCAAGAAAGAATCATAAATTTCAAGAAGCATATAAGCTCACATGGAGTCACTATAATAAGAAATCTATTTCGGCCAAAGCAAAATTAAGACATTACAACAAAGTAGTTCGACCGGAAGCACTGTATGCTGCAGAAACGACGGTGATTCATGGCCAAACAAAAATAAGATGAATTGAAAAACAGAAGAGGAAAATTCTTAGGAAAATATTTGGTCCAATTTTTCGTGAAGGAATTTGAATAGAGAGGCCATCAACAGAGATCTAGAAACACACAGAAACAATAACAGATGCCGTTATAAAAAGAAGAATGAAATTTTACGGACATATCCGCAGGATGGTAAAGAGTAGACTCACAAGGCAAATCTTCGAGATAACGAATGCTAGTAAAAACAAGACAAAATGGATCAGCGAAACAGAAGAAGACATTAAAGAAGTGGGAATTACATATGATAACATAAACAATCGAGAGCAGTTCAGGAACATCATAAAAAACATACACTTAAAGAAGACCACACAGAAAAGAGAACAGAAAACATATTGTCAGAAGAGCGCAAGAGAAATACAGCGAACTTATGAAGAGAATTTGAGAAGAACGAAGGAAGAAGAAAACATCATGACTACTCAAGTTCAAACGCTCTCTTAAAAGGGAACAATCGAAAATAATAATATATAAAAAATTATTGGAATAATTCTAGATCCCTTATCATGTAGTGGGAACTAGTACAAAATAATACTATCTTTAAACTTGCAAGTCAGTCATTAATTTTTGTGATAAGATAACGTTCACGGCGACCTGCAATGTGACGTCCTCAGATGGTTAGTTCAACATTCACCATTTATGAAAGAAACACTTGCATTTAAATTACACTTTGTAACATCACAACCAAGACATTCTACCCGTTTGTGAAATGTTATTTTTAAGCTTTCACAGAAGTGGGAGCGTCATTGAGAAGCGAAGCCGGATGCCGCTGATTAGGAAAAGTGACCACCACTAAGCCTTTCCATTCATTGTGTGGACCATCCCCCTGCTTTTCCGGGAAGGAGGGTAGCAATGCGCTCGAAGAATGCCGGCCGAAGTGTGTGAGCAGTGCTTGCCTTTCCTTTGTCTTATAATATTTCTGGGAAGGTACATTTCTTCGTCATATCTGACCGGGGCGAGGCACCGTATGGAATGTAAGCTGTATTATGCTATTTCTGTGAGAGAGACTTGTTCACCATGTGTACCGAGGCGAGACCGGAAAAATCCCTAAAGAAAGAATGTTAATGTTATAAATGGAATATTTCCACTGAATGCTGAAATAATGGCCATCCCGAGAAAGACGCTGGCAGATGTCGTCAACCGCTCGTCATATCGGTAAAGACACAGTGTTCTCAGAAGCTGAGGGGTGACCAAGATGATTTGGAGTGCTCATTGCGGTAGCGAAGGCGAGGTTACGTGACCTCCGCTTCCGTATATATTGGGAGGATTGAAGCTCGAAGACTTTCTGACTTCCTGCTGAGAGATCGGAAGTTCTCGGGTTACTGAGATGTGACCTGGCTAGTATTGGTCGTCAGACCGCTTAAGAATTACTGCGGTAATTCAATTACAGTGCTATTAGGTGCGAATGACGTAACTTGTAACAGTTAGCTATTTCGGGATAGCTACTTGTAAATTTTGGAGATTCGGATGATCTGGGTAGATTTCCGAATTAATTGTTAACACCAGTATTCATATCTGTGTGTATCAGATAGCATTAAATGTGTAATGACAAATTAATACTTGTATTTATGATTTGAGAGTTCGTTCAAGTTTGTAAATACGCAGATTTCAATTTAACTTGTATTAAAGGAATATTTTATAGCTATTACACGAGTGTTTGATTGCTTGGGAAACCAAGCTGGTAGCAGAGATTTCTACCACAAGGGTTGTGGTATTTATGGCTTCTACCCAAAAAATACCCACTCCGCATCTGGGCTTGTGTTGTGGTGTAACAACTTACATAAATATATGGACAAAATAAGACCATATTACATACATATATCCTAATCATATAGATCCATATAGTATGAATATACAATAATGTTATATAGTTTGTAACATCAATCAAACTGGCTTTATAATAATGTTTCAATAAAACCGAGACTAAAATATATAAAAAATATGAGAACCTTGAATAAAATCACAGATAATTTTTCAAAAAAGGATGCATCGTTTATGAACATATACATACTTGCAGAAGCACCATTGTGGAAACATTAAACAAAACTATGAAAATTGTTGATACATCATTCTCTTAGTTACCAATTAGCATGCATAAATATATATAGTCAACACAAGAGACTTCAGAAATGAGTACACAAGGTCTAAATACGTACTTTCAGCAGATCCTCAATATTAGCTTGTTTTAATAATCATATTTTTAGTTTTTTTGCAAAGAGTTTTATATTTTCATATGATTAAATTGATTTGCGTTATGAAACGAATATTTTATATTCATAAATATTTAACGCATTTTCATTATCAGCCGTGGAGAGAATCTTTTATGAAAGTATTACAGTACATGGTTTACAGCACAATATTTGAAATATAGAGATACATCAAATGTTGAAAAAAAACACTATATCATTTTAATATTATCCTGTTACTAATTGAGATACGTTATTTAATTTTACGAAATATATTATTATTAAAATATTAATTCAAATTATAGTTTAAGTGGTGAGCAGAGTTAGTCGAAAATCGTATCATTTTTCAAGTAGATGTCAAGTTCACTATTATATTAATTCATACATATGAAACGGATTTTTCTCCAACTGCTTATCAATATACAAGTTCATAACTTGAAATTCTCTTGCATTTAAGTAAAATGTAATCATCATGTATGTTAATACGCAAATGTCTCACAAAAGTTTAGTTTCTTGTCTATGTAAATCACACAAATGAATCATGGTCTTCAAAGCATTAAAAGAAGTGTTGTCAATTTCCTTTTCTTCATCTTTTCATCATTTCCGAGATAACAGCACAAAACTGTATCTAGAAAAGAAGCTATTTGATCATTTATTTGAAAAGAATTTTGCTTCACTTGAGTCTTAATGAATGTCAACCTTGACGCTTCCGGTAGGTAATAAACAATGTTCTTAAGGAATAGAACGTGAGTTACGTAATATTCCATTGAAAATTGTAATATACTGTTCATAACTGATATGATGACCTGTTTATTTTCTTAATTCTAAGAATGAAACTTGCCTTCAACTAGCTGTTGGGGGAAAGTAGTATCTGCCATAATATTCAGGTCAATAGTCTTCCTAATACCACGAGAGAAATAGAGTGGAAAAATAAAAGAAGAATTTAGAAAAAAACAACACCCGAGAATTTTACAGAATTTTCATAGAAGAATTACAGAGATATCGGCCACAAAGTTTGTGCTTCAAGCGAAAAGATGTTAGTGTAGCCGTCCCCTTGTCTGACTCCTTTTCTAATTTCAAAAGCACCAGATATTTCCCCCAAAAATTTGACTTTTGAACGATAAGAAAACTGTCAACTGCTGGCTGACTATTTTAAAATGCTGCTGAACTGAGAAGAACCAGGGGAAAGATTGTCTACTCATAATCTATCCCAAGAGAATCCAGGTTCCAAGCCACCAAATCGAGATGAGATCATACACATAATCAGGGAACGTAAATACAACAAAGCACCAGGTGAACACGGCATCATCGCAGAAATGTGGAAATTTGGAGCAGAAATTGCAACAGCGAAACTGAAAAGATACCAATAGAGTGGAAATGTGCCCTCATCCACCTACTCCACAACAAAGGTAACCGGACATACCTCAACAACTACAGAGGGATCTCCCTTCTTCCAATCGCTTACAAGATATTATCAAAAGCCTTACTGAAAAGAGTCGAAGATCAAGTAGACCACCTCATCGGTGAATACCAAGCTGGCTTTAGAAAGAGGAGGCCATGCACAGAACAAATATTCAACCTTAAAAAGCAATCTGAGGATAAGAGCTTTGAGAAGTCAGAACACTGTGGTAATATTTGTTGACTTTTAGAAGGCGTATGACTCGATTGACCGGCAGACTTTGTTTAATGCCCTAGAAGAGTTTGGAATTGACAGGAAAACAAGAAAAATAGTAAAACAAACCCTGACGGATACCAAGTCAAACGTCAAATCTGATTCTTTTGAAATTAGAACAGGAGTCAGACAAGGGAACGGCTTATCACCGATCATCTTCAATATCGTTCTAGAAAAAATCATAAGAACCTGTGAAAAAGTTTTGGAAGCGGAAGGAATTAGAGGAATCTATCTCGGGAGAAAAAGAGAGAACCTGGAAATTAAATGTTTGGTTTTTGCTGATGATCTTGCCCTCTTAGCCCATGACCGAGAAGATACCCCCAAAAATGCTGAATACTCTACACGAGATCGCTGAGAAAACAGGTTTTAAAGTTTCCTATGAGAAAACAGAGTTCATAGAACACAGACATCAAGGAGAGAGATACATAAAGGTACAGCATGGGACTATCAAAAGAATTGAGAAGTTCAAATATTTTGGGGAATGGATTGAACACAATGGACTGGATAAAAAGGCAAACAAGGAAAGAACTAGAAAATTGGAACTGGCATACAGGTTAACTCAGAACAGGTACAACAAACGAGCAATATCCTACAATGCAAAAATCAGACATTATACTACAGTAATAAGGCCAGAGGGTCTGTATGCCTCGGAAAGTCTCACACTGAACAAAAAAGGGGAGCTAAAGGAACTCGAAATAAAGGAAAGAAAAATCTTGAGAAAAATTCTAGGACCAAGGAAAAGTGCTGACGGGACATGGAAGAAAAGGTAGAACGAGGACCTTTATACGCACACTGAAAACATCAGTCACAATATGGAAACGAAGGCTGAAGTTCTACGGACATCTGATGAGAATGAACGAGATCCGTTTGACGAAGAAAGTTTTCAAGTACATTTCAGGACTGACGGCTACAACAAAGTGGGTAGAAGAAGTCAAGAGAGACGCAGTTGAAATTGGAGTTACTGAAGATGTGATCCACAATAGAAAAATATTTAGAAGCCGAGTTGACGGCATCAAGGCATTCGAGGAGAAACCATCAAAATGCAGGCCCAAATTTGTGATTTCTGAGGAGAAGAGAAAGTTTAGAAGTGAAAGAATGAAGAGTTTCTGGGAAGAAAAGAAGAGATTGACCAGAAAGCCTTAGGTTCCATGCGTTCCACAGTTGGCCAAATTTGGTTTTAAAAAATATTTCCTAAATAAATGTAAACTTTCACATTATTATACAGAATGTAAGTTACACTCAATTTCTATTAAATTTATGTGATTAACATTGTGTTTGAAAGTAATATTTTCCCTGATTTTTGTACATTTGCAATATTGTTTTCTCCGTCAACATTTCGTATGCCACCGAGGTAATGTAAAAACCCTTAATTATTTGTTTTTGAAGTATTTTTGGAATTTCAATTATTGGACTTTTCATCTGTGGAGGTCTGATCACTCGCCACACAGTTGATGGTCGACACCCCAGCCGCAGCCCTCATAAACACGGTCCTCAGCATCGCCGCGCTCCCATTTCCCTCTAAGCCACTTGGCGCCACACTAACCGCTGGGCCGCTACTGCTGTTGCCGTGCTTGTCATGAGTGAGAGTGCGGGCGTTCGACAGCTCCTACCATGAGAACTAAGTAGTGGAAGGGAGTGGAACAGAGAGGACGGTTGGGGTCTGCGGGCGAAAGCCGTCCCGAGATAAGCCCCTGCCGCAACCCCTCGCATCACCATGCAGCACACGCACCACCCGTGTGCCACCCCTCCACCACTGACGACGACGCGTCTGACACCCGTTGGCTCTCTGCTTCTCACCACCCCCGCTCACTACTGCGGCTCTCCATGTACTACGTGCCGCCCTTGAAGCTCTGCATAGGGCGAGTGGACCGAAGGACGCACGGACGTTGACACTTTCTCAGCACTCAAAAGCACAGTTTACTCAGAAACCCTTTTCATGATCTGGAACGCTGCTCACTTCCAGACTGGCGTCGTACTTAGAGGAATGAGATGTTTGTTTTATGACTGAATGAAGGACAAAATACGAGAAGAGAGACATGTGAGTTGACAAGAGAATTATTATCAAATCTCTCCATGAAACGATAAATCAATAAGTACATCGTTCGTAAGGAATATAGATTCTTAGAAAACGAAGATATACAAAACTGAATAAAATAGCAGACAACAAAAAAGAAGAAATTAGATAAGTGATTTTTTTACGTTTTGCATTCAAAGTAAAAAACATATATTTGTTACTGTGTTTTAGTATTATTTCTAATAAACTAAAACATGACTTGAAAAATATTGCGTGATGTTCAGCTCGTCCCATTTTTACACGGGACATTTCTGTTCAGAAACATTTTTCTTCGGAGAAGGGCGCGGTGGTTTTATTAAGATGCGCTGTGTAAGGTGAGATGATGGCTTCATCTTAATAACATGTATTTCCATGTGATAGCTGATGTAAGGATGATTTGAATTAAATGATAAGAAGATATCATTAAACCGTAATATCACAAGTCACTTTTATGTAGTAAAGAATAATATTCTGTGGGAACTTTGAATATTGAATTTGTTGTTCTCTGCAATAGCAGGCATTTCAATGCAGAACTGCTGTTGGAAGGCGCACTCGGCAAGACCTCCGACCGTGACGTCACGCTGAGAGAGCAATCAGTGCGTTGCACCCCAGGGGCCCGTGCAGCTTTGGAGTTCGGCCATGAGGTGACAGGATCGGGTTCCATGGGCACCGCACGCATAATTATTGCGAGATCACGTGCCTCAGCATTATACTGCTTTTGAATGGGTTACAGAGAGCAATAATTTCTGTTACGGATTCAGATTACGCGAAGGAAGAACTGGATTTGTTTCAATAGAATATCAAAGATATATTAATTTACCTTCCATTTCTTCTCTTTTGAGTACGGAGTGTTTCATAGTAATAGCATTCATCTGTATAATAGTGGAAATGAAAATACTCTAAATTTAATAACTTACAAATAAATATAAAAACACTATGTCGTTAAACAAAAAATACATTCTGGAAAATTTTACTTTTTGTTACTAATGTGAACCTCTTTCCCTAAAATTACAGAAATTTTAAAATTTAAAAACTTGATTCTAAAAGTTTTTTTTTTATAATCATTCCAATTTCTTACCAGAAAATTAAAAGGTTGCGAAATTTTCCTTCAAATTTCATGACAACTGCAGGAACACATTTTGGAAAACGAGAATCTTGTTCAACAATACGGATGCGTTAATACAATCCATGGAAACCGCATACCTAAATATTTATGCAAGAAGTCCCAAATTAGCTCATTGAATTTTGTACAGGTATTTCTGGACACTTCACAAATCGTCCGTGAAAAGTAGAAAATACTCTGCTCATGGCTTCACCTCGCTGATTAAGTCCAAAATAAACTGTCAGTTCGGCCTACTGATTGAACTTTGTAATTTTCTGTAACACACATACTCATACGTCCCATCTTGGCCCGAGTTTTTCTCCGGTTGTATTTGGGAGGAAGGCGGTATATTGTGATGGTTAATCTAGAATTTAGAGTTATATTAATAGTTACTATTCATAAACTATAAATTCCGAATAATCTATGGTCAGATAATATAACAGACTTGTGAACTATTTTTTTTAATGTTTTGAATGCAGTTTTACTAAGTGTTCTTGATATTATAAAACGTAGCTAACTTTGTATTCTTATCTTTTCACTCCCCCTCTGCCTGAGACCCCTTGATCGGAATTGATGGGATGGTTCCTTGCTTGCTTCCGGAGAGTAAATTAGTTTATTGTCCTCCACATGGTCATACGAAGTTAGTAACTGCGTTTATGATAAACTTTATTTAAAGAAATTGTCATTAATGACACACTAAAAAATGAAATGAAAAAAATTAGAAAGAACTCGAAATGTACAACTATATGAGGAAGAAGGATGAAAAACAATTCTTTGAGTATTTCATAAAATGTTCAAAAGGATCCTTTGATTGTAATATAAATGTTCGTTGATTTTCAAGTATGTTGAGATTGAAGAAACTAAATCTCTAGCATTTACTATCAGTAAATCCAGAAAATGTAAAGTATTCAAAGAATATTTTTTAAAGCTTGCAGGTTTATTCACCTTTAAAAGATGTTATTTTGCTTATTTTTAGTTCATGATACTCAGGATGTGATTAAAAACGAGAATGCTACACAACTTTATTTCTGTGGTAATGTGGCTTTTTTTATAAATAGTAATGAAGTACAGCCCATGAAATAAAAATATGAGAGGAAAACGTTTAATTAAGATAAAAAGTAAAGTATTTTTTCCATAAAGGTTAAGTAATTTTCATTTTACCTTTCACAAGACATTCGATTTGAAACACAGTAAATGCATTTCGTTCTATTAAATAGACATTTATAACGCTATAAGCTTCATAGTTTGTACTTACAACGCCGAAACGCAAAAAAAAATCACTTCAACACTTAAATTGGAATGTTAATGAATATTTTGTTTTAATTAAGATTTTATTGGCATTATTCTGTCGATGTATAGACTTATTAATTATCTCTTCCAAATGATTATTCCACTGTATTCGTACGAGATATTTCACTGTTTCCAAATGAGTCGCATACCATTAGTAATGCAAATAGAACGGAAGAAAATATAAATTGTATTCATGTTCAACAACAATTAATCATTTCACTTCGTACAGTTAATGAGGTAAATTCCAACAGTATTAACTTACATGTATGTCTCTAATTAAAATATTTAATGATAACTTTACACGATATTTAAATATATAAATGTGGACAGGTTTATGAAGTTGTGTGGGGAACAACATCATGATAACCAATGTAATGCTGTCTTGTGGCTTAACTCCAGTAAATTATGTTATTTTGGAAAAAATATTCTTTTTTCTCTTCTGTCACTCCTTACCTTCTTCTGAACCATTTTTGGGGTCATTGATACACGTTAAAAATGTTCATCATATTATTTGTTTACTTCTTGTACATTAAAGCAATTCTATTATCTACCATTATCCTATTTCTGGGATCAAATCATGCGCATTATAAGAAATAAAAACAAAAACATTTTTTTGACGCAATCATTTGAAATCGCGCTCCAATTCTCTCTGTAACTTCGGAATGTGATGAACGGAGAAATCTGAAACAAGGTACAAATGTAGAACAGAAGGTAAAAAAAGGAATTCTCATTGAAGGATAATGAGAAGGAAGAATCCGCTAAATGTACGTGTAAAAGACATCTCTCACAACGAACAGTGTGGAAAATGTAAAAATATTCAGATTTTTCATAAAAACACTTCTCAGATGTTATAGACTTAATTAAATGTAAATTAAGTGTATTCCTAGCTTGGAGGAATGCATCAAGACATCTCAAATAAAGTCTCCAGATAAATAACATTTGTTATTGTGCTTTTTATTGAAACTGTCTTCGTATTTCGCGTCAGCATGTGTGAACAATACTTTATTTTTATAAGATAAAAATATGTAAACGATTTTGGTGTTATAACTCTAGATTAGTGTTATATTTTACATTACATTAAGGATTTTTCATGACAAGGAAATGAAAGTGTAAGAAGGTGAAATGGAAAAAATGTGGAAAGGTCGGAGAGAGACAGAGGTGGGTGTTTGAAAAAAATATGAAAATCCTAAGAGAAGGAGATGAAACAGGACGAATATTTTTAAAGAAACAAATACAATGATGTATACATAGCTGTGGTTGTAGAGGTACGGGGCAATGTTGAACAAGTGTAATAAATATTACTTTAAGGGTTACTTCAATGCGATAACTCTAGAGCTTTCAGATTTCAATACTCAAAATATTCATTTAACCTTAACGTTACTGGTGGCAACTCAAATAAAACTTTGCTGTATACTTTTGTATAATATATTCTTCATATAAAATATATACTTAATAAATGCGTATCAAATATCAATGATATTTATAATATTCTTGATTTACCTCGACTATAAAATAAATATTTTTATTCATTTTTTAAAATAAAAAGTAAATATTGAAATAAAAATTTGTATTTTATCATAAATTAACGTAAAACAAAATATATCCCACGCCTAAGTCAAGGGATCGTTCTCAAAAATTAATTTAAATAGGAAGGAAGTTCGAGCTCTCGATGACACACTTGAGTTCACTTTTCTCTTAATGCGATTAAATTAGTTCATTGACGTTCATGTACTCATACTCAAATGTAACTGCTTTTTTGAAAAAAAATTATTATTATTATTAAAAGTTTGATTTTTAAAATTATCTTCTACTTTTAGTAAACAACATGTTTATACATATTTTAAGTGAAAAACTACTTTTTATACTCTTAATATTACCTTGATAGAAGCTCAAACCTAGTCTAGCCCAATCTCTTGTACATATAAGACAGTTGTAAAACATGAATGTTAAAAATATCATAATAAGAGAAATATTTATTTACATATTACAGTGAAAATAAAAACGTTTTTCTACCGCTAATTGAGGAAAAGTATTATCTTTCTTTTAAGAAGCCTGTCAACAGAACCTCTTCGTTTCTCTTCAAGTCGTAAATATGCCTCTAAAGTAATTATGTAGCGAAAGTAAACCTTATTACTCCAACAGTAAGAAGGTAATATTCTCCTGAGAAAGATTCATTAAATGAGTTCTTAGGTTTCCGCGCTTGGAGTCATGACAAAAAAAATACGAGATCTCCGATAATAAGACTCTTTTGTTTTACTCTTTCGGAGTCTGGCAGAATGAAAGAATGCAATTATCATAACCAGGACGCGGTCTTCATAAATGTTATTTTGAACAGAAATAACTGCTGGCAAAAAACTGCTACCATACTACACAATACAGGTGATGTATGAAAATAGTAGAATGTGGTCGAATTTAAAAAGGTGCGCGGGTTTAAAACAATAGGGCAAAGTAAGTGCGACGGAAAAGCTTACCGTCATCTCTTGAAATCAAACATTTCCTTTTTTACAGATGCCAGTTTTTTTTCTTCGAGGTGTCTACAAAGTTGTTAAAAGTATTTTTTTTTTCGTTTCTCACCTTCACATCAGATTATTTCTCTTTGACTTGCCCAGTCAACCCGAGCAAACTTCTGTAGCAGACCTGCAAGCTCGTTCGTAGCGGAAAGGTGAAAAACTAATTCGTGCTCTTTTCCAGGACTGTACGTGAATTACAGTTGTTCCATTTTGCGTGGGTTGTAAAGAACTGCATTCACGCGGACGACGACACGCTTTACGGGCTTTATTACGGACGAGGCAGGGAGATGCAAAGGGTGGAGCTCGCATCCGCAATGCCCTCCCTCCCTCCCTCTTCTCACCTTTTGCCTCCGGCGAAACACTCTCTCTTTCAAACGAATTTCTCCAATTCTTTTCTAAAAAAACGCGAATAGATGTCTATTACAGTCACTGATGCTTATTCATAAAAGTATTTTATTACTCCTTTGCGAGTTCAATTATAATCAACAGTGAATTTAGATGATTCATTTTCTTTCCATCAATATTTTACGTACACAAAGTACATCAGTGCAAAAGGTTCTTTATTTGAGAAATATTCGTGGTAACTATACACATACATTTTATGATTTTTATAGTACAAAACAAATATACCGATATGATCAATACTATTTTTTTTACAATTCAATTATCATCAAATATTGTTTTCGTCATTAATGTAAAAAATTCAATTAATCGATCAGAGTTCATGTAAAATAACATACTTGTCATTTAATCATTATTAACTGAATCTCACAATTGAGCACCAATACAAATTAACAAGGATTTAGTAAAGATACGCCCCTCAGGGGGCTTACATCTAGTAAGTACGTGTTTGGCGAACACGGGGCCCCGAGCTGAGTCTGGCATTGCTTCCACTTACTTGTGCCGGGCATCTTGCTTTCTCTTTCCTGACCTTCTATGGTCACCTCTTGTTCTTTTCGATCCCGACGCTATTAGAGCTAGGGTATCTTTCATTTTCCTCTTCTTCTCTTTCTTCTTTTTCTTCTTCTCTTTCTTCTTCTCCTCTTCGTCCTTCTCTTCTTCTTTCCCCCGCAAGGAGCTCAGTTTTAAGTGAGAATGGGCTTGGCGAACCCACGGCCCCGAGCTGGGGACTGGTACTGCGCCACCAGTCGTCGGATACCGTAAGCTTTGGGCATGCTTCAGCGACCATCATTTGCGCGATGTTGCGTGTTTCAAAGGACGGAGATCTTGCCTTCATTGGCCGGGTTGCGAGGAAGGATTAAACATCTATAAAAAAACCCTCAACCTCAAGGTGTGTTACGCGCCGATGAGGTGAGTGGGTGTTGAGGACAAACACTCGCTAGCGGACAACCTCTGGGGCAACTGCCGCACCTCAGTTGAGCAAGGCTTAGTGGCGTGATGCGGGAGCTCCACGTCACCGGACATTTACTTCCTCCGAACTCGTGGGACACAATGAAAGATTCCTGTTTTCCCCTGCCTTGCGGAGTGGGCGAGTCGCAAGGTAAGTATTACGCCTCAGGATCTTCGAAGCGGCCGAGGGTTGACAGCCCTCCCACTTCAGAAAAGAAGGAACAGTTCTCAGAAGAGCATTCCTTATGAGAATGTTTTTTTACTTATGTCACGTATCAACGGAACCTTCGAAAAGATATCACCTTTTTATATATTTAAAGGCCTAGAAGGTCTCGCTGGTACGTTAAAAAATATAAAAAGATTAAGAAACGGAACAATACTGCTTGAGACAAGAACAAGCAAGCAAGCATTGAAACTACTTGATAGTAGTATGCTTGGCGAGTTCCCTGTGAAGTGCGAACTCCATGCTGCACTTAATCGCAGCAAAGGGGGTCGTAAGTTGCAGGAACATCATGGAAATGGCAACAGACGAACTTGTTGCAGAATGGAAGGCTGGCCATGTAGTTGAGGTCAGTCAGATCATGAGGAAGGTAAATGGTGTTCTGGAGAAGACCAGTTCCTTCATCGTGACTTTTGACTGTCCTAAACTACCAAAGGATCTGAAGGCTGGATGGCTGAACCTGCCGGTCCGTCCCTTTATTCCAAATCCTCTGCGTTGTTTCAAGTGTCAGAGGTTTGAACACACGACAACATCGTGTAAGGGACGTGATACCTGTGGAAAGTGCGGAAAGGAGGCACACGAACCCGGCGTCTCATGCCCAGGGCCTGCAAAGTGCATTAATTGCACAGGCAGCCACCCGGTATGGAGCAGTGAGTGTGTCGCCTTTCTCGAAGAAAAGAAAGTGCAGGAAATAAAAACTACGGAGAAGATCCCGTACGGTGAAGCGCGGAAGCAATATAGGGCTTTACACCCTGTATTTTCTACCAGTTACTCCACCGCAGCCAAGACTCCAAAGCAGATGAAGACCGTATCAGGTCGATTTCACTGACGTGTCTACGACAATGTCGTGCACATGTCAGTGTAAATGCGGAAAGAAAAATATTTCAGTCGTTCCTGTCAAGCCTAAAACACCACCAAAAAACTACTAAAAAACCCAAGTAGAACTAAACCTGCAACAAAAACACAGACAAGGAAAAAGCAGGATTGTAGGGCTAAACCCCTGAACCCTGTTCAATTTTTGATAACATCAAGTACAACACCAAACAAAAAATCGCACAGACGTAAAAAGAACGTCTCTGTGCTTTCTTCTTCGGAGTCAGAATGTGTATTGTCCGACGGTGACGCGGAAATACACATTCACGAACCTGACCCCGGAGGTTCCAAACAGTAATGGCTTCCATACTTCAGTGGAACCTTAATGGCTATAGAACTCAACGTGAAGAGTTACAACATTTAGCGCGTCGTAATCCGATCTGTATTTGCCTGCAAGAGACACACGTTTTACCAGAACACCCACCCTCTCTGCGAGAATACAGAAGCTTCAGATATGACGACACCACGGGAGATCGAGCAAGAGGTGGAGTTGCCGTGTTTGTTAGAAACACTATCCTCTGCTCGCCTGTTCTCCTACAAACTCAAATTCAGGCTATAGCAGTCAAAATTCAGAGCGTACCAGCAATGACCGTGTGTTCAATCTATCTTCCTCCGACACGAGATTTCTCGGAGACTTCCCTCAAGAATTTAATTCGAAAGCTCCCTCGACCATTCCCCCTCCTTGGAGATTTCAAGGCCCACAGTGTACTGTGGGGCTCGTCGAGCGATTGCCCCAGGGACCGACTGCTGAATTGTCTCTTTGAGCGAGAAGATTTATGTCTATTAAACACCTGGGAGATGACCCACTTTGCGTTTGCCACCGGGTCTTGGACTGCTACAGATCTGTCAATTTACTCTCCTGAAGTTGCTGATATCTTTCAGTGGAGGGTAGAAGATGATCTGCATGGTAGCGACCATTATCCTATTGGATAACCTTGCAGGAACGTGCAAGTGTTTCCGAATGCAAGCCACGGAAATGGATTCTCATAAAAACAAATTAGACACTGTACCGATCTGTCTTTCTTAAGAGAAACGGGTAGTGTACAAGAGAGGTTCGACCATCTGACCCAGGTGATTCATCACGCCGCTGATGAATCCATTCCGAAAACATCTATATTTCCGCGAAGACCTCATGTCCCCTGGTGGAACGACGCATGTCGATGTGCCATTCGGGCAAGGTGAAGAGCATTACGGAAATTTAAGGCTAGTCCATCTCCGGAAAACCTGGCCGCATATCGGATTGCTAGAGCAAAAGCGCGCAGAACTATCAAAGAATCCAGATCCACCTCCTGGAAAGAGTTTCTAAGCACCATTAAGAGAACAACATCGTCAACTAAAGTATGGGAGTCAATCCGAAAGATATCTGGAAGGTATTCTCGAGTCCCAATATCTGGACTCAATTATCAGGGTCGGGTCCTCACCAACTACAGAGAAATGGCAACAGCAATGGCTGAATATTTTGCTGACCTAACATCTACAGCAAACTGCGATCCTGATTTCTCGAGAAAAATGGAAACAGCAGAGAGCACACCATTTGACTTTCGTTCTACCAACTGGGAACCCTACAACTCTTCCTTCTCTATGTGGGAACTTGAGTCAGCTCTAGCGACAGTCCACAACACTGCTCCTGGCCCTGATTCAATTCATTATGAAATTCTGAGACAACTCAGTCTCGAGTCGAAAGAATATCTTCTGTAAACCAGGTAAGGACAAAACGAACATTAGTAGTTATCGAAGCTTTGCCTTGACGAGTTGTGTTGGTAAAACTCTGGAGAGAATTATCAACCGACGTGTCGTCTGGAATCTTAAACGGCATGACTTGCTGAGTCGATCTCAGTGTGGTTTCAGGAAGTTCCATTCTACCCTGGACAGCATACTTCTCCTGAAATCAGCAATTCAAGATGCTTTCGTCCGAAGACATCTCATCGGAATATTCTTTGACATCGAGAAGGCTTACGATACTACTTGGCGTC
>NNCF01130301.1:0-16027 GCA_002313205.1 Laupala kohalensis | reverse complement strand
TTTGTGAGGAGTGTAGCTGTTCTCTGACAGTGCGTCACCTACTAACTGATTGCAGAAGATACTCAAGTATACGGAGACAAATTGGTCTGGCTGCAGATTTACCAACAATTCTCGGAAATGAAACGGTTAATGTTAATAAACTATTGAATTTTATGAGTAGATCGGGGCTTATCCCACAAATTCTCGGGAGGGTTTAAAATTATCATTCACTTTTCATCTTTCCTGTTTTCTTTCCTTTCGGCCTTTATTTCTGTAATTAGAAAATATAATATTTAGAAATTGTTTTCCTTTTTTGTGAAATAATGTATTGGTATTCTGTTTTCTTTTCTTTCATTTTTCTATTTAGATATTTGTTGATTTCAGGAGGGTTTTTTAGTGGGTATGGTCGAGATATACGGCGAGTCCCACACACGGGGAAGAGTCACTACGACTCTCCTCTATGGTGCGAAACTGTATTTTTCCCTACTTGCATGGGCTCTAATGACCTCAATGTTGACGAACCCTAAAGCCCCACAAAAAAAGTAAAGATACGATTCATTTCAGACTAAATTTAAATGAGCAATAATGCGTATTTTGCCTTTTTATGTATTTTAGAATATAGGGCAAACTCTGAACTAAAATATCGTACTTAAGGATAGTAATTTTCGTGATTTATTTATTTAGATGGATAATTTTGTGATTATTTTGGTGGCTTTTTACAAATCTATTAAGGATTTTATTTATTAATGGAAAATGTTGCAGCAACACTTAAATACAAATTCCATATTTCATTTGTATATAATTAGAATCACCCAATTTTGTTAAATATACCTGTTTCATAAAAGCAATAACACGTAAAATAAAGCGAAGATCCGGAGGAATAATTGAATGACTTCCCGGTGTAGAGAAGAACTCGTTTGACTCGGAAGGAACGAGAAGAAAGGTTTCTTTGAAAGCCCACAACGTATCACATCGCGATCATAAAAAGAAAGTTACACCAGCAAGGGCAGAAACTCAAGCAGAAACGTTCTCCACCAACATCTGTTCAATATAGCTTCCTTATTGTGCCACACAATGCTATTCCGTGGCTTTTGTGGCGCAATTCTCGAAATTTCTGGACAAAACTTTGACGGAGACTACTCAAAAGAGTAGCGAAATTAATTGTCCTGAGTTATGACCTAAACCAAAAAAAAATCACTTACACATGTCTATGATTGTTTGTTCTAATGTGATTTTAAAACGGTTTTTATAATTTTCGTGTTATTTGTAATCATTTTATAATTAAAAAGTGTGTGCGCCTGGCAATGGTGTATAAATAAATAATTACAATATTGATGTCGGGAAAAATAAACAAATTGAAATAATAAATATATTATTAAAATATTTCTTTTAGCATTTGTTCGTCAAATCTTAAAGCTTTAAGTTCTGGGATGAAATCCAAAACAGGGTTTTTCTGTTGTACATTTGCACATAAAGACAAAAGAGATTGCACTTTGTCATCTTGACTAGCCCATTATAATTATTTTTGGGAATATTATAAATTAATTTTACTGTCAAAAAAGCAATATTTAGTTTAACATTGTATGTCCATTCCCTGTAAGATTTATTTTTTTATATTTTTTTTACTAAATTTATTACAAGTAATCTTAATAAAGATTATATAGTAATTTGTCCTTATTAAAATAGATTAACAGAATGGTTTTCATTTAAAACTGAAATAGAGGAAAATATTGAACTAAAAGTACCCCTTAAGACACCTCTACAAGTAGAAGAGGAAGTTGAGAAGTTTAATTCTATATTACAGCAAGCGGCGTGGCATAGTACGCCTGAAATACCTAGACGAACTAAGGGTTACAATTTCCCTAAAGAAGTAAGGGATATGGTGCACATGAAAAGGAAAGCAAGAAAGAAATGGCATCAAACCAGATCACCAGAAGACAAAACTGTTTTCAATAAACTTGCTAATGATTTAAAAAAGTTAATAAAAGAAGTTAAACACGAATCCTTAAGTAAACATCTTAGCGAGCTAACTGCTGATAAAAGTTCAGAATACTTACTCTGGAAAGCCATTAAAAGCATTAAACGGCCAAAAATGCAAATACCTCCAAATTAGAAAACACGATAGTTGGGCAAAATGTAATAAAGAAAAAGCAGATATATTTGCTGAACACCTGTTTAAGACATTCAAGGCTCACCCCACACTTACGATGAAAATCTCATAAGTACTAAGAAAACAGATAAAATTAATATTAAACTAGTCACTATAAGAGAACTGAACAATGAAATCAGAAATAACTTAGAAGTTAAAAAAACCCCGGGGTATAATTTGATAACTGGCAATATTTTTAAGGAATGTCCTAAAAGGACTCTTAAAATTTTTGCAAATAATAAACGCTACAATTAGATTAAAATACATTCCAAAACAATGGAAAGTAGCTGAAGTAGTAATGATACCTAAACCTGGTAAGCCTGTGAATGAAGTTACATCTTACAGACAAATATCTCTATTACCGGTAATGTCCAAAATATTTGAAGGGTTAATTCTCAAAAGACTTATGCCAATAATAGAAGAAAGAAACTTGATCCCCAAACATCAGTTTGAATTCAGGACAAAGCACTCAACTGTTGAACAAGTACATCGTATCACTGATGTCATTGAAAGAGCTCTTGAAGAACAGCAGGTTTGCTCCAGTATATTCTTAGATGTCGCACAAGCCTTTGATAAGGTATGGCATGCAGGATTAAAACATAAATTAAATAGAGATTTACCTTGTGAATACTATCAAATACTAACGTCATATACCTCGGACCGGCATTTTCGAATAAAGTATGATGATGAGTACTCCGAATTAAAGCAAATATCTGCTGGCGTGCCCCAGGGAAGTGTTCTAGGCCCAATCCTCTACCTATTCTACACCAGAGATACACCAAATTTTAAAGAAAATACAGTTGCTACTTTTGCAGATGATACATCAATGCTGGCAATAGGAACAGACAGTAAGGAATCGACTGAAAAACTGCAGTTAGCTGTAGATCAAGTAAACTCTTGGGCAAAGAAGTGGCGGATCAAGCTAAATGAGTCAAAATCCACTCATATTGATTTTACCAACAAGAAGATAACACATTTCCCGAGGACCATAAATTCGCAAGTTATACCCTATGCGAATACGGCTAAATATCTAGGGATGTCACTTGATACCAAACTCCGCTGCAAAGAACACGTGAAAAAGAAAAGAACTCAATATAACATACAACAAAATGTACTGGCTTATTGGAAGAAACTCCAAGCTATCTGTGTACAATAAGATCTTATTATACAAACAAATCCTAAGGCCAATATGGAGCTATGGGATACAATTATGGGGTTGTACCAAGAAATATAATGTTCACATTATTCGATGCTTCCAGATCAAAGTACTACGTGCCATCGTCAATGCTCCGTGGTACATCAGAAATGATGATTTACATCGCGATCTTGGAATAACTACTGTTCAAGAAGAAATTCGTAAACATGCACAGAAGCATGAAGAACGTTTAAATCAACACGTGAATAGTGAAGTAACGAAACTGCTGCAGTTTCCTGTGCTTCGAAGGTTGAAGAGAACTAAACCAAGTGACTTAGTGCATAAGTGACTGAAGTGTTTTGTTGTACAGAGTCCATTGCTGAATGGATATCTGACAAAAAGTCAACTTATTCCCTTTAAGTTGATACAAACAATCGGATTGAAAATGGTCATATTAGATTAAAATAATTTTCGAATTTAAAACATGTGAACGGTCTGTGCGTAGTAAAATATAATACCCATAAAAATTATTTAAAACTTTCAGATCATCTATTTCTTAAATTCTATTCTTAACGAAAATAAACTTTTCTGCATAATTTTTGAGTAAATAGAAATAATACAAACATATCTTCTGATTCACGCATCGTCACAAACAAAAGTTGGTTTTAATTCAGCCTACAGCTGGTATTTGCACTTAAAATGTCAGCCTTGCTTTCTGTAATTGCTCTATTCTTTCTTGACAGCATAAAATGTCGTCTATATTGAAAGCTCTCCGCCAGAATGAATAAAGGACACGTTGAGAGTAAAAATAGTGAAGGATATAAGGTTATTCTTTGATAAATAGACAGATAAAGGAGTTGGCGTATTTACTATGATGGAAAACCGTGGCTAAAGAGAAAGAAACCGAAAGTGAGAAGCGAAGCCACAAGGCAGAGAACAATTCCCAGTTTCCCTTCTCCGTAGAATGTCAGCGGAGCACAATTGGAGCGCAGATATTCTATTCTGCTTTAATAAATTCCGAAACCCGTACGCGAGCGCTTCAATTAAGTGGAGATCGTTCGAGGATCTCCAAGTGCTTTCGACGGCTGTGTCGGGTGTCGGGTCCGTCGCACAGGACTGGCGACACGAGCGCCTCCCTCGGCCGTGGCAGGCCAGCGAACCCACCGACACGATCGGCTCATGGTTTCAACGTACGAGGAATATTTTTGCTTCGATATCCAGGGGGCGGTGATTGTAGTGTGATCTTGATAACTTGATGCGTTGAATCGAATTTTTTGTTGGAGTTCTCTAGGGAACCCATCCAGTTATTTCCCCTTTTGTATCAAGTTCTGAGATCTCTTTAGGTCCCGGACAGTACGAAATTTATCAGAACAATGTAAAACGATATTTAATTTTTGGTTTCAGTTTTGCATTAAATTTGTATTTCAACCCTTGTAACTTATAAGGTCATTTCTAAGAAAAATATTTTGCTTCAAGGAAATATTCCATCGGAAAACATGGATAAAATGAGAGTTTCATTATTATTATTATTATTATTATTATTATTATTATTGAAACAGGAATGTTTAATTTTTGTGCAATATTACATTTCATTTCTAAATTTATGTATAATAATATTACATACATTCCTGTGAGAGAATTATCATTCTGGTTGAAATTCCAAGGATTATTGGAATGCAGGATATTTAATTAAATGCTAAAATTCACAGTCTATTCGTATAGCACCCTTGGAAAATTGTCAATTTAATAAACATGTTACAATTTTACCATTGTGATCCAGATTTCATTGAATGTATTCCGTATGTTGCGCTATAAAGAAATGAAATAATTAACAATGACATACTACATACAAGAAAATTAAGATATTTTAATTTTGAATATTCACTAATATTTTTATATCAAAAAATATTACATAAACGCCCTTCATACTATATATAATCGTTAATTTTTAAACTAATTAGAAGTTTTGATAAATCTAGATAAGTAAAAAGTGGATGTATTAGCTAAATATAAAATCAATCTCCACGTAATGAATTAGAATGATGTTTCTTTACATTTAGTAACTTCATTAATATACTTTTCTTCATGTAGAAGGTCGTATTACGAGTTGTATAAGTGTAGTGTTTCAAGGCAAGTGTTACTAGCATGGAAGTTAGTAACCATTCAATTATACAAGTATCGACGTGTTAAATGAATTTCCAACATGGACTTTAATTTTGTCTAAAATCACTCAAATAACTCATCATACTAGTAATAGGAATATTTTTTCGACGTCTTCAATTTGATGTAGAAATTTATTCTACATAGAACCTACATCCATTTTTTTAAACAAAAAATTATCGAACTTCTAGCATTAACTCTTAATTTACTCTAACTTACTTTTTTTGCATCAGTAGTCGACATGTCAACAACTAGTTTATTTCATTTTTGATTCCATGAAAGTTTGGAACTCAAATTGTCGAAAAAATAGTATTTACTTGTAATTATTCTGGTCAATAATATTTCAACATAAATGAGTTCTTCATTACATTAGTGTCTTATGTATCGTTACAAATCATTTATTTACATTTGATTTTGCTTCCAAACATCGTTTAGAAGATATGTGTGATATAATTCAATTTGTACTTTATTTTAAAAATTTGTATCACATGTCGACCTTGGAAAACACGTGGAAAATTGCGCACTAGTATTCGACACCCTCTCACGCATTAACAACCAAAGAAATCCAACAATAGAAACTGCAATTCATGAGAAAATTACCCTAGGAGTAATAATATAAGATAAAATAAATAAGTAATTTTATGGTTGATGGTGATGCTTAGACGAAAATTGATCGTTTTGATCTTTTCAAACATCTTTAGTGGCAACACGTTGAATTAATATCTCTTAAAGTTATCTCTTCATTCTACTTATCATGCTACTTATCTCTTATCACCTTTAGTAGAATGATTAAATCTGTTGATTCAACGACTTCTCCTATTGTTAATTCCCGTCATGAACCACAATGTACCTTTCCGGATTGAGCAGGCATTGAAAATTAAAACCACTGTGAAAATGTACTATGAAACTTGCTGTTTTGTTCCAAATCCTCAAGTACTGGTATACTAACAAGCACTGTTGTATTTTTCTTTTTTTCTTTCTTTTTTTTTGTGGGGCTTTAAAGTTCGTCAACATCTATGTCATTAGAGCCCTAAAAACTTGTACTGATAGGGAAAATGCAGTTACGCACTAGGGAGAACCAACACGACTCTCCCCGCGTGTGGAACTCTCCAAACAACTCAACCATACCCACTAAAAACCCTCCTGCATTACAACTCAAAACTCAAATATCAACATATTTGAGTTGTATTTATCCTACGAGGGAATTTTCCGATGTCTCAACAAGTTAACTGACTTCCAGGTCTACCAAAATGAGTACCTTGGGTTCACAATATGCTGTGCATATTCCTTCAGTAGAATATAGACGCCAGACGTTTATACCATCCCTAATTGAGATGAACCCTTTCGGACAAAAGATTCTTTCTTTCTATTTTTAATCTTGTGGGGGTGACTACACTAATATCGTGATACTGATTATGTATCATCAAGTACAACTGTTACATTCACACCGATTATTCAAGTGAACAACATCAAGCTGAGTCTACATAACACAGGTACACACACACAAAATTGGTCTGTTCCAAAGATACCACGCCTAAGTATCCTTCTGTATTTTGTCGCACTAAATCACAATCTAAGGTTGCTCCCGAAGATTTGTAATCCTCATTTTCTGTACTAAGGGCTCGTTTTCGCGATTTAAAATAAATTACGAAACGCGTCACACTTACTAATGCGAAAGGTTTGCATATTTAAAGGAACCCCGAGACTCGAGCGATAATTCGTAAGATAGACGCATCGATGTTTTGGTGGGCAAGAAAAATCTGTACATCATACGTCGATTACAGTAAGGTTGTGAGGTTTTCATGTATGGAAGTCGTTGCGCTACCACCATCTATTCTATAGATAAAATGTTTTGAACTTTAGGGTGCAAGACGGCACTTTTCCCTATTTTTTATGAAAAAAAAAACGGATAACTTGGAGCGACGAACTTGAACTTTTATTGCTAACGCACCAAGTAATTATTTATCTTATTCATGTAAAACATGTCCTGGCGGTTACTCAGGAAAGTGATAAGGGGGATGGGGTAGACACTCCCTTATTGGGGGTGGTAAAATGATGGGACTCAAAATTTTTCTTACAAATGTATTGCTTACGTCTAATGACACTAAATGTAATGCTTCTCATCACGAATCAACGATTTAAACGTGAGAAAACCCCAATTTTCAAAAAGGGGTGAAATTTTGAAGAGGGTTTCTTCCATTGATGATAAGAACACGTAAACCATGTTCCTTGGACAAGCACACACAATCCTGGATAGTTTTGGAACATCTGAAACAAACACTCTTCAGAGGGAGTGGGGGAATGGACGGTGAGGGGGGGGATGTTGGGTCTTCCGATGTAGGTGATTTTTTAATCTCAGCTACTGGAGTGCAAATTATTGATTGTGTATATGTGAGACTAGCTCTCCCCGACATTTTGATGTGTGATATTTTTGCTCGATTATCTTGAAAATTGCATTTCTTTTCATTACAAGAGTGTCTTAGCGCGATGGGGACGGCACAGACAGTTATTCCCACAGGGAGTGTCTTGATAAAAACATAGGAGCTTCCTCAGCCCAAAATTCTCTCTGATACATTTTAAAACATAGCAGTTATGGTGCGATGAAATTACTGCACCCCTAATTTTGACGGGTAGTGTAGTATGGATGAATGGATTAACTTTATTTGATTTTTGTATAATTTTATCTTTGTGTCCCTTACTTTTCGGAAGGAATTTAAAAATGATAACTTTGAATAGTTAATTATTTTCTGAAATTGTTCCTGGAATATTTTTTAAAAATTCTTTGTTTGTAATTTGGCCATAAAACTTTTAGCGTCATCCAATTTTTCCAAGATACTTGAAACATTCAAATTAATATAATTTATTCACAATGTACAATTAACTTTAATCACGATGATAATTTTGTTTCTATTTCTCATATTTATAAATGTTTACAATTCTGGTCTTATTTTTAACTTTTTTTTCATAACTTGTCTTCTAACAGCACCATATAACCAGGATATTCTATGAGTTAGGTAGATTTATTTAGTGTGTCAGCTCGGGGATTCATTTATCACATAGCACTACACAATATTAAACACAATAATATGACAAATAGCAATTACTTTGCAAAACACTAGAATGTTTCTGTAATGCTCATCTCAAATATAAGCTTAACTATATTCATGACATTAGAGTTCATACAAATACTATAGCTCTCATTTGATTTGAAACTTCACCAAGTTTATTTCTTTTAATTAATAATCTGTTTATGCATTGATAGACAATTATTTTTAATTATCTTTATATATTATAACACCGAAAAAAACCAAGCCGTTATGAACGCTACAATTAACTACACATGGAGAATTAATGGTAATGCTTTTTTATACATATTTTTGTGGTAATATTTTTTCCTAACATTTATTTTTCAGTTTCATAAAAAGTTACTTAGAGTGTAAAAAATACTTATGATAGAAAGTATTGCATTTATAACATGATTTTTACATTTAAAGACTGATTGATGGTTAACACTAAACTAATACATAAAGAAGTACGTTATTATGAGAATAATATACATTTAAAGGCGACTGATAAGTTTACTTACAACAAGGATTTTTATACTTTCCTTTTATACTTCATATAATAATGGCGTAGTAATCGCATTATGTTTAAGCATTTTGATATTCCCATTTTTTCACTTCGTCCCGACTTCCTTTTAAATTGTGTTACCGCCTAAAAAGTACCCCTAGTGTATCTCGTGAAATGAAAGACCTCCAATGATTAAATACAAAACCAAGTGCCACCCAGATGCAGCAGACATTTGGAATAAGTTTTCGTTAATGCTGAATGTTCTCTTTACTGTATTTAATCAAATAATATCATTAATTAATAACATGAGGTTATCAATTAATAGTCGACTGTTAATAGAAGACAATAAAGTTTATTATGTTAAATGAACTAATTATTCGACGTTACATCGCATTTTAATATATTTCAAATATGTTGCTAAATTTACTAGCTGATTTGCCTGAGTTGTAACGTAATGATTTTCACGGGTACAATTATGGTTAACGTCACGTTTTTCTTTCTCTTTTGGGAGTCTTACGTTCGTAGGATTACATAAAAAGAGAAAATACTTTGGATGTACACGGTGCCGTGTTGTCAAACGAATCGTATGACTAAAGTTGAAGAAAATATTTGCAAACGGAAAAAAATGACTTCTCGTTATCAATTAAACTGATAAAATACAACAGAAAATCACATCAAATTCTGAACGCTCTTTTTACCTAGCCGAAGACTCGGGCGAGCCTATCTATGCATATTAAGGAGCTTCTTAACTTACGGGACATATTTACGTTTACCATTCATCGTTGGCCTTCAGTAAATAACAAAAAAATTCTTTGTTTGTAATTTGGCTATAAATATTTTAAACGTATTTTTGTGTATCATTATTTGGAGCACTTTTAAATATTGGGAAATGAAGATTTTTTACTGGGGTTTTAGGGCTTGCCTACGTCTAGGTCATTAGGGCCCTTTGAAGAAAATGAGCGAATCAATTCCGTCTTAAGGAGTTAAATCTATTGAGGAACCGAGTTAAGAAAATATTTTCGTGGAAAAATCTCTGTATTAAAAAAAGTATGGCGTTTTGAACAAAAATTAATATTAAATCACCGCTATGACCTTCTTATAAGAAACACAGATTTTTGAACAAGACAAGATTGCTACGCACTTCACATAATAAAACTCAGTTCTCTCTGTCAAATAATGAATCAGAAAGGGTAATGAATACTCAAGAAATAATATACCTCATTGTCGTATACTCAAGAAATAATATACCGCATAGGAGATATGATTGTATGTTATATTGCTTAACTGTCAAGATAATTTTTCATTGTTTGAACGGAAGAAAGCACTGAATTTGCTACACGAAATACACCAGTATTCAATAATGTAGCGTAATGTTAGGGTAATTACCTTTACGCAAAGCTTTGGACAATTTCAATCAATACTATAAATAATATACTTCACAATTATTTCACTCCTCGCTGCTTCCACCACTACGCGACTGTCGATTGCTCACTGAGTCTTCTGCTTGCAAAACGTGGACGTGAGACACGCATACTCTGTTCAAGACAGGTCGGAACCTCGCTTCCGGCGGCTGACATTTCAGGATCTCTACAACGTGAACTACACGGCACTGATTAGAATATAAAATACTCATCTTTAAAGTGCCAGCATAATGTTGATTGTAGTGCGCATGCCCTATACCACACTGAAAGGCATAGAAGCCTGTTCGATCCAGAGACATTTCACCCATTTCCACCTGTTCGTTTAAACAAGAATCTTCTATATTTTTCGAATGAGTTTGAGAATTTTCCCATGATGTAAAATATGTAATGTTTACTCTAAAAAATAACGTTAAATATAGAATAATTCATGACTCTTTAACCATGTCAATTTTTTTTGACTATCATGTATATTTTGTGAGGGTATGTATAAAAAACTAGATTCATCACACTTTACTATAATTGTCTGAAAATACTCTGTATGGACGATTTAGTTGTTTCATTGTCTAATACGTATATGAAAAAATTCCGTTTTAAATTAAATAAATTGTTGAAATGTATAGCATTGTGTTTCAAAGTAAAATATGGATTACAAAAAATCTAAGAATCCCTTTTCTTGGCAGATATTTGGGTAAGAGTATGACAAGCGAAAGTGAATTCATTTTTCACCACTTGTGTCAAAAAGATTGATTAAATTAGTTAATTGTTCTCTGCATGGTGATACGTCTAACTATATTTTGACTTTTATTTATTTATTCGATTGAAGTTGTGATATATCTTTGGACTGGAGTGAAATATATTTTGATATTTTATTCATTTTGGAAATAGAAATTAATTCCATGTTTAAAGATAATAAACTTCAATATTTTTTGCATCATCGAATAGTAAGCCATGAAGGCTTGTAAATTCTCATATGAATGATGTAAGCGGATAGTGTGAAATCGGAATTTTGAAGTAGTATTCTTAATTTCACAAAGGTGAAAAGGAAATATTTCATTATCTGTAATACATTTCTGGTATGACTAAAGGAACAATAGTAAGAGAAATATTGGATGAGTAATTAACGAACGTAAAGCAGAACAATATTTCAACAAAATTTTCAAAAATTCGCCATGTCTTTTCATGTCAAAGAGATACTGCGCTAAGCCTTTGTTTTGCTTGTGAATGTCTGGAATTTTTGTTAAGTCAGTGGAAGACGGGGGTAACTCGCGTAGCTACTACCTCCGCTAATGATCGTCAGGTATGCGAGTAGAAGATGAGAGCGAACGAGACGTTGGATCTTTCGACAGAGGTAAAAGGAAAGGGAGGTGAGATGCTGAAGGAAACGATGAAACAGAACTCGAAAGGGCTATGTAATTGACACGTTCGTGGTCAGGAGATTAGGAGATGAGTGAAGAGGAACGACCAGGCGGATGGGAGACGGGGAAAGCGATGTGCTACAGATGCTTCTGCTCTAACAAGAAGGATTCCACAGTACTTCATTGGGAAACTAACAACCATCACATTGCTTTGCGAAAGACAAAACCTTTGATGAAGGAAGAGACAAGAGAGTTAAATGGACGCGGAAACATAAATTAGAATCTTGGAGAACGTGGTAACGATACAGTCCTTTTATGCTCTCAACTTGGTAATAAATCAAAAGAACTATGCGGAGGAACAATATCAACGAGGAGAAATAAAATTTAAAATAAGAACGTTTTTTAATGCATGTCTTATATTATTTATTACAATTATTATTTACTTAATATATTTCAAATTAATTTAAAAATTTGTCCATAAATATTTCTGATTCCAGTTTTAATTGTTTAATTGTTAGAGTTGAAACAAAATACGTTATACATTATTCACAGATTGTTTGGTTTTGCCCAGTGAAATATGTGAATATTTTCTAAAAAAATGGTGCCCTAAATTCTTACTCAGATATTTTTAAAGAATATTTGATAGATAGCGTTAAAACAAGTGCTGGAAAATCATTACATTTAGTTGAATTTACTGTCAAAACTGTTACATCACTTGCTGTATGTGTAGTAGTCCAAGTTAAACTGCCCCACAACAGAACCCAAAGGTGCCCAAGGGGTTCAAGGAGGGTGGAGCACCCCAATTACTATTATCGTATTTTTTTATTATAGATCCCTCATTTTAAACTGCTGTATATACCACAAAATAATCACTGTTATATTTGTGACAACATTTATTAATTTCAAGCATCTGCATGCAAAATGTAATGAGTTGTTAAACACTGCTAAACAGGACCAGACATTATAAAGGAATAACATTTACACTGTCGCACTCAGAAGAATGTCATGATCACGTTACATTTAAATATAAACGTTTAAAACTATTTGTGTAATCTCTTGCAAGTGATAAATTAAACCATGTTTTCAATTAGCGACCAGCGATGGAGTTCAGTCACGCGCGTTGTTGCCGCGAGTATCACTCCACTGACTGGTATATTTTTGTCAGCTGTGAGTCCAGCCTGTTGACTGAATACGGCACTGGCAACAACGCGCGTGACGATAATGCATCGCTGGCCGATTATCCAAACCATGGTTTTATTTACCACATGCTGGAGGTATAAATTTTATTCCTTAAAAATGTGCCTAGTCGATTTTAGCAATGTTTAAGAAAAAAACTCATTATATTTTGCATTTAGAAGTTTTAAAATTTTCAAATGTTGTCACAAACATAATGGTTAACATTCGCTGAATAAGAATTATTTTTTATACTTTATTACTTTTATTCGCTGAATAAGAATTATTTTTGATATTAATAAGTTTATTTTATAAAAAATAGTAAATCCGACGTATCGGGAAAAACTGTAAACATTTCGCGTTTTTTGAAACATTTCTGCTTTTAAAACAGTATTATTTATTCTTAGAACCATTTTTTAACGAATATATGCAGAAGAACATGATAAATGTAATGCTGTTAATTAGTTTTTTCTCCAATTTTTTGTTGCATCTACAGCAGTTCAAAGTGAGGGGTCTATAATAAAAAATCCGATAGTAGGCCTTGGCATTGAGAGGAAAAGATGTGGCAAGCATCTCGCTCGGGCCGGATTGACCCCAGGATAGACCCGGTACTCATTTTACAGTAGACTTAGTTGACTTAGGACGAGTGTAGATGTTGATGTGTGATGAAAAAATCCCCTGCCATATCGCAGATCGAATCCCGACGCTCTACCGAGTTACGCTGACTCCTTTGTATGTAGTATACATATTACATTTTTGAGTTAATGTTCTAACCCTGATCTAGAATCAAACCTAAAGCTGGATTTCTTGACTTCCTTAGGTTTTTCAAGACCAGTGCTTTATTGTCCAAGTCAGGGACGGCCACAGCTGCCCATCGCGAGCATAGCTCCTCACTAACTTCCCCGTATGTTGTTAATCAAGAGTTTAACAATATGGTTCCTGAGTTTGAACTCTTCCTTTAGATCCAAGTAGAGGGAAGAGTGGTGGCACTCGATTATCTACTCCCCACTTCCTACGCTGAAATGCTGTTGTCCGTTGCAGTCGTCGAAGGACAAATCGCTGACCACATCTGGTCGAAGTTATTAAACCCCCAAAAGTTTACTCAGAAAATACGCGCGTTTCTCGCTATAAATGTTGTATTACACAAGAGGTTGAGTTGGGTTCGGCAAGTATAGGTATACAATCTATGGTTTGAAACATTAAGCATATTAAGAGATAAAACAACATGGATATGAAAGTTTGTGGCAGTTTGTCTGAAATACACTGTAATAATTCAGTTGTTTACATTAAATAAACTGAAATGATGCAAGTGATTAAATAATCCAGTAAATAATAACTGGCAAAATGATTATATCACCCGTTTTCGTGTTATTTCCGTTATATTTCCGTAATTACCTTATTTTCAGCTGTTTTAATCCAGTTATCGTTTCGCTTCCCTAAGAAGCTTAACGGGAAATTAATTTATTCCTGCCACTGTGCACTTAAGAAAGCCCATTGGAACGGTCCTTGTGCCCAAGAGAGAAAAGAGATGAAGACTTGGTCGATTAGCAACGCCATAGCAAGGTGCTGTCACCCCACATCCCACTCTGCCGAATTGCATCAAGAACTTGTTGACATTTCCTAACGACTCCTCACCTGTATTTCTCACTTTCATCATTCCCTTTCATACCTTTTCATCACAACTTTCTCGTAGATACCTTTGATAATTTCATGTGATACTCGTTATGGTCTCCTCTATATGCGTCTCGTATATTTCACGACAGTTAGATACGATTTCGTGCTTTCTACACATGATTGTGATACAAATTGAAACTATTTTAAGAATAAAAATACAATTTTTGTGAGAGCAAATAAATTGTTTTATCGTACTCTCATTATACGAGCAATAATTGTAATTTGAAATCGTCTATCTCTTAAACTTATCGTGGGATTTTGACGAGACTTGATACGAAAGGGGTTTTTAATATCAGGAATCAAATGGCATAAGTGTCAATCTTGTAAAAATCATGTAGGCAATAATTGTAAATTTAAATCAACTTTCGTCTGTGAAGGAAACACAGTTCGTTGCTTTCTGTCTGAGATAAATCCGCTGGGCGCTCACCTATTGTTCATGACATTTGACTTCTGTGGAATGTTTGACGCTGAAGTGGTGCTCAACACTCGCTACGAATGGCTGCAGTGATAAATGACAAATTTCACAGTAGCGCGGACACCTAGATAATCATCGGTATTATAATAAATAATAATTCATCGGTAAAATACGAATTCTGTAGTTTAAAATTTACTTGAAAATATTCCTGTATTGACTAAATGCGAGCGATGCTATATTCCTAAAAGTTAAGAAAACAAATATATAACAATATTATTTAAAAAAATATATTTTAATATAAATTTCATTGAATAAGTAAATAAAATTATAATAAGTTATGGGAAAGTATCTATAGATTCAATTATTAAAAATTAACTTAATTTATTTGCATAATGAATGAATTTGAGCGAAACTCTGTCGCCTGATATTATTATTATTATTTTAACAGACTTTCTTTAGTATTAGAAGGCTAGGAAGGATTCCACGTCTCTGCACCTGCGTAAACATTAGCGGTTCCTTCTTTCCTGCCTCACCTGCCAATATAGGTCTTTCGAAATACAATTCATCGAGATGTCCATCCGTCTGCAAATCTCTTGATCCTCTTCTACCTCCCTTCTTCCACCATCTCTTTTCCCACGAAAACTAACGGATTCTTGGAAGCTCTTTCAGTTGTTAATCCGCTCCATCGCCAGTTGCTAACTTGTCACTGCACGAGACTTTCCTCTCATGGTTCCACTACTTCTCGCTGTATTAGAGAAGCCCAAACTCTGCCTTCCACGTTTTCTAGCTAACACCCAAGTCAGTATCCTCGACACCATCGTCGCCTTAGTTCTCAAAATGCGGCCTTACACAGAGAAATAAGTGGGAAATTTGACCATGAAATCTGAGCAAATAGTCTTATGATTCTGATTAAGGTCGACCTAGACTCATCATTCTTCCTCACGAAAGGTATTTTTTTTAAAAACATTATAAAAACAAACAAATCGCGGAGGGGTT
>NNCF01130300.1:55533-86180 GCA_002313205.1 Laupala kohalensis | reverse complement strand
TATATATATATATATATATATATTCCACATGTGGGTACACGGAAGGAAAAAATATATGCGTCGTCACCAGATACAGTTACCTCAAAACAGTAAAAAAAAAAAAAATTAAAACAAATTTTTTTTCGAGCATCGATCCGGATAATTAGAGTTCGGATAATTGTACTTCAACCGTATATCACTAGCAATTCTTGGTGTCCAACAATACGTGGTCGTCCTATTGATCCGTCTGACCTCCCACCGCCGCGCGTTTGATGCCGATATCACGATCCGAATGGTCGGTCGCAAGGGGAAGTGTGTTTGGCCATTATACTCCGCCTTTGGCAAATATTCCAACGCATTCCGACGTGTTTGCGATGCATTGAGCCCAAGAAGAAGTGATCGATCCGTTTGAAAGTCAACAACCCCATGGCAAAACCCCATGGCGAGCAAAACACGCCGCCGGTGGTAAATCAACAGCCAGAACGATTTTCTCCTCATGGGAGGAGAGAAGCAACTGAAATAGAACATCCATCATCCTTTTCGCGCAATCAACTAATTACAACACCACNAGTGATTATATTATCAATGAGAGAGGTATTGTAGCCATTGTTTTCTGCTATAAGTTTTATAGTGTCTATTTCTTTTTTGATTTTTTCTAATACCAATAATAATAAAAAAAAAAATGAGCAACATAGAAACGACTTTTAATTTAACAAACATATTTGCGTTAAATTACAAACATATTTGCGTTAAATTACAAACATATTTGCGTTAAATTACAAACATATTGACATTATATATGTATTATAACTCGCAGCTAACTTTTTATCTTATCTAGGAACTTGTGCTGAAATTTTTGAATCCGCCTCTGCCTTCGGGCCCTTGATCGGAATTGATGGAATACGTCCCTTGCTTGCTTCCGGAGAGTCAATTAGTTTATTGTCCTCCACGTGGTCATACGCAGTTTGTACTGTTTTTTGACAATACATTTATTATTAAATTTATTATTATTTTATTATTGTCGTCTTTGGAACGAATTAGTTATTAATTCTTCCATTACGCTAAACAAAAATGTTTCAAAAGACGAAATTAAATTATTTAAGTTCCAGATAATATTAATGATTTATAAATTATTTCAACCGCCAGAATTAAATGCGACATTTGTTAACACCTTTTGAATACTAGTCACTGCAACAAATATTTTTTAAAAGCGAAAACATGACCATTAGATATCGCAGAAAGAAGTATGACATAAAGCAAAATTTGAAGAGAAAAAGAACTAAAGCTGTACGAACATTGTGTGTAAACATCTTGGCAATTAAAACTATATTTGTCTCCCGATTTTTCATAAATTATACTTTTAGTGTAAAAAAAGCAGTAAAATTTGGAAATTTCTGAATAAGTTTCGAGTGTGTCACATAACACAATATATCGATAACTGATATTTTGATTTTTTTTTTCGGAAATGGAAAAATATACCGAGAAATTTCGAGAAACGATAAAAATTCAAAAATGTGATTGTAAATTAAACTGTGTTAACTTAAATTTTAAAAATAACTTACACGTGGTGTGTTAGATCACAGTGATCTCAAAGTCCATTTTCACCACGGTTAAAGGTTCAATTCACATTTTTTGTAATTTGTAAATTTAATATAATTTGTAAGGTTTGAACACGCTTAAAGACTTCTGTAACTTCCAATTAAGAGAAAATAAAGAAAATACTCATTTTTCAGCCAGATTTGACTCTGTGATAGAAAGATTTGCCAATAAAATTTAACGCGAGTGAACTACAAAATTCACTTTCGTACGTCTGAAGAAATTTGAGTTTATGAAATTCCTTCGTATCTATCAGAAATAAAATATCTTAAACATTGAAACTCCGTGTCATCCTTATATGAATCTGTAAGGCAAACTGAAGGGGAGTTGCGGAAAGAAAGGTCCAAAACTGTTATTTCTCTTAATCGTTAATAAATAATAATAATGATAATTTATTAACCTGCAAGTGTGCATTGGTCGGTGGCAGATGGAAAACATAATAAGAATATACATAATACGGAAATGTGAAATTAAAAAAATATATATTTGCCTAAATACTAACAAAAACGGTGTAAAAAGTTTAGAAAATTAATAAACATTTTGCCAAACCCCATCTCTTGCCGACCAGATCGATAGAGAAGGTAAGTTGCGTAGCTCGGGTTTAGACAATTAAATATGATATTCGAGAACAATTTTTTACGCACAACATTCAAATCCTGACACGAGTCATGTCGCAGGAACTCAGCTGATAGTAAGATAAAACATAACCAGTTATCGAACCAATGTAGAAGCACTGTGGGAGTTTCTTGAGTCACAAGAGAGGATTCGTTTCGTGGGTGAAGAGATTCGGTCCATGACTTGGAGATGACGCAGTGAATGAACGAGTGGACGCTTGTCAACGAAAGCGAAGTATACTCCGAGTCATGTAACTTTGCCAATATGGCTGCCTTACACGAATTGCCAACTTCTATAAATTTAAGTTATATCCAAATAAATCTTAAAAGTAGTCACGAAAGCGACTATTTGCTGTAAATAAATACAAGTTAATAACACAACAAACAAAGACACTATGTAATGTTCGTTCCACACTCTCGATGCAGAAAGAACAGAATAATGCCAAAGGACCGAGTGAATTTAAGTTTTCAGAAATTCGAATGACCTACCAACATAATGCGAGGTACACATATCATTGTTCTTATGGACAATGGCGAAGTAAAAGCGTTGGCTACACTGTGCACAAGCGCAGTACCAACATCAAGACAATTAGACTGATAATAAATAAATAAATAAATAAATTGTTGTCAAGAGAGCTGTTACGAACTGCCTAAGACGACATTGAAGACGAGAAAGTAATTTACTGCGACCAATATACAATAAACTAAGAAACACAGTGATTGCATCAACACAGTTTCCTTTGATGTTTTTTTTTCCTTCTCGCGTTAAATACTTCTCGAAAGCAAAGAATCGAGACTTGGAGTACGTGGGGGATATCGCGGGGGGCGGGGGGGGGTGGAAGAGGGGAGTGCAGGGAAAGCGAGAGGGAGGGTGGGAACCCCCCCATGCCACTCCAGGTGGCTGCTTCGCCGTGGGGAATGACAGGTGCCCGACTCGATTGAACCAGCGTCCGAACGCTTCATAAAAACTCAATTATTGTAATTATCCCTCTGTGCTGCCAACACGACCGGCGAGTGTACGCAACCTGCATGTTACTTGTTTGTCATAAATTACACGGAAAGGAATTCACATGAGAGAGAATTATTGTTGTTATTTTTGAAACCACGAAACATAACCGGGGGCAATGACCATAAAACAAATTCAGCACAAATCCGCACATTTTGTTTATTCAGTTGTTTTTGTTTGGAAACGCGTTCTGTCCACGAAACAATATAAATATAAATAAATTACAAATATTCACATTCTTATATATATTTCTTTGTTCGATGGGAACCATTCGAATATGGATTTTGTTTCAAGCATAACAGTACGGAAAAATAAATATATTACAAAAATCCAGGGAACCATTTTATAATATATACCGACTAATTTATCCTCTGAAATTGAGACAGAAAATATTCTGAGGGTGGCAGGGACTACCCTATCACGTAGCAGCGGTATATTAGCGAAGGAAATTAATACCTTTTCATATTTCCTTTTTCGTAGAAGGGAACCTAAACTGTTTTTTATGCATTACTTTCACGTACGTTGTAGAACCGTATGAAGTGAGAAGAGAAGGTGCACCGATGAATTAGGACTATGTCTGGCAGTCATTGTTCCTTCCATCGCAGAGAGTGTCCTTGAAGCTTCATCGAAGGGAGGGAGTGACTCCACTTGATGCTGTGAGCAAAAGTGAGAGAGTGCGCCTTCGATTTCCTCTCTCGGATCCTATTCTTACGTTGAGGCCAAAAGAAAGAAAAGAAAACAACGTTTCGCCTCTAGGTTTGAGTCGCCGTCAGATGTAACAAGTTATGACAAGAAATGTAACCACAAAAATATGAAACTCGTATTCAACGTGAATATGAACTCAAAGCACTGAATGTATTTATATATTATTGTTAAATTTATTATTATTATTATGGTATTCGTCCATCAAAAGGTCGTAAATATTAAATTATTTAATATAATGGACGTTAATACGCGAGGATTTTTTTTTTGTGAAAAGAGTATCCCAATCGCAAGAAATAACATTTCACGGAAATAATATACGTCTCTGATAATTATAATGGATTATCTACACACAATTCTTTATCCTCATTGCCAGGAATGCTCATGCACAAACACACATTTCAACATAAATTATCACAATTTAATTACATTTTATTTAGCGCGATAAATTTCAAGATACAGTAATGACCATGAGATAAATTTTGTTTAAAAAAAACTGTTTCTAGCTTTTTCACGTCTTCGATCAGTCGTTCTACGCGAAGCGCACAGAAGTAATTTTGCGAAAGTATCTGCTTTCTTTGACAATGAATTTATTTCATTTATTTTTATTCCGGAGATGTACCCTCCCGAAACACACGGGCACATCTAAAGGTCTGTTGACGTTGACATTTAACACCTGAATAAACATTAGTGTAATCGCATCTACTAACAAAACTCAGGTAAATCTTTGTAAGAAAAAGAAGGAAAGTAATAAAAGAACGCGCCATCAATTAAAATTGCAAAGAAAAAAAGAAAAAATTAGTCGGTGACCTGGAATTGAAATCATGTTCATATGATACGGAAGATATCTCTGTATTGAGTTTTCTTTCCCCTTACGAGTATCTAAGGGTTGAATACGAACTGTGGGGTTGGAATAAACTTTGTCCAGGTACTTTTTCCGCAAATAAGGAATTTACTTGGTCAGTAGCATAATTTGACTAGCGTCTGAAGCAAACCAACTCTATGTAAAATGTAAACCAATAATATAGTATTAATGCAAAATAGCAAAAGTCTATTCGCGAATCGTAACGTAAATCATGACGGTGTTCGTATATATTGAAAACTTTTCCCAATTGAATCCGGACGCTCGACACAAAACCAAAGTCATCGGTTACCTTGAAATATTCACGGAGCCAGATGGAGACAAAGGCCTAGTCTCGCAGGTGTCGTTGGACATGGTCGAAGGGAAAGGGCGAGGACCTCAAGGGCATCACGCACAAAGGGCATTTAGCATCGACAAACGTGACAACAAGGGTTTCTCACTCCAACTACGAATTATTTACGCGCTGTGGAGTTGTAGATGTAAGCGGGAGTTTTTACTCGAATGGAGGGTTAATTAGATCAATAATTAGGATTTTTAATGTCTTATCGAATTAATGATTTCTAGCTGTAATATAATTCTTCAAACATTCAGTTTACATATTCTATACGCATTACAAAAGTAACAATTGCTCTTACTGATGGATTGGGATAACACATTAATTTTGGACAGAGAAGTTAAGTATTACAAACGTAGCATATACAAAATGATACTTATAAAAATACACACGCGAGTTTGAATTTACGTACATACACAGAAAAACTATTTCGTTTTTTATGTACAATACAAAATACGATTATTACTCAATGGGTCAATGCAACGTAGGTCTGTGTGGAAATGGTGTGCAGTTGTGGAAGACAAACGGGTGGTGAAGTGGTTAACACCCCTGCCATCAAAGCAGGTGTCCCGGGTTCCATTCCCATCTCGTCGCCATTTTCATGACCAAAAGTTATCATATATCTTCTCCACGTAAACGGAAGAAATATATGCAATACAATATTGTATCTCGTTTGTGTAGATTCTGCTTTCTTGTAAACACATTTTGTATATTTATGTTTAACATCACGTTATAATTTGTACCCCCTGACGACGATTTCAAAGGAAAGGCGAAACGTTGCGAGCTTCAAATCACAAAATATGTAAGTCTCGAATGGTTTACTCTATTTAATTATATAATGGACGTTAATTACAGTAGAATCGCTCTTACTGATATTTTTATTCTTATTCCAAACGTATGAAAATGAATCACACCCCCGAAGTTATATTCACGTTTCTCATTATTAAACGCAGTGAAGTAGACGGTGAGTGACAATTTACTTTACTCCAAGGGCCCCACAAATGACTTGGATTCATGGCTACCAAACACCGTGATTACAATCCAGCTCGTATTAGAAGGGGGAAAAATATGTGTGTATCTACACTTCATGATAGTTTACACTTTGATCTCTTCTATAAACATTTTTATGATAATAATAAATTTATTGTCAAAAAACAGTACAAACTGCGTATGACCACGTGGAGGACAATAAACTAATTTACTCTCCGAAAGCAAGCAAGGGACCATCCCATCAATTCCGATCAAGGGCAATTCCTAGGGCAGAGGGGGATTGAAAAATAATTTCAGCAAAAATTCCTAGATAAGATTAAAAGTTAGCTGCGAGTTATAATACATATATAATGTCAATATGTTTGTAATTTAACGCAAATATGTTTGTAAATTTACATGTACAAGTTNAAGAGTTGAAAAAACACTAAATTCACGATTTATTGTTACAATAAACACGCCCCTAGACAAAGCCTAGAGAACCTGTTTAAGAAATCCGCCTCTACCCGAAGGAAAAACGGAGAAAAACCCGGGCCATGATCCCTTAATAAGATTTAATTGTATTATTAACAAATAGGGTTCGATTGATTTTTCAGAAGAAAATGTTAATTTACAGATCTCTTCAATAAACACTCCAAAGGAGAATAATGTGTATATTAGAATTGAAGAGTTAGGGATATAACCTGTAACGTCCTGAATCTAGTTAAGTGTTATTCAGATCACAGCGACGTCAGTCTTGGAACATTCACGATCTCAACAAAAATACCTTTTGCTCAAATCATAAATTCCTTCGAGGAAGATGATTTATTATTTACTTAATTAAGAAAATCAAAATACTCATGCTCAAAAAAGGAAAGAAAATTCTGAAACAATCGGATGAATGTGTAATTTAACAGCAAAAATATAAATAATTTTAGTTATAATTAGTAACAAGGTTTAAACTTTCCACATAGATTATTATGAAAACATGAAATATAGCAGGAAATGGCGCACAGAAAACAGACGAAGCTCTAAGAATCTGATGTAAGGAGGGTTTAAATTACGAACGAGAACAATACATTTTCTCTAATTTTGGATAGTTTGTGAACACCTCAAATTCTGCACATGAAGTAACAGATAAAGTCATGAGCAGTCGAGAAATAGGAACGTTTTGACGTCTCATTGAAAAGAATTGCTATTGTCATGATTAGATTTTTTGGCGCCTATACACAAAATTGATTGCTGCGACGGATTTAATTCAAAAGCGCGTAGTGCTTCACATATGACAATGGTCAGGATTATATTGGAAGTAATGTTTCTTTGCTACGAGAAAATTAAACTTAAGTGGAAAAACACGAACGGAAACGCACTGTGTTGATTAGTTTATTGTATATTAGTTGCAGTAAATTACTTCATTGTCCTCAATGTGGTCGTAGGGTGTGTATAACAGCTCTCTTGACACAAAAATATTTCTTTATTTGTTGTCATTCCAACTGGCTTAATGTTGGTACAGAGCTTGTACTCAATGTAGCCAATGCTTTATTGCCATCGTCCATAAGGTAAATAATATTTGTACCTTGCGTTATGTTGGCAGGATATTCGAATTTCTGAAAACTTAAATCAATCGCCAACTACGGACACCAACTGAATTCACTTGCTCTTGTGGCGCTGTTCTGATCTTTCTGCATCGAGCAAATTGTGGAACGAATATTACCTTGTGCAATAGTTTGTTGTGTTATTAACTTTTATTTCTTTAAATTAAATAGTCTCTTTTGATATTTATTGGGGTATTACCTCAATTCGTAGATGTTGGCAATTCGTTTTAGGCAGCCATATTGCATAAGTTACATGACTTGGAGTATACATTGAATGTGTTGCTTCCACATCCCTCTTAGCTTCCCCTGCTAGTCGAGATGAGGTATGCAATCTGCAATACACACGCACATTGCGTGTTGCATGGTTTATTAATGAACTCGAAATAAATGACACTTGAAGGTAAATAAGTAAACAAATAAAAGTTAATGATGTATTTCCTTTGACTAATATGCAAAAAAATCTTCTGATAATTGATTAAAATCTCCCATTTAAATTTCTACAGGCGTACAGAAAACGGTAATAACATACCCACCAGGAAAAGTTAAAAATCCTGAACTTACTTTTCTGAAATATACTTAAATAATGAAACAATATTAGATATTTCAACATAAATCCAGACCTATACTATTCATAATTTTGTCGTGTTATTAATTGGAATTTCATATCATGTACGGTACTTAATCAATAGAACGAAATCCTGAGATACATTCAATTATAGGATCCAATTATTGTCTTCTTAAGCGATGTAGTATCAGAATCTACAGGATCAATAGTAAATACGTATCAATATGTAATAAACAATGATTAGAATATAATGATATACCAGCGAATAATGTTTAAAAATATTCAGAAACTCAAAACCTCTTCACGTGGTGCCAAAAACACACGAAAACAGTTTTAATAGTAATACATAATATTAAGAAACCGGAGAATCATATTGAGATGGGTAGAAATTGTGTAGCTTTTGGATAAAATGTTAAACAACGTTTTTACTATTTACCTCCTTCTAAATTATTCCATTCTTTTCTCTTTCAAATAATACACGAAAACAGAATGAAGCAATTTCATCAATATTTATAGACATTAATTATTTTATATTTGAAGAATAATGAGATTATTAGGAAAACTCGTTTTATTTTCAATCCATTATCAATGCTATATCATCAATTCCCGTAAATAGCCTTGCATAAATAAATTATAAGATAGTATTAATGATATAGACAACGAATATTAAGTGCGAATAAGGTCTTATCAACTTTTAAAATCATTTATATAGACGATGGTAGGAGAATGATATCAAATTGAGTGTTTTCTTTGTAGATGAAAACTATCTTCAAATCTTCTAACTTGGAGGAATAGTTTAGATTTTAAGAGCATTTGAGTTTAATAAGCCTCGATCAAATCATTCGACCGGTGCCAGCCAGGTGCTTCACTTCAAACTAACATTTCAATACTTTCAAAAATAATATTACAACCAAACCCTAACAACATTCCATCATCAAAAATCAGTATTGTGATTTTAGACTTGGAATTTTCGTTTATCCTAAATTATACTAACTTGTACATGTAATTTTTTGCGTAAATTTACAAACATATTGACATTCTATTAGTTTTATAACTCGCAGCTAACTTTTTATCTTATCTAGGAATTTTTGCTGAAATTGTTTTGAATCCGCCTCTGCCTTAGGAATTGNTTTGAATCCGCCTCTGCCTTAGGGCCCTTGATCGGAATTGATGGAATACGTCCCTTGCTTGCTTCCGGAGAGTAAATTAGTTTATTGTCCTCCACGTGGTCATACTTGGCAGTTTGTACTGTTTTTTGAAAATAAATTTATTATTATTATAATAAGATATAATAATATTTATCTCCTCCACGTGGTCATACTGCATGTTTGATATTATTATTATTGCTTAAGAATTCAAAACATGTTTAAAATATATTTTTTATAATATAATGCGACGATGTTCACTTACAGGTCTATCAAGTTGTTCTTCTAACGAAGCGCTCCCCCAGAGAGCTTTTGTCTCGAAAACCGGATCCCCTCTCGTCAATTCTCGTGGCCTGCGGTCGCCCTCCGCACGCATCCTCCGACCCCCTCGCTTGAACCCACAGACCTCCTAGGGGGGTCATACTCCACTTGTTTGGGGGAACACCCAGCGGCTGTGTTTTCGTTTTGGAATTATCTTTTGTGTTCCGCCGGAAGTGGAGAGCAAATCGTTCCCGCCGCTGTAATTGTTGCGAACGAGGAAAGAAAGGAGGGCAGCGACGTAGAGAAATAATCCCATTCGCGAAAACAATCACGCGATCTGCATGTATTGCGTAATCCCTTTATTTTTACGAGGGCAGGGGACGTGTTCCTTCTTTGAGATTGCGCAGCGTTTCCGAAAAGTACGAAACAAACACGCGTGTTTATTGTAACAATAAATCGTGNTCTTATGATTTTTAAACACTATACTCAGAATAATCTATAGTTCGATAATAACTTGTACATGTAAATTTAGAAACATATTTGCGTTAAATTACAAACATATTGACATTATATATGTATTATAACTCGCAGCGAAGATAAAAAGAACTATAGATTATTCTGAGTATGGTGTTTAAAAATCATGAGAGTTGAAAAAACACTAAATTCACGATTTATTGTCACAATAAACACACCCTAGACAAACCTGTATAAGAAATCCGCCTCTACCCGAAGGAAAAACGGAGAAAAACCCGGGCCAGGATGTTTGATATCAAATAACAAAAAATTTGTAACGTCCTTAATTACATTACAGCAGCACAAAAAAAGTTTTTTTCTCGCGTGAGGCATTTTCACGAAAAAATAACCGGTAGTTAACAATAATAGTTACAAAAAGGAAAGTGAATGACTAAACCTTTTCAAAGGTTGGGTGGGGTGTCACAACACTTCTCTTACCTTCATATACATTGCAATTTCTGAAGCACAAATGTATCTCGTATGCTCAAAATTTCTGTACCTTCTTCCTAACAATCTATTACGAGCTGATTGCGTTTGTCTTCGCTGGAATTGGCGATGTCCACTCGCTAATAAACCGCCATTGTTCGTGCAAGGGTTTTCTCATTTAAGAAAAATGTGCGTCAAGTTTAGGTGTAAACGTTAATGAAATAAAATAGAACTTTAAAAAATATCAAAACAAAAATTCAGTAATGCCAATTAAATTTAAAATAACTCAAAAACAACTTAATAATACTAATTTTGTGACTAATAAAATTAATTTAAAATTCTGCCACGAAAGACCTCTTTATTGCATCATTATGATTCTCAGTTTATTTTATTAATAATAAATTAAACTTAAGACAATATAGAGTGAAAAAATATGTATCCCACATGACAGTAATATCCAAGTAGTTTGCATTATCTGTCCACATTCAGCGAAGAAAACGCAGTTTCTTTTGGGGGGTGCCACTACCGCACCCGAGCGTAAGAGCTACACATTCGAAACCTGTAACACACGACCAATAATTCTATTTTCTTTATCTCGAGAAGCGCTCCAACTATTTTGATGAAATCCACAGAATATAAGCGTTTTGGGAAGGAAAATCGATCTGACACGGTCTCCTTTCCGAGAAGGATCGTTTTATTATATTATAGATTCTAAAGTATATATATAACGTCATTATTAGGGATAAAAATTAGAGTTTTAAAACCTCAGAAATATAAAAAAAAGTCTAATTACATTGCTAATTCTTGAATGAGAAAGTCAAGTCCACGTTAAGCAAGACGTGTCTGGTGTCATGTGCCTAAATCAATAGAGATAAACCAACTAAATATTAATTTTTTTCTGACCCATAAAAGTAGTATCAACGCCAAGTCGTCATTTTCGGAAATCAATACGAAAGAAATATTCAAGTGAGGGACGTATGGCCACACGGATTTTGTTAATTTAATTGTACTATTTGTAAATGGGAGGGAAATGTAGCTTAGTGCTATTGAAGCTCATCTACGTGGAGCGATAGGAGGTAGGAGGGTAGAATGGTATTAGTATAGGTGGTTCGCTTAGCTGGCTTTACCAACAACTTAGTCCAGTAAGATTAGTTAGTAGTTAGTAATAGAGTTATTGATACTAGGAGGAGCTGGATAGAGAAAGAAGGTTTGCCTTTCAGTAGTCACAGAACACTATATAAACTGGAACATTAACGTGAAAAGCTAGAATTTTGTTTGGCCCGTCCGGGAATTCATCCCGGAATGACTTGGTGATGAGCTAGAATGATACCACCTGCGCCGCGGAGGGGCTTAGTTAATGTAATGGTGAGCTTTCTTCGGAAGAAAATTTGTTTCAGACTAACGGTATCTGATATCATTGCGAAACTCAAAACTGATATGTCTCCATCCAATTCGTAGAGATCTGAAGTGATATAGAAACTCCTTTGGACCAGACAATAGTATCTGTGCTAACGCTGTCCATCTTTTCTTTGTCCGCGGACCATTTTCGATCGATCAAGGGCCACAGCATTTTGGGTTTGTGGGTTTTCCGTACAATGTGGCCCAACGAACTAAAACTAAAGTGGGTCGCATTCATTCATTTATATTTTTTCTCGTCAACAAATTTATTTTAAACAGAAAAAAAAATTAAATAGCATAATCTTTAAAACGTTTAATATAATTAATACGAAAATGTTTTTGGGTTGAAAAGTTACGACGGAGTAAATCCGAATACTATTTTCTCTATTCCCTCATCAGAGATGCAACATCAAATATTAATTTTGAGGAGACAGATTCCTAACACAAAGTTGTTTCGCAACGTTCCATGCAAAGTTTGATGTAAAAATATACTTTTTAACTCGCGCGAGCCGTAAATGTAATTCTTTACCGGAAAGCTTACACCTGTGCTCATAAAATAGCGGGGAATATTTTTCTCGTTTCGGTCTCATAAATATTTTCCGGTTTTATTTCGCCAACCCTGTAATAAGACATCTTAAGGTAGTACTCAAGGCGTGGGTAGAATTTAATTACTAAAATATCATAAATCGGTTTAAATAGAGTAACATGTAGTACTTATTGTGATTTCAACTTGAAAAACTTAACCTCACCGTGCGTTTCAATTAAATAATTGCAATTATATTTGATGGTATAATACATTGGGTCTTGTGGAGAAAACACTTATTCACAAAATAAGACCAATTTTTAAATCACTAAAGTGATGTGTATTAAATTTTCGTTAGTATTTTTTACGTCACTTTTATCTATATGTTATCGGACATTACAGAAATATATTTTTACTTTTCCAGAAGTGAGATGAGACATAAATCACGAAACCGTCGCGCTCCGCCGCCATGTTTGTACTTAGTGCTCTTGTGCTTCATTTCAAAGGAGTCAAGAGAAACTTTGAATATTATTTGTACTATATTATTAACTATTAGATAGAAATTAAAGCGTGTTTTATCTTCAGTATTATTCACATTGTTGTGTTCTAAAACAATTAGAAGAAAAAACCGAAAAGAATTATACGTCTCGGTGATTTTGACTCGCTTGGAGTAGTGGGTCCTCTGCCTCGAGGCGAGCGTCGAAGCGCGGCGCGAAGAAATCCCTCGTTCAATTAGAGCACGCGACGGAAGGGGGGTGACGGAAGGGGGGTGCTCGATGCGCGGAACCCCACCCTCACGCCCTCGTCTCACTCTGCAGATGCGTGCACACGTGCGGCTGGTTTGCACTTCCGTCCCCCCACCCCCAACGCACTCTGTTTCGAACGCGTGGGAGGAGGAGGAGGAGGAGACAACACGCGAGGGTCCCCACGAGGGGGTAAGTGCTTGCTCGGACTCATCCTCACCCCTCACCCCAGCTGCTGGAATTGCTTCCTCAACACCATCATCATATACACGCTTTTGTATACACTCTATCTAGGGCTCCCTCTATTCAGCGCTCTATTGAAATAATTAATCTCCAATTTACAGTTATTTTAATTAATTTACGATTTATAAACAATGTTTTCTAAATAATCTATCTAGGGTTTTATTAAATACAAATTTGTTAGTATTCCGTTGGTATTATAACACATGTCGAACTATTTGTTTATCGTTACGAGGTAAATGCTGAAATGTTAAATCCTTAAGAGCCCTTGATCGGAATTGATGGGATGGTCCCTTGCTTGCTTCCGCAGAGTAAATTAGTTTAATGTCCTCCACGTGGTCATACGCAGTTCGTAACTGTATTAATTTATTTATAACAAAGAGGCAAACTATACACTTTGTATTTAATACACTCAAATTTTAATCAAAATAATTACTCTACGTCGCTCTTTTTCTCAAGTGTGTCGCTAATTAGGATTTTTTTGTACCCGACACAAAACCCAAAATAGGTTTAAATGAATGGCGTAACTTGTATTTAAAGTTGAAAAGCATACCTTATCGGCTTTTTAAATGAAATAATTGCAAATACCAAAATACTGGAGCGACAGTGGGATCGTTACCTTTCGTGAAACTTTCGCAGGTGGTACCTTCTCTATTGACATACTATCCCATAGACATTACTGAAATAAATTGAGTAGATACTATAACTGAAAGTTTTAAAATCCGTCACTGACGAATCATCATCACAAATGAAAGGAACGAAGTACGTGACATTATGTAATACTTGTACAGTTCCCGGTTACTCAAAAAACCCAACTCTAGGAAACATATTACAAGCCATGTCAACCTAAAATGTTAGTTTCCTTAATGAAATTAAATTTTGGTAACAGATATAATTGAAATATATTTTAAGAAACTTATAACCAAGCACAATCTCTTTATGATTCAATCAACCATTAATATTAACATAAATAATGTACCGCACTGATTGAAATTAAATTCTTTTTAAGACTACTAGTTAATTACAGGATTTAGAAGTCAGTGGATTAGCTTACGGTCCTCCAGGTGCTTGGGTGTAGGTTTCAAGTGTGTTTTTTTAATAATTCATTTTTATTCCCCTTCATTACTACTTATGCTATTACTATGATTCACCGTACACAATTGTAATAATGTATTATGTCCTTAAATTTTTTTAAAAATTCTTGTAATCCAATGTAAGTTCATGAAATGTTATTTCTTTTGTGGGGCTTTACGGCTCATGTCGACATCAAAGGTCATTGGAGTCCGAAAAACTTGTACAGGTAGGAAAAATGCAGTTACGCACTAGGGAGAGCCAACATGACTCTCTCCGCGTGTGTGGGACTCACCGAATGACTCAACCATACCCACTAAAATCCCTCCTGAATTACAATATATCAAAACATTACAAAAAATGATGAAAATGAAAGATACCCTANAACAAGAGGTGACCAAGGGAGGTCAGAAAAGAGAAAGGAAGGAGCATGGCACAAGTAAGTGGAAGTAATGCCAGACTCAGCTCGGGGCCCCGTGTTCGCCAAACACGTACTTACTAGATGTAAGTCCCCTGGGGGGATGAAATGTTAAAATAGCCGAAGTATTTAAATAGAAATCAATCAAATTTTGGAAGTTTATCGTTATACATCGCGTGAAGCTTCTCCTGTCCCTAAAATTCAAAGTCTGTATAGTCGAACTTCTTTCGATTCGAACTTCCACCCTCAACTGTTTCAAGAATATGATACTCGATTGCCAGTGTCGTCTGCTCTATTCGCTGATCCGTTCTTTTACCATTATCTATCTAAGAGCACAAAAAGAGAACTATTGAATTAGTGGTACTCAAGGTATTATATCCGTATAACCAACGCACCTAAAAAAAAACTTTCAAATGACAGATTCAACCTTTCCCTCTCCAATGGCGATGAATTTTCATACCCTTACAGTGCAATTTTTGAATTATTTCACTTTAAAATTTCCATGAGCTTCCATGGAGAAACTTTAGCAGGCTCATGTTTTTTTTTCGGCTAAACATAGCGATAAAAACCCTACTAAAGCAAATGCAAATACTAACGCAATGGCGTAAAAGTTTTCATTCGTAACTGCGCATTTACCAAACACCGTGGAAAAAAAAATGTTCCCCCGCAAATGGCAGAAGAAAACGCGATCCCTCTCAAACAAAGAGTCGAACGAGAATCGAAAATTTTTTTATATCGAGTACTAAAACCACAAAATAATTGTCGTCCTACAATATAAATCAGTACAGAGAATAATTATTAATTAATGAGAACTCATTTCGTACATATTTCCAAGTTTCATGAAGACTCCACAACTTGACTTCACTTAACGCCGATAGAAAAAACGATAGTAAATAAAATATATAAAACATTTATTCGTCGTTTTACTTCCATCACGAAGTGTAATATCACAGAAAATATCAAGTGATCGATTCTGCGAAATCCATGGTACATGCATTGTGTAATATTATTAAAAAATACTACAACAGTCCTATTGTAGTATTGGATCACATCCGTTCAGTAGCTAACTTAGGCGCGGGGGGTGGGGAGAGTCCGCCCTGGACCTAAAAAACACTTCCAGGTCACTCCAAATAAAATTCAGAAATGGTGGACGTGACCAAAAATAATTCTTTTTTTTTATAATTCCACCCTTAGTTCACCTGGATTTCCTTTTGAAATAATACGTTTATTTTTGGGCGGCCATTTTGTATGCGCGAGGGTCGCCATTTCCTGCTTTTCAGTGGTTTGCGGTGAACTCCGGCAGCGGGCAATTTGTTTCTTGTTCGTCGATTTCACATGGATTGACCCTTTTCCGCGAGATCAGCTGTCGGGAGTCCGTCGTTGGCAACCCCTATAATGAAGTCGGTAGTATCGTCTGTCGCATTTTGTACACATCGCAGAGAGAGAGGAACACAAACAAGTATGGGAGGAGGCTCACGGGACACTTCTTAAGGGTAGTTGCCAGTAAAATGTAAACTATGGTTAATGTTCATGTATTACAAGAGCAGAAAAGGAATTAAAATATTCTGCTTTTCAGGAGATGTGAATCTTCACTCGCGTGACTGTCGACTATGAAGCTTACTGATGTGTCCGCCAGAGTTCGATTGTGAGGTTATGTGAGGCGGAAGGACATTGAATCCACCGAACGTATTATACTCTAAGTCATCGAATCGTGCAAGAAAATAATATACGAACGCTGGGAATAATGTTATTTTAAAGTACGTAACCGAAAATTGAAAGGAAAACAAAAGAAACGAAACAGAGGTCTTTACTATTTCCCTCCTGTCTTGGATTTTAAAATAATTCGTATTACGTATCTATACGCATATAATACTTTTTTTAAAAAGGCGTATTCCTATACGTTTTCTAGGTGATATTTAATTTTTGTAATTAACAAGTGAAAATTTAATATCACGAAAATAGAGATATATGGACGTTAAGATTATGTAAGAGCGTCCGGTAAAATGAGTTAAAAACCCAGCACCGTGCACAGGTATTTGAATACTCACTGCAGGGTAAAATGTATCAATTGTCGGTAACCATTTTTATTTCAATGTTGATGTAAGTGTGGTATGTTTTATGAGGTACCCTTATCATTACTCTTATACAAGAAACTAATTTAAGTAAATTAGTTTATTGTCCTCCACGTGGTCATACGCAGTTTGTATTGTTTTTTGACAATAAATTTATCAATAATAAATACAGTGCGCTAAAAAATAAAGTTTTTGCAACAGTTTGTGTTTTTTTTTCGCCAATTTTTAACTTGCGGCGTTCCTGCTAATAAGTATATTCACTGCTTCAGATTTACTCACTTGAACTGAAATTCACATGAAATCAAAAACGTTTCGGCGTTCCATCTAAAACTATAACACGTATGAAATTCCAAAAAAAAATCCCAGATGGATTTAATGCGAGGACTTAAGTGGTAATATTGAAATACTACGTTGGACATCAAAAATAAAGCCCATAAATTTTTACCAAATGCGCGGACAGAGAAAGATAGTGAAATATAACAACCCTATGCTCATGGTCCCGCGTAGGAGTGGAAATCTATAAAAGCAAAGAGTGTCCTGTATTTTTCCTACGAACTCTTTTTACCCAGATTTTATTAGTTAGTCTTGTTACTTTCAATGGGTATGGTGAGGTTTTCGAAGTAAAAAAACTATTCATTATTTTTGTATTGCTATCTCTATTGCTTTCTATTGAGTCGTGTCCCCACTGGGATCAGCCACTGGTGCACCTATACTCCAAGTCATGGAACTGCGCCCAAAATTATGCAACATGGCTGCCTAACACGGACTGCCAACAGCTACGAATTTAAGTAATATCCAAATAAATATTAATAGTAGTCACAAAAGGGACTAATTGTTGTAAAGAAATACCGAATGTCAGAATACCAGAATACCGAATGTCCTACCTACATAACGCGAGGTACCCTTATCATTACTCGTATGGAAGATGGTGAAGTAAAAGTGTTGGCTACATTGAGTACAGGTTCTATACCAACATCGAGCCAGTTAGACTGACAAATATATAAATAATTTATTGTCAAGAGAGCTGTTACAAACTGCGTATAACCACATTGAGGACAACAAAGTAATTTACTGCGACTGATATACAATAAACTAATAAAGACATTGCTTTTCCGTTCATGTTTTTTTTCTTAAGTTGAATTTTAACGAATCAAAGAAACATGACAGAGTACAGGACAAATTCCGCGTTCTCTTATTGAATCATATATAGCTGTTCACTTGCAAGTCTCGTCGTCGTGTGGCGGTTGTATAGGGTGGCGGGGAGGGAGAAGAGAACAGTTGAACTGCAATGATGGAAGCCAGACGGGAGGGTGGGGGGAATCCGCAAACACTTGACAGTTGCATCAGCCATTGTGAGCGTTAATCCCAGGAAGCGCACGTGTGCTGCCGTTGCAACCCTCTCCTTCCCGCCTCGCTATCCGCGTGTAATAGAGAATCAGATTTACACCAACATTATTTATTTATATGTTTGAAACAGGCAATCGCCCAATTATTGCATAGTATTACAAAGGACTACAACAAACATAAAAGAAATCTACAGTCATTCGGTCCCAAACGACTAATCAGATTATCTTCATGAGCAATAATCATCTAATAACACATTATAACGTCGGCCGCCGCGTTCCTAAGTATCGATCAGATTACACACTGCAGAATTTTTTTCCACGAAACGCTACACTTTTCATCCGATGACTTTCAGATAAATATTTTACAAAACCTAATTGAAAATCCTTCTTAGGTATCGGGTAGTCGTCCGCTGCCACCACTGGCTTTGCTTCCAAAAAGCCAGAAAAACTACCAAAACTGGGAATTGTATAAATTTATTATAACTAATAAACTCACATTAGTTATGATATGAATACAAATTGGAATGTTTATAGCAAACACCCAAACATTTCTGAATAACAAGATGTACTCTTGCACTCTCATGTCCCGAAGTTCTGCCACTCAACCCTGAGCGTCAAGTTCCGACCACCCGCGTTCAGCAACTCCTCAGTTCTTTCTCTCCACCCACCCATTCAATTGTCGATAGCACTCGTCATTGTTGTTCGAAATTGTCCAATAAGAAAACACCCACTATAACTATCTTCTTTTTTCACATTGTCTCCCCAACAATATCACCTGATCTGGACAATCTTATGAAATACCCACTTCTTATCGAGGCAGACCAACACCAAAATCTCCCTTCTATAATAAATTTATTTCAACCTTCTCCGATAGCGTCGCAAAACTTAGTGACGTCACAATATTCTTCGCAGTGATTTTAAATCGAAAATTAGAGAGCATGTCAATATCATTTTAATTCGCTAGTCTACACATCTTCCATACAGGAGAAAAATAAGAGTTCGTATGAGCAAAAGGAACCTTAAATAATATATTCTCATTTGATTGCAGTTCACGCACAGAAGTATTCGAGAGGATTATAGAATATAATTTCGCTAAATTAACATTACAATTAATCATGTTATATAAGACTAATAAGTCAAAATAATCTCTGTAAGAGCGCTACGAACTTAAATTCAATATAGTTGCAACTTGATTATGATCATAATTTAATTTAGGAGATGGTATATTAAGTTTAAACGCCGCATAATTAAAAAAATATATGTTGGACAGTTTCAAGCTTAGATATGAACCTGATAATATCATTGATTTAAATAAACTTGAAATACGTTTCAATTTCCCATCAAATGCTTTTCGTTTTAAAAATAATTCTATTGGACATGTCGACTCATTTTGACTTGATCATGCCATTGCTGTAATTCTCTCGAAACAAAATGATTTTATTACAATTTCTTTTCCCAGCATGATGTTATTGTATCATATAATTTTATTTGTACTCGTCTTTGGCATGGAGCAGTACATAAACTCTCAAGTTCCACCCTCAGCCTGAAACTTTCCATCGCTTTCCGTTTCGATCGCGACGGGAGATGACGGATCCGCTCGAGAAGTATTCTGAGTGGGCGGCTAGGAAGCAGCTCGGAGCACCTTCGGCCGGACTCGGATTTTCCCGAACGCAGCCGAGCGTCGTTGCCGCTTAGTAACCTCTCCGCCAATCGGAGAGGAGTGACCGCTACCAGCTACCTTTTACACTTTGTGGAACGCATCCAGTATTTACTTTTTTTCTTAGGACGATCTCAGCCGATCCCAGTGGACACGCGCAGTTAGCTTAGAGCGCTGTTAACTTCTAGCTTTCACATCAAGTCATAATTGAGATGAAAACTGATAATCAGGTAAGTTCCATTCATCCATCAATTTATGAAAATTAGTTTATTGAATCCATGTGGTTTTTTAATCTCTCTTTAAAAGGATTAAAATATGAAGATTAAACTAGAAGAAAGATGGATGAAGATTAAGCTGAAAAGAAAGAAACTTGAGATGAAGACGAAGAAATTAATTTTTTTATGTAAGGCTTTACAACTCGTCGACATCAAAGGTCATTGGAGCCCGAAAAACTTGTACAGGTAGGGAAAATGCAGTTATGCACTAGGGAGAGCCAACATGACTCTCCCCGCGTGTAGGACTCGCCGAATGACTCAACCATACCCACTAAAAACCCTCCTGATTTGCAACATACCAAAACATATCTCAAAACATTACAAAAAATGAAAGATACCCTAGCCCTAATGGTGTCTGGATCGAAAAGAACAAGAGGTGACCAAGGAAGGTGAGGAAAGAGAAAGGAAGGAGCCTCGCACAAGTAAGTGGAAGTAATGCCAGACTCAGCTCGGGACGAAGAAATTACTGATGAAGAGGAAGAAATGAGAAATGAAGAGGAGGAAATTTGAGTTGGAGCGAGAGAAACTGAGAGCATTAAAATTAGTGGCAGAAGCACTGAATAGGTGAGGTCATTCAGATTACTTATAAATATACGATTACAAACATTCTCATGTTGAAAAACCATCTTGCTCACTTTTATTATTTTTTACTTCTAGGCTTGCCGATAGGATGGAGCAACGAAATCCGCCATAATAGGTAGAGTAATCAAGGATAGAAGATAACGTAACGTAGTGGTTATTCCTCTTATAATTTCTCATGCCTTTGCTATAGAATTATGAGTACCCCCATAAATTTTCAGTGTTGTACATGCACGCTGCTTTTTGCTTTATTTATATTACTATTATTATTAGGGGTAAACTTCAGTTTACGTGACTCAGCTGTAAAAATGACATGACCTGCATTTGATTCCAAATAATGTTACTTTTCACCATTGAGGTGTCTTTTGTTGAGCAAATACCGGAGTATGTAGTTATAATAAAAAATTAGGTGCACTATATAGTAACGCGTATAGTCTGAATACACGATGAAGACGCTGATTCGTCGATGGTACATCTTCCGCCAGCATGCGCGAATTACGTAATATTCGAAAAAAAAGGTATTGGTATACTAGTTAGAAAAGTAGTTCTCCTAGTACGTAGTTGAATGACAGAAGTGATTGTGAACTGTGGCCACTTAAAGAAACTTAACGACAAATTTGAGTTTTCGTCAACTGATAATATGGTATGTACATTAATGCGAATTTACATTCGTGCGAATGTATTGTAATGTTAGGATCAATTTCCTAGATTAAATTAGTATGTTGTGTACCAAAGTAATACGAAGTTTAATTTTTTTTATATAATATAGTTAATTATTATTCGTAATTATGATTTTATTATTCACAATAGTATTATTTATAATAATATTATGACTTATACTTCTTTAAGCGTACTATGATAAGTGTCAATAAAATAACGAACTGCATAGATCACTAGTTCTGTTAAAAAGAGTACAGTGTTGGGGTAAATAGGTGTCCATTCATAAAAGCAACTTCGGCCATACAAATACTTCGTTAGGTAGCAACAAAATTGCCAACTGGATAGAAAATTAATTTGGTTTTAAGAATAGTGTTAGGTGAGAATGTGTCTTTTGACAGACAACGTAAGCTATAAAAATACCATGTTCGCATCGACAAGTCGAACTGGATAAACAATTTATTTTATTTTATTAAGGGTTAGGATGAGAACGTGTCCTTCAATAAAGACAACTTTGGCTATAAAATACTCTATGTATTGATGAAAATACAAATGTTGTGGTACAGTTTCACCTATCTATATTATTATTAATTAAAGGGAAAGCTTTTTCGCTGTCGTAGTCAACGAACAAGCTTTCCCTTTAAATTATAATAAAGAATGGTGATACTATACCACAATATTTTCAATTTGTTATATTCCAATCAATATGCTACCAACTATCCAGTATTGATAAAAGTATGAACTGCGCTTTCAACTTGTATTCTTTTAAAAATACTGTGTGTGGATTATTTAAATTAGATTTCATAGTGATTTTGCGCGAGTCTATTAACTACTGTGAGGAAGCTTTTATTTATGCGCTAATTTCGTTATTTAATGTTGTTTCATCTGTGTTCTTTCCGGAGAAACATTTTGTAGTGAAATAATTTATTGAATTATTTCTTTTTGCGTTCTCCTATTTTGGCGATAACTTCGTAAGTAATTGTTTGTTCGCGCTGAGTTCTCTCTAAATAATGCCAAATCAGGAGAGGTTCACGTCAACTGAAGCGGAGCCATTATTGTTGATTCATTCTCAGTAGAAACTGTAAACATTCACCCACCCCATGGATGGTATTGATTTTATCGATACAGAAAGGAAATTCTTTCTGGCCTGTATATTAATTAATTCAAAAATTTTCGGACGATGTGACGTGTCTGTAGGAGGACAGCGTTTTGCGCAACCTTTTTAATATTCTTCTCAAGTCCTGGCTTTTCCAAATTATCCTGAAATACCTTCGACAGATATCACTAAGGGGATAGTTTCAACCTTGCCTAACTTCCATATACCCTTGACCTCACTTGCTAGGTCCTCCTATTTCCTAACTTTTTCTGACTCAGTTGAAGTAATGTTGTGAGTCAGCGGAACAGCAATATCGATTATGGTGGCTGTCTTATTTTCCTTATCAATATGAAGGATATCTGAATTCCTTATCCTTATCAATATGAAGGTTAGACTATTAAAATTATGTAGTTACTTCTGAGTTTCACCTATTACGGATACTATCAATTATTCACTCTCCAGTGGTAGCTTCCCTTCCGGGTGGAAAACTGCCTTGGAGCACCCTCTCCCCAAAAAATCGCATCCCTCAAAACCAAATGAGTATGGACCAATTAGTATTCTCCCCACTTCGTCGAAAACATTAGAAAGTGGTTCGAAATCAAGTGGAGAGCTACCTCAATCACAAACATATTATTAATGAATGTCAATCCGGTTTCCGTTCAGGTAGAAGTACAGGAACCGCCTTGTTGAATGTTATAGATGATGCTCGAAATTTAATTGACGCGGGAAACGTAACTATTCTTGTCCTTCTCGATTTTAGCAAGGCATTTGATTCAGTTGATCACGATATTTTGCTTCCAAAAATGAAGACTTGAGGTTTCGGATGGCCTTCAATAAGAAGCTTTTCGGAATATTTAACAGGACGAAAACAAACTGTAGTATAGCACATCTTCTCTTCAAACGGTGCGTGGTGTTGCGCAAGGAAGTGTCCTCGGTACCCTTGCTTTTTTAATTTACGTTAATGACGTCAACAAATCTCTTAAGCATAGAAAATTTCAAATGTACGCCGACGACCTTCAAATTTATATTAGTGGCTAACTGTCTAACATAACTTCAATTGCGAAAAAACTTAACGAAGATCTCACCTCACTCAGTATGTGGGCAAAATCTATCGGTCTCCTCTTAAATCCGTCTAAATCACAATGCTTATTGCTAGGTTCAACGAAAACCTTCAGTAAACTATCAAATTGCACTACCCAATATATCAGTTAATAAGACATCTCTCGTTTGGAGCAGTCGCGTGAAAAATCTAGGAATTTATATTGAAAGCTCGCTAAGTTGGGAAATAGACGAAACATGTAAAAAAACGTTTACTCCACCATACACTCTGTAAAACGGCTACGTGATCTTTTACCAAGAGGAGTAAACGAAATGCTTGTTAGATCTCTTGTCATGCCGCACCTTGATTACTGCGAGTTTCTTTTCACTGACTTGACGGAAAAAAATGAAACATAAATTACAGTAGTTACGAACTCATGTATTCGTTTCATTTTTGATCTCAGGAAGTATGACCGTGGTAGAATTTTTCAAAAAAACCAGGAACGTCGAACGTTGCATTGCCTATCTTTTCTTTATAAAATAATAAAAAATGGACATTTGACAGTTTTAGCAAAACCTCTATTCCTCGGCATGTCACAATCCTTCATAGTAAATCCTTCACAGTGCACACAATATGTTCTTGGAACAAACGTCCTGCTCAACTAAAATCTCTATCAACTTTCTTTCAGGCGACGTCTTACAGAGTGGATGGAAAACAATGACCTTTAGTATTCCCACATTCTCTATTCTTTCTCCTTCATTTGTATGCTTTCTTTCTTTCTACTCCTTTTATTTCTTTTCTTCACTTTTACATCATCTCTCTTTCATTCTTTCAGTACTCTAGCTTCATATGATTTTTTGTAATATATAATTTGTAAACACATATATAACAGTAATATGTATCTAGTAAGGTATAATCATATTATAATATGTAATTTGTAAATATTGTCATTACGTAATAATTTGTTTTGATATCCATGTGGAAATCACTATATATTTTCTATTTGTATATTCATAATTATATTGTACTGTGACTGCTGCTTTTAACCCATATTCGGTACTAAGCCGCCAACTTGATTGAGGTTTCGCTGGGTTTATTCAAATCGCTTAAGGTTTTACCGGGATTGTCCCTAGTATTGCTTTCCAGTTTTAAATGTAAATACGACCCTCCCAATTTTCATCTTCTATTTAAAATGTAAAAGTTTTAAAATGGTTAGACGGAAGAGCAGACCTTAAGATCTGTGTCTCGCCAAAATAAAGGCACTTTTATTATTATTATTATTCACTGTCTTGTCTGTCAGCACAGGTCTATCCCAATAGAGTACGTGCTTCTGATCTTCAAGTACTGCTGGCGGTTGGTATTTGTAATATGGTGGTGTTACATTCCGTTTTAATAATTCGTCATCCATTGCAAGTTGTTGATGGATTAGTTTGGCCACTTGGTTATGCCTGCGTAAGTAAACATTTTCTGCGAGAGATGAACAACCAACCATTACGTGTTCGATGGATTCACCAGAACACTTTCCGCACTTCCTCCATGAATGAGAAACATCGAGTTTGAGGATGTTTCTCATAATTTCTTGTCTTCATCACTATCTTGAATGGACATCATAAACCAGGGTAAAGGTGTCTATCCTTGATCCATTGCAGGGACGCAGTCCTATCTACATCGACAGCTTTGAACAACTTTGGAAACTTTCCATGTACTGCCATTTCTTATTTCCATCTTTCATACTCATTGGTTCACATTGCTGATTAGTATTGCCTAGGTTAAGGGGTGTATATCTGTCATCAGCTTTTGCAATAATCACCATTACTTCATTGGAGAGCATGAACTTGGTCCTACGACTATTTTCTTGTTTCCTACATAACTTGTACATATTTAACAACCAACGTCCACCCTCCTTTCGGGGTAAGTAGAGCCTAATGGTAAGAAGAGCAATCTCCTGGTTAATCTAAGTCATTCAGATCCGTGTCTGACCATTTTACTATGCCAAAGGAGTACGTCAGGACAGGAATGGTCCAGGTATTGACGGTTGTGATTATATTTGTCCCAGACAATTGCGTGCCTTAGATAGACGCCTCTTGTACTATTTCATAAATTCATTCTTGAGATAAGCATGATCAATTTTGCTATTCTGTGGTATTCCAAGGTACCGATATAGAACTTTTGGTTGTAGTTCCTCTATTCCTTCAATAGGTTCACCAGTTAGTTCCATTTTGTCCCTTTGTATACTCACAGAGGCACACATATCAAGGCCAAAACTCATTCTTATGTCTTCGCTGAAGGTTTTCACAATACCCATTAATGAGCGGGGTTTTTCATGGGACTCGGCCAACAGTTTCAGATCGTCCGTGAGTAAGTGATTCAATCTTGCTTGTTTCTTTCCCGAATTGATTTTATATCCAATAATACTTTCTTTAAGTAATGTAGAAATTGAGTTTGAAGCCAAAATGAACCGTATGGGAGAGAAAGAGTCATTGCCTACTTGAAGAGTTGTTGCCATTAGCAACTCGCAGCAGATCCCTGATTCTCGGGTATATCTTGTAGATTTCCAGAACCTTGATCAACGAATCGTGTGGCACAGAGTCAAATGCCTTGGAATAATCTTATGTAGCATATGTATTAGTTTCTCTTTCTATATTGTGCCTGCTTCAAGACAACGGCGTCTATTGTTAGTTGATGTTTGCACCCCACAGCTCCTCTGATGCAGCCCTTTTGTTTTGCAGCTATCAATCCATTAATTTCACAATGATGGTAGACTTTATTGTTCATCACAGCAGTAAATATCTTGTAAAATACAGACAAACATGTGATGGGTCNCCTCTTTCTTACACAAGAGATACTTTCTCCTTTCTGTAAGATGTAGAGGGATATTTTTGGGTCATCTAGAGATGCGGTGAACGCAGAAGCTAGCGGTTCTTGCACAGCATTAAAGTATTTAATCCAAAAGTTGTGAATCCTGTCGGAGCCGGGGGCTTTCCAGTTGCTGGTTTTCTTCACTACTTTCAGTACGTGTTGAAAGCATCAACAGTCATAGCTGGTAAGTCTGAGAGCTGAGTTTCCAATCTGCTTCTTGGTTGTAGTGCTTGGCTTCAGTTCATATGGAACTCCAGTACTCGAGGAACTCGTCGGAATATAGCTCGATATTCTCCTAGCATCCCAGATTCCAAGTCTCGAAGAATTTCCTTCTGTTCTTATGGAAATCATTATTTTGTTACTTCCGTTTAGTTAGTTCATCATAACGTTTCNCTTCTGTTCTTATGGAAATCATTATTTTGTTACTTCCGTTTAGTTAGTTCATCATAACGTTTCAGTCTCGCATCCTTCAACTGCGCCTTCTGCCTCAAAACGTCTTTCAATCCTATAAGTTCACCTAAATCAATCTCGGCTTGTGAACAAATTTGGGTTAGTTTCTTTTTCAGTTTTCTTGAGCGGACCCCTTACAAGTATTCAGAGATTAAGTCTGCCTTTGATCGAAATTCAGCAACGTTTTGTTCAAGTCTGATCTTCCAAGCTGATCCTCGCTTTCTGTTATTCACCGGTGAGTATGGTCTAGGTTGGTAAGTTCCTTGTCCATTAGTTTCAATGACAGCTGCACAATATATAGATAGCACAAATTCTTCCAAATCACTACATCCCTTTAGATGATGTGAAAGTGTATTAACTTTATTGATAAATGGCTCTGCTCTTGAAATATTCTTTAATATTGGAATGCAAGGCCTTTTGGAAGCTTCTGTGCCACGGCAAATTTCCATTAGACTGAAAAACCGCTCTGAGGTCTCATCCCAGTTGCGTGGAATCGCTCCTTTCAAGTTTTCCTTATTCATCATCAATAGCAGTTAATGATTCCTGTTCTATTTCTTGTGAAGGTTCTGGGGCTTCCAGGTTTTGAAGGCGTATGATGGTATAGTTCATGAGCAACCTTCTTGCGTACTTCCTCTAGTTCAGTTGCTGACAGGTAATGTTTATTAACAATTGTCTTATATCTGACCACGATGTTTTGTTCAGTTAATTCTAGTTCTGGCCGCATCCTACTCAATTCCTGATGAAGGAGATGTCGATATCCTGTTCGTGGTTCGTCATCACAGTCGTTGACATGGTAAAATGCTCACATAACATCTGTATTCATCTCTCGAGACTATTTAATTCCACGTGAGACCTCTGTTCGGCCTCCTCTACTTGCAGTCCCTCTTTGAGCTTCCGTGGACAAACCCGCAGACGGAGTGGCTTGAGGTAGACTTGCCAGATCGCTGACCACAATAGATCTTCCTGGAGCCGTAGCTTCTTTTCCGACTGGGTTCCGGTTCCTTAAAACCCTGCCATCGACGACTCGCATGCTGTCACGCCTGTCACCGGTTCTAGACGTGCCCTGGCGGCAGTTTTCCCAGGCCACCATTACTAATTCGCTCCATACAGCTATGGGTGACAGCTGTTATCGGTAGCCGCCACCTACCCTTCTGTGAATAAACACCTATCCCTGCAAGACTAGTGGGGTGGAGAAATGGGGTGAGTTAATAATAATTTGGAAGAAAGGAACGGAACCCACCCAGGGAGTAAGAATGGTCGCTGTGGAAAACACTTCGTCTGAGACCTGTTCTCCACTGAGACCTGTCCGGCTTGGGAAACCCTGCCAGTAGCTATGCTACTGCGGGTAGAGCACTCAACTTCACTGAAGCATGCAAACCCTCGCCACTCGCACGGACGTAGTGTCCCCTGGGAGGGTTATTATAATAGTTTATAATAGTTTCATGTGTCAAGTGTCTTCCAGTTCCATTCTTATTATTCCCAAATGTAAGCATCCCTGACAAGGTAGTTTTTTTTCATATTAATGTTACGTTTAGCGAAGATAAAAAAAAATGTTTAATGTATTAAGACAGAAAAATAATTTTTTGAACAGTTTTCCCCCAAAAATGTAAGATTCCATTCCCATATGAGCTTTCACAAGCAAGTAGGGCATTTGAGAAGTTTCTCTCAAACTGTATGAAAAAATTGCAAAANTATATATATATATATATATATATATATATATATATATATATATATATATATATATATATATATATAAATATAAAATCGCTGCATTTTGTAAATAAATTTTTTATAACATATCCCCATCTTAATATCAATTCCCATTACTGGGAACATAAATGATATAGGAAAAGTTAATATTATTTGTAGAAAAAAAATATTAAAAAATTAATGTATCCAGAAACATAACAAAACTATGTTCCACTAGAAAAACAAGAAACAAAAGCATAAAATTACCCAAGATGTACAAATCTGTAAGTACCAAAAATAGTTATTTAAAAGCAGTATACTGCTTTAATAGTTTGTCTAATGAACCAAAAGTAATATTTAAAAAAAACTTCGATAAAAGTAAAATTACAAAGATGAATTACAACTAATATTTAAAAACTATAGATTAATTTTTAAAGATTATATTATGTTAACCAATCTATTTATGACAACAATGTTAACATTTAATGATTATAGTTGTTAAACAATCCTATTAGTAACTATTGCTTAGATTTATTTAATATCGATTTTATATTTTCTTCAGAGTTAAGTTTAGTTTTTAAGTCAACCAGTCCCATCAAAAGGTAACTTGTTCACCTCCATTGGACTCTTTGTGTAATACTATGTAAATTGATCTGGTATTTTATAAATAAATAAATAAATAAATAAATGTCCCTCATTCAAAACCCCTCTAAAGGAGAAATTTGAGGTAATATACTTAGTTCTTTGTACATATTCACTAACGAATTTTACATGAGCATAAATAAGAAAAAGTCTCCATGTTATTTAAGAAATTTAGAAGGTAAAAGTTTTCAGGACATAGGTACAAAAATTTTTTTACACTGGTGTTACAAAAATGCCTTATACAACATAACTTGTTTTGCTATGGTCTCGGGTAGTGTCCCACCAACTACAAAAAATAAATTTAGAAAATATTCCATCAAAATCACTCCCAGAGGTAAGAATTAAAATTATCTTTTACTTAAGTGAATGCCTCGTAACTTGTCATGAAGTTGCTCTCCCCATAATTAATGAAAATTAGAAATATTGAAACACATTGAGACATTAGAAATTAAGAGACCTACGATCTTCCTCCCCTTCCCTTTAATTGTCAGCTTTTCCCCACTATTGGACAATGAGAAAAATGAGAAAGTATGAGAAAAATAGTCTGAAATTTGAATTTAAAAAACCTCCATTTGCAAATCGTCTGTATGAAAATAATTACTAAAAAACATAAAAGAATAGTGCATGATAATACTGTTTATATAATAACTACTGTTACACTGCAGAGATGTTACCTCCATTGTGAGCAAGTACTGTATTTACCCAAATATGGTCCCCCCCCTCATCATTTCAGGAGGCAAAACTTAAAATTAAAAAGAATTGAGTAAAATCAAAGTCTTTATGAAAGGGAAATATTCATTCAAAATTCCATGTGAAATGGTTGGCTCTGGTAAGAATAATCATAAGGATTTAAAAATGAAAAGCTAACCTCTCCTCCATACATCACCAGATCCACAGAGACTTTGGCTCTACTTTAGAATTCCTGTGCCGCTGCTTTTTTCTGTCTCAGCATAATTTAGAAATTGCAGTTTGAAGTTAGCGTCACAGCTTCTTTAAAAGCCCAACTTCCATAAGGTAGCCCTACAAGATCAGTTTCTTGACAGAATCGTGAGTCACAGTCAGCACAGTGACACCAATTTGTCATTCATGGATGACGCGGACCAGTTAGTTTTTACTTCGAATAAGTGACAAATCCCGCCATCATCGATCGTCCACCTCGCAATTGTTCATCTTTCACTATTATAACACTTTTCTCTGCATAAAATTTACTTCTGGCCCGGGTTTTTCTCAGTTTTTCCTTCGGGTAGAGGCGGATTTCTTATACAGGTTCTCTAGACTTTGTCTAGGGGCGTGTTTATTGTAACAATAAATCGTGAATTTAGTGTT
>NNCF01130300.1:13706-55315 GCA_002313205.1 Laupala kohalensis | reverse complement strand
ATGGGATACGTCCCTTGCTCGCTTCCGGAGAGTAAATTAGTTTATTGTCCTCCATGTGGTCATACGCAGTTTGTACTGTTTTTTGACAATAAATTTATATATATCACTACTTCTATTGACTTCATGTTGCATTATGTATACGGCTCGTGTTCACAAAATTGGTTGAAACTTGGAAAGGACAGTTTTCCTGTCCTTACCTCCAAATATAGCCCCCAGTCCCCCCCTGTGGATTTTTAAGCAATATTTTAATCAGAGAAACGGGGGAAACTATATTAAGGTCGATACAGTTCTAACAGCAACAAGCAAAACAAAACAAAGCTAAAGACTATCTTAAACATGACGGATCAGATGGTTAGGTTCCGTTCTGCAGAACAATTATGATTAAACTTACTTTCAAGCAGTCAGGAGTTTCAAGGTTTTCCGAGAGTGTTTCCCTCACTGACCAATCAATGTTCGTTCTAGCACTGTGCCCTTGACACCAGATGAAGAGCGCGTCCTAACAGAACGTAATTATCACCTTCCTACATTCAACTAAGCAGCTGAGGAAGAACACAAGCCTGGAACAAGAACTTGAAAGAACGACAGTGAAATTTCATCAATTCAAAATTCATGGGGTAGCTAAAATTTTCTTGTTCTTTAATTTACCATAACGTATGATTTTAGAGCAGGATAATAATATTTATAGCATAATATTAGGAGTATATATTAATAACAATCTGTATGCTGTTTACTTACATTCGTGAGATGACGAAGAAAGAAGATGTGATTTTGGAATGCTTTTCGCCTAATCTTCCTCATCCAGTTTCATTAGCAACACTGGTGGTTGCAAACAAGCAAACTGTAGGTTTCCATTAAAGTAACAATTCTGAGTAAACTGCAGTATGGGAATTAGCAGAGGCAGATTTAGGCCTAGGCAATATGCACAATTTAGGGGGAGGCAAAAGAAAGTAACAGAAAGATTATAACATTTGGGAAAAAAAAAAGTTTGTGTTCTAAATAAATGTAGTCTTTCTTTAAATGTTCTCTAAGAAATGATTTTTGCTGAATCAGCAAAGATTCCATACGAATTTAAAACTAAGTTACAAGGCAGTATTAATTACCAAACTTGGACGAGTTATTATTTACAATTTAAAAGATGGCATTGTTTCCAGACAGAAATGCAGGAATGGAGGAGGGGGATAAGTTTTCCCCAGACCACTCCTTTTAATACATATACAACCACCACTATCAGGCATTCTTTTGAAATTGATCCTTTGAAAGTACTTACAAATTGAGTTTTTAGATATAAGAATATTATTAAATTAGAAATACTGCTAAGCGTGTTCTATAACCAAGTTATGCAATAATTTTTTAATCTTTTCATCAAAAGAGATGCCACTTTATGTAATAATAATAATATAATAATAAATTTATTGTCAAAAAACAGTACAAACTGCGTATGACCACGTGGAGGAAAAAAAAACTAATTTACTCTCCGGAAGCAAGCAAGGGACCATCCCATCAATTCCGATCAAGGGCCCTAAGGCAGAGGCGGATTCAAAAAATTCAGCAAAAATTCCTAGATAAGATAAAAAGTTAGCTGCGAGTTATAATACTAATAGAATGTCAATATGTTTGTAATTTTAAGCAAAAAATTACATGTAAGTTATTATCGAACTATAGATTATTCTGAGTATAGTGCTTAAAAATTGAAATAACACTAAATTCACGATTTATGTAAATATGTTTATACTACTTTGTACCTTATAATAATAAATAACCAAAAAAAATATTATTACTTTGTTCATATTCGACATAAATACTTGAAAGTACAATCTACGGGCACTATATGAACACCCAGGCTACTGCCCAGGGACACCAAATTCTTACATCCATCTCTGGAAATTAGACAACCATTGAATTCGGAAGAAGCCAGCTCAGAATCTGCTCTCAATTCCACAATACTGTAGCTCCTTCGTTTAGCACACAAGGGATAGAGCTGTGAGTAAACACTATCAAAATTATTTGATCTGTCGGAANTTTTTATTATAAAGACTGTTATTACGCATTTCAGAGAGCACATATTTTGTGTTGGAATGAGTAAAAAAAAAAAAAAAAAGTTGCACAATTCAAAAAACACTTTCTGAAATTTTCGAATAAGTAAGTTAGATTTAACATAATAGTGTTAAGGAAAATAAAAAGACCAAATAAAATATATGAATTATTGAGAATTTCTAATTAAAGGACTTGGAATAATGGTTTCACTGTAATCCCTTGATAAAATGCTTTTTAACACTCGGAAGAGTAGAAAGTCCACTCAACGTTTGCTTGCGACTAAATTTATACATAAGAGAATTAGAAAGTTTTATCTGATTCAGGTCTGCAATCTCATATGGCAGAAAATTCTTTTAAACCTACATTGAGGCAAGTCTGGAACACAGAAGACATCTTCATACAAGCAAAATGTGGTAAGACATGTTTCACATTTTCAACTCATTACACAAATAATTAAGCTCAAGTTAACAAATAAATAAAAAGTTAAATATTTGATTCTATGGTCAATTAATAGTATTCACGTTGAAAGATAATTACAATTTCTTTCCCCATACATTACCCCGTTTAATTTTTTTAAAGCGTTATTAGAAGACTTAATGTCCTTAAATCCTCATCAACCAGTGGAGGTCACATAGCTGTTCTCATTAACCACTCTAATTTTAAGATATAAGGTGCAAAAAAAAATGTATCCAGTGTATAAAAGTCAGTTATGGTATTAATTCCTAGAATGATTTGAATTTTTACAAATATAGAAATAATTAATATAGCACAAAATACAATTATGACAATATTTTTAAATTGTTTTTCCTCTTGGTTCAAGAAACAAAAATTAAGTTGAGGTTACAATACATTTACTACACCAAAAGTATACAAGCAATATTTCCCACTAAATATTTTCAATAAAAAAAAAGGAAAATTACTAAAACACAATAGAATAAATTGCTAATTAATGAACAACCTGGAACTATTTCTTGGTAATCCAAAAATATTATTCAATACACTAATCATAAAGAGAAATCTGTACGACAACACACAAAAAGTAATGTTTCACTGTTAGTGTCAAGGTCAAATTTTGATAATTGTCTGGGATTCTCGACATCTAGATATACTGGAAGATTGACAAACAATTATACAAATATCCTTTGTTCACAGTATGTTCCTTACTACAGTAAAGACCTCCTGACAATAAGCACAAATAGCTATTACAAACTATTATATTTTTCCATTATTATTTAATGTTGATAATCTTCTAATTTTTATAATAAAAGAAGGGTCTTGCCAATAATTTGCCAAAATATCAATTATGTAGGAACACTTAGAAAAACTCTAAAGCCAATTCGATGGGAAAAATATGTCAACATACAAAGGTAATTATATTTTATTTAAAAGAATAATTATACTTATATTTTGATTCTTAAATATTTAGAAAAGCTGAAAACTTTTCCTGTCATTTGTATCATAAAATTAGTTATTTTGTTAAGAAGAAAATTATCTATGCAGTTCAACTACCTAAAAGTGAAAACTTCTAACACAAACAACAAATGGAAAATGTAAATAATGTACGCAAGACCACCTGGTTGGGGTATTGCTGGTTTCGAATTTTAAAATTAAAATACCAATCGATAACAAAGAATGAAAATGTTAAACAACTCCTTAATTCTTCACTGTACACCCATGGTGTAGTAAATAAAAAGTTCTGAAACAACCAAGAGAAAAAACTACATATACGTAACACCTACTTCATTAAAAATAACAGATACTTCACATGATAAATGGTAAACTACTACATCTTACTGAACTATGGCAGTGAATGGATCAAGTACAAACTTAAAATCACAAAATTGTACAACATAGGTACAAGTAATGTTCCACCTAATATTATGATCTTGGATACCAGAAAAATGGCACACAATGCACGATACAGCACATTAAAAAATAACTTTCAAGGGAAATTAAGAATAGTCACTTCAGAAATCAGCATATAACTTTTCTTCATCACATTGAAAGAAAAGAAGTTGAGTCAGATTTTAAGAGAAAATGGCTGCGCCCCTGTAGTGAATGAAACAAGATACAAAAGAAAGTAAAAGTACATTTATTTCTCAATGATGCATTATGCCAATTTACCCAAGATATAGATAGAAGAAGCATCTCTATTAAGATTCTGTAGTGCAATCAATCCAGTGATATTTGGTCTCGTTCCTATGTACATACATTTCATGTATATAACTCGGAAGATTTTTTAAAGAGATGAATCAAAAGAAAAGAAAAGAAAGACAAATTCAAATCCTTTGGCATTTTTCATCTTATTCCTTGTTTGTTGAAGGATGGTTCACATTAAATAATCTTAAACTTCAATGCACACTTATTTCACAATTTCAAGGAATTTGTGCTTTGCACTTCCAGATATCAATCACTTCATGTTGTAACAAGATTTATATGAATAAATAAAATCAAAGAACACAGCTACTTCACAATAACTGTTGCTTTCAACAAGCATCACTAGTCTAACAAAAACAAACATATTTACAAACAATTAACCTCACCAAAATAAGGTCATAAAACAAATAATAAAAAATAAAACTAACATCAAATTCAAAGTATTGATTTTCAGCATTGTTTGGGTTAAACAATGAACGCACTAAGGAATGTTTCCCAAAAATCAAACACCAGTACAGACGGTTCAACCACTTATCATTTGAAATGATATCAACTTTACAATAAAACCTTATTGGGAGCCAATATAATTTAAAATTTTACTTTAACTAGTTATTAAAAAATAATTCAATATTGCACCAAGATCAGTTACCTTTAATGTTCTGAAATATTCCTGTTTGTCTGAATCTTTATCAGAGCCCTCTGCTATTATTAAAATCTGTACAGACACATACACACACACGAAAGATTAACACCAATAGCTTCAGTTAATCAACCCCAATCGCATAGACAACAAAAGTAGAATTTTCAACCCAATGTGTTTTCACTGAAAGCAAAATACCTAAAAAGTTAGACCGATTTGGAAATGAAATATATGAACACAAAAAATTAGTATATTATTTCACATTTTGTCACATGCTGCCACTGTAAATTTAAGGACACAAAATGTTCAAACAGAAGGGTTAGAAGAGCAGATGACAATTCACGTACTGTCCAATATTAACAATTTATATCTCAGTTCATCTAATAAAATTGTACACGAAAAAAATTCTCATTCCTTTCCAAAGAACAATCATTGAAATGATTAAGAATTTATAATTTTAGAAATTACATTCCAAGAAAACTAAACAATTACTATCATAANTAGTTCCTGTCTCTTATACACATCTAGATGTGTATAAGAGACAGACTCATTATCTGTCTATAAGAATTTAGAAAATAAATGGGATGTGTTTTTTTTTAGGCTAGGAGCACTTTCCTACGGGGAAAATAAAATGTATCAAAAAAGTAAACAATATCCAACAAAATACTACCCCCGGAAGAATTTATCCAAGATTTACACAATACAAAATATCCATTATATACGAGTAAAATACATCAGGAATTTATACTTATTAACCAATATGAAGAAAAACCCTCTGATGGAGCTTAACACTGAGATAAAATCATTAATACATTCTTCATCCATTTAGTTTTTTCCACAAGGGAAAAAAAAAAAAAATGAACAAGCTTAATTAAAAGTGTTATATGAACACTGACAAGTTCGAAGGATATAGATGAACTCAAATTGTTTCTTTAAAATAGATTAGTTTCATTTAAACCAAGAAACTTCCATCCCATGTTCATCATGAAAACACGCATTTTGCCAGAATCTATGCAGCACGGTGACAAACATAATGCAACTATTTTAAAATAATTGTTACTGAGAGAAAGTCAGGAAGTTTAGAAACAAGTTTCTGTCTCAGGTATGTCACATCTGTTCTCAACTGTCTCAGGTATGTCACATCACAGTAGTGGAAACAACCAAAGTCACAGCCCTTCAGCAGATTGCAAAGGTAATAGGAGTTCAACTGCGACATTAATGTGAGTGTGTTACCAAAACAATAGAAGTTTCAACTATTGAGAAACAACATCACCCAGACAGATGAGTGCACGCCAAATGGCTGCAAAAGCCTGTGAATACACTTAGAAAGTAAGGTTAACAACAAAATACTTTCCGTTACACAGGAATAAAATACACCCAAGGCAAAGAAGAAACTACAAACAGTCATCACTTAGTTTTCTTCCACAATGCGTAACATATATATACAATACAGCAAGTGTATGATTGTAAGGAACTATTACATATACATATCAGCTATAGACACTTTCAGAAAAAACACATTCATACACCATTTTTATAATACTTGCAAACACTTATTAAGAGATAAATGTCTACATCTGTACAAGAATCATTTCATACAGTTAACAACTACTACAGCTACCAGTTTTATACATCAACAAGGGCACACTATGCAAATTCAAATAATGCGTTAACCGTTAACATAAAAAATTCTAAGATGAACCACAATTTCTAATATGTAACCATATTTAATACCTAAATATGTGTAAAAAATTAAGAAACCTTATTTTTTTTCACTCAAAAGTTTCTTAGAAAATCAGTCTTGCTAAAATTTTAAGACCTAATTGAATACATATTCAGTACTGTAACAATATTAATAATTAAGGAAGGACCTTCTAGAATGGTAAAAAACACATTGTATAAAAAAAATTGATGAAACACACAAAAGAAAAATATGAATGTCCTAGATAAAATTGAGGCTAGTAGCATCACTTGAATAAGCATACGTACTTATATGCTGTTTATCATATGTACATGAACAGAGCTTTATACAATCAAAAAGTCACTCATTTCATGACTTTCACAGACAAAAAAAATTAAAAAAATAATAATAATAACCAAACAAATGAACAAACACCGTCCTTGAGGATATTAAGTACTGGATCCTCTTCAACCTGGTTTGGACGATGGCATCTTAAGATGTAGATCTGGTACAGCATCTCGGCGAACCATCTTTGGGGAAACGAACAGTATCAGTAGATTGACAATAAAGAGATCATATCAATATAAAAATACACGCACATCACACACAAAATCAGCAGCTAGGCATTTATCAACAGGGAATACGAATAAAAAGCAAAAACCAAATAGAAAGCTACAATTGAAAGTGGTCACAATAACAGACCTACACAATTCATACTTAACAAGATGATATTAAAATGTCTTACATCTTTTATAACAGCACCTACTGTTATCATCACAAGAATTCCATAATTGAGCAGTACAATAACTTAAATATGCAGAGATATAAAATATTTCAGTCTGCTTATTAATTAGGAGACAAATAACAGAAATAACAATTCTCAGAATCTACACTGACATCTTGAATAGTTAATAAAAGGGCTTAACACCATTAGAGAGAATCGTCTTAGATATGAACACACATTTAAGCAGATACAGTACCAAATTATGAGAGTCCTTGTGAAGCAAGAAACCACTGCAAACAAAGCACTAAGGAATTTACACAAACTTTTAGGGACACCCTGATGTACAAAAGCTTCTCAAAAGTTCCGCAGCTGGAGTTGTAGGTTACTGGGTTATCCTGTTGGGGCAACACCCGATAATTGTTGCTCGACGTTTCGGCTGCCATGCTGTAGCCTTCTTCATAAGTGACAGTTAATAGCAGCCGAAACACCCAGCGTCAACTAGCATACACGACCCCAACCTTCTTATCTTGCAATAACGGTTTGTTCACTTTAGTTTCCAAATATTTCAAGAGTTATAAGGAAAAAATTAACATTAAAAGACAAGAAAACACGAACAAGAGTAGAGGAAATGGGAAAAAGAATGAAGAGGGAGAGAGAAGAAACGCAAAGAAAGAAGATGATAAAGGAAATAAGAAATAAAAAGAAAAGAGGAAGAAAATTAACTTGAAATGACTTTTACTGCATTGAATACTATAATGCAGTCCTTTTATTATTCTCGTTTCATTTCTATAAAAATTGACACTTCTTAGACTGATACTACTATTTTGTCAAAATAAAATTATTGAAGTCAAAGCAGTTTAATGATATCACTACTATGGAACATTACAAAGCTATTTTTTCTTTTCTGGGGGAGAAGAATCCTTTCTTTTTTTTAGCATTGGCTAAATAGTGAAACTAAATCTCATGGAAATATGAAAAAAAAATTAAACAACGTTAATTTCATTTCTATTAGTTTCTCCAGTTCTATTAGTTCTAGTAAAGCATGAATCGTTCAAGTTTCAGGGGAAAAAAAAAAATCCAAATATATTCCACAGCAGTAGGTTACTAGCTCAGAATACCAGCTTATAAGCTAAGGAAGAAAACGGAATTATTAACTGATAAGGCAGTGTGAGTCTGTTTATGACATAAGAGAATAACTTATTGGTACATAGAGCTCGTGTTCACTCGGAAACTCACAGATAATTACTTTCCCGATAAAGCTGTAAGCCCCAATCACTACTACGATGAAGAAACTAAGGGTTGGCATTTTCTTCTTCCCCTTGTACACAACCTATTACAATCCTAAAAGTCAACAGTTATTGTATCAATAATATTCTTTTTCTGTCCAGTTGAAACAGTAAATCATAAGTGTTTGATGTTTCTCATATATCTAATTCGAAGTAGAAGTCAGAATCACTACACGAGACTAAGTTATGACATCCAGTCCAAAACCAATCTTCACTTAATTAGGATTGGAGTAAGAATTAAACAGAGAATTATATAATACAGAAGTCATCAACTACCAAACAGTCACAGACTTGTCAACAGCCCTAATTTGCTGGCAACTGTAACATTTCTCCAAACATGGCATAAGTAAATATGTAAATATACATGGAAACATTATAGTATCTTTGTTACGTTGCTTAAGAACTACTTAGTAAAATTTAGAGTAAAAACAAAACTATTCCAAAATCTCAAGGTATGTAAGTACTTACTGCAGCTTACAAATGGGAAAATCACCAACCCCTAACTTCCGGTGACTTTGGTTTCACAAAAAAATTCAGAAGCATGTACCGAAGAAATTACTTCAGGAGTGACAAGAATTTGATCAACAACAAAAAGCAATACATTAAACAATGTTCAATAGAAGTATTTTTTGACAATTTACATGATAGAATAAATGAAGGTGTCTAAATAAATTGCGTTTACAGAAAAGAAGATATCTTGGAGAGAAGAGGAAGATCAATATACTACACACATTACTGAAATATCACACCAAAACACAGTGGGAAAAATTTCTAGGTACTTTTTTAAATTACTCATAATCTGTCAGGTATATAAAGAAAGAGGTTTCTAACATCCACAAGAAGTCAGAGGTGTGCATTTGTGAAAGAAACTAATAGAAACCACAATGGCAGGTGAATAAATGAACGGATGAAGGTTTTATCTACAGCAGTGAGACTTAAAGACAAAGTTGGCGAACGCTGGTCTCACTACTCACCCGCCAGATGTAAATACTTGCCGCAGCATATCCCGGCTTGTTGCACAGATAAGAACTGTCCGTGATGGTAAGGTCATTTTGGACAATCCTAGAAAGGGTTTGTCACTGTAAATCACATATGCTACGTCGGATATCATAGAAAAATATTTCTTCATGGGGTATGTTAGTACAGCAATTTACAATTTACATGATCAATTGGGTGACTCAAATTACCATATTTACCCGAAAATAGTCTCCCATTTTTTTCTGAAAAAATCATCCAAAAAAAAAAAAAAACTACATTAGGAGTTTAGGACAGGGAAACTGCTAATTCAAAGTTTCGTGAGTGATAACGAGTTAAGCAAACACAAGCCGTATATGTAACATAACACAAAGTACGTCGATCGATGATAGCGGAAGGATTTGAAGTTCATTCTAAATAGAAACCGAACTGGTCCACGTCGTCTAAGAATGACCGACTGCCGTCACACACCATTTTTTCAAGAGACGGGGATCTTCAAAACAACGAAAGTTGGGCTATCAAAGATGCTTCGATGCTAACATCAAACTGCAAGTTTTAAATAATGCTCAGACACATAGAAATATAGCAGCAGAACGAGAATTCGAAGTAGAGTCGAAGTCCGCGTTGACCTGGCGATGTCAAGAGAAGTTGAACTGCATTAGTTAGCTTTTCAAGTACTTTTGATTATACTTACCAGTGCCTACCATTTCACTTGGGATTTTGAATGAGCATTACCCTTCAGAAAGACTTTTTAGAAAATTGATTTAACTCAACTTCATTTCTTTCCTAAAATAAGGGAGGGGGAACTATATTTGGGTAAATGCGGTAACTTCTTTGTATTAATAATTGAACATTCAACATTTTGTGCACTACAGCTGCCAAACCTTTTGCTTTGTAAAACTGAATTACATCCTCATAAATAAAGAGAGTTCTAAACGAAAGTGATTTATACACACAAACCTTTCTTCCAGATATAGGACTACCCCATAAGAACAAAGGCAACACAATAAGTAATGTGACAGTCCCAAGATTACTTTACTACAAGAGAGGTCCAAGAAATGGCAAAAAGGATTATTACACGAACATTTGTAGGATACCAAGTAAAATACTTTGGGAACTTACAGTAGAGTCGTTACAATTAACAACAGATATTGTGTGATGTTGGCTACTTGTGCCAACATCAAGCAATGTCCATTTTTAATTTAAAAGATAATTATTCAAGTATCTGAAAGAGAAAACTAAGAAGATATTTGGATCAATTTATTATTTTATAAACAATATTACATCATTAATAATGTATAGTACGGAACTTATAATAACTTGTACTTATTACTCTGCGAGTCTGAAGGAATAGAATAGAAGTTTTTCCTAACAGGTGCATTTTATAAGAATGTAGTTGTTTAACCTAGAGAAAAATGAAATTAATTTCAGAACCCCCCTACGTGGACTGGGGGATGGCAATGGCGAGCGGGACAACTTTAGACAACAAATGAACAGCAAATCTTTTCGATAAAACAACATCATTTGGAGAAGATAAGAACAGAAAGAAGCATTTTAGACTCTTTATACCTTTTGCGACGATGCCTGTTGTACTTTCAGGGTCGATGTAAAAAGATTATTCAGAAGTGAAATTGTTAAGTGTCACCGATTGAATGGTAGATGAATTGAATATAACCTGTCAGCTAGTGAGTTTTGCTAAACCTGTCCAACCAATTATTTTTTCTCTTGTTGATCTTCTTTAAAGTCTTAAAAAGTTAGTTCTTCTCATCTCTACTTCATTTTAAAAAATTAACATTGTTTCGACAGAAATTGAGTATTACTCTAAATATTTTGAAAGTTATGGTTCTGTTTCTATACAGGTATATTCACAAGGTAAATAAATGTTAAGTACTTTTTTGTTCAAGTTTGTGATACATTTTGTAAATCATGTTGTCAATTACAAGCTAAACAACAACCAACACACCACTGCAAAACACTCCCATGGCATTCAACATCACTTTGCTTCAACAAACAGTCCACTTTGTTTGCTTCTAAATAGTGGAATAGCTATCTGGCAGAGGCAGATAGAAGCACAAATAATTTTTCCAAGTTTATGCATTAGATGATAAAGTAACATTAATTGCAAATAATCCTGAGTATCGCACGCCCAGATGGTCACAATCGCCAGTGCACATGACAAATATAACCAAACTAGCCAACAGGTTAAGGGCATTGAGAGACATTGCCTTTTGTGACCTAAACGATAGTGATTTTTCTACTTTTATGGATTCTAATTTTTCTCTCCAGTCCCTTTTGACCCTGTGTCAAAATATTACCAATATATTTGTTCCTTATTTGAAATCTTACCTGTTGCGTTGTCACGACAGGTACTTGTGAAACATTCTGGGAAGCAACTTGATACACGGGATAACCACCAGACCTGAGGGGCAAATTAAGAGGATGTTAACAATAACAAAAACAAGTAATGTAAAAACGTCTCTGCATTCTACATAATCCAAAATGCTCTAAATAACAAGGTTGTATAAATGTTTTATACAACCAAACAAGATATTTTAAATATGTATTGCAATTATTGCAGACGGTGTCCTTAAGAATTATTATTCACCAGGGATAAAAATATTATCAGTTTAAAATTTTCTTTCTCTGAAAAAAAAATCTTCAAGGATCCCTCTAAAATTGTAGTATATTCTTAAATACACAATTTCTCAAGGTAATTAAATAGATATTTCTCAGCGATTTTCTCAAGTACTTTCAACACAAATTTCATTTACACAAATGATCTATAAATGTAAAACCAAGATGGCTTTGAAAAAGTAATAGAGCATTGAGGCAACAACTTTATGCAGTAAAACCTCCCCCTTACATACTCTCACTAAACAAAAACTCCAATTAATGAAATGATGTCATCGGTTCCGCCAAACTCCAATTATATGGCATTAGGAAATACCTCTTTTCAACCAACTCCCACTCTACGAAATATCCTGATAAGCAAAATGAAATTTCGGGCCCGAACTATAAAATTTACCTATTGTTAACAAAATGTCCCAGGAAAAGTCTCTACATATTAGTTTACGTGCAGGCTGACATTATCTTTTAATTACAGAAGCCTAATCAGAGAGATGGTATGACAAAAAACCAATCAGGAGCGTCCTCTGTGTGAGTAACATCCAACTGTTCCCCCCACGTCGTTCTCTCACTCGATTGGTTGGTTTCTTCCTGTTAACTTGTTCCATTGTGCCACCGCTTTCGTTTGACTGGCTTTTCGTAAATAATTTATTCTTTCGGCTTTCTGTGTTTACATGCGCAACGTATTTGCCGCTTCTTACGAGTCTACCCTGTATAGTGTTATCTGCATTTGGCGAAGAGCGTTTTTTCTACACCAAATTACCATAGTGATTAGGTGATAAATTAGTTAAGTTACGAATCAGAGACTAATTTGCGATTATGGCCTTACCCGGTTGTTTTGGCTTCAGCATATAGGAATTATTTATTTTTGCCCCTGATTGACGCCACCCACAAATCACCTCTGCTTTACGAATCTCCGTTGAGCGAATGGGAAAAATTTCGGTCCCTTGAGTTTTGTTATTGCGATGTTCTACTGTATTTCCCTCCCCAATTATACTAAACATTCACAATGAATAATTTATCCGCTAAGAGTGTATTAATTCAGAAATACTAGATTACTATGTAACTTGATATTTTATTCGAAAGAGATTTACCTTCTTCCATCTCCACTTCTCATGGATTCAGGTGTCCCTGACGTACTCCGAACGACTCCTGGAGTGGTAACTGTAGCACCTGGAGGACCTGGTGGATTCAGTGGAGACTGATTCATCATGTACCCTCCAGACGCTGGACTAGGCCTGAAGAGAAGAATGAAATGACTCTTTAGATTAATCAAATAATAACTAATTACTTATTTTATGCGCTCTTTATAAAGGAAAGCCAGATTTCAATCAATATTTTTGGTGTTGTTTGCTTGTGGAAAATAATTTAGTCAATATGTATGTAGAAATATTTTTAAAATATCTTCATTTCACAAAATAATGTAAATCAAAAATAAATGTTCAAGTAAGTCATAAGTGAAGCAAGTAACTACACTGGATAAAGTAAGTCGCTCTCAGAGGCTGCAGCATGTCAAGATATCATTCTACGAGAGCAACAATCTGATATCAAAATATTTCACGCGCAAAGCCTGGCACTTCTAGTGAACGAGATTATTCTAAAGGTAGCATACACAGAATTAAATCACTAAAATATCTTAAATTGGCATAAATAAACAAGGTAACATGAGCTTATTGTGATTTCAACTTGAAAAGCACACCTCACCAGCCATTTTAATGAAATAATTGCAATTATAATTAATGGTGTAATACATTTTGTCTAATGGAGGAAACACTTTTTTTTTTTAAAGAAAAACTTTAAAATCAGGAAAGTGATGGAGTTTTCTGTATTATTTTCTACTTTTATCCCTACGTCACTGGACATTTGAGAAAAATATTTTACTTTTTTCAAGTAGAGATGCAGAAATCATGAAACTGCAGTGCTTGTCCACCATGTTTTTAAATGCCTTTGTGCATTTGAAACAAGTCAGGCGAGTTCCTGAATATTATTTGTACTGTACTATTAACTTATAGAGGCAAACTGAATCATTCCTTATTATTCATATTGTTGAGTTTTAAAATTATTACAATAAAAATAAAGGAAACAATTAAACATCTCGGTGGTTTGACCCACTTGGAGTGCTGCTCTCACTGGAATCATCAGAAAACACAAAAGCTGGATTAACCAGAAGATGTGAGAAATAACCAAAATGTCAATTTATTCTTTGCTAACTGAGTAAATTCAACTTTACTCAGGTGAATTTTGCATTTGTAGGAGTGTTAGTTTCCAAATAATTGTCAAGAATCTGTTGCAAGTATATACATGAGGTGGAGGGAATAAACATACACAAGATAATAGTCGCTGCGAAGGAGCATTTGAACAACTAGCAGCCTCCATTAAAAATAATGAAAAACCTAAAAGAAATCTATTGCTATACTGCAAATATATAAAATAATCTACTGCAAATATATAAAATAATGATTTTATATATTAGGTAGTCGCTAGACAAATTTCAAATTGCTACCAAATGAATTGAAAATATTTAATACCAAAAATAAGAAAGTATTAAAAACTTAGATTAATGAAATAATTTAAAACTTTAAAAATTCAAGTATGTGAGGGCCTATAAATTAATTAGGCAATATATCATGACAATGTGGAATACGATTTTTTGATAGAATTTTTAAAAAAATACGAATTTGATTTTAAGTTATAAAAACTTTTTATGTTACATAGATTTTTAACAATTACAATGGGTTAATTTATTACCTCATATGGGAAACTTTGTATTCCGAATGAACAACTAATTAAATAAGCAATATGGCTTGCAAAGTTTTACAAATAGTTAGGAAGTTTGTAGGTTTATCATAGTTTTCATTAAATATTCATAATTTTTAAATATTTCCTGTTACATGTCTTTGTGGCAGGAAAAAACAATGAATGTGATGAAACAGTGGAATAAAGACACCAAGTATTACATTAATCCCAAAAATCAGAAATATCCTTCCAAAATCCAATTAAACTAAGCAAAAAAAAAAACAAAAAACAAAAAAAAAAACACAAACTTTGAGGAGAATGAAAAGACAACACCATAAGGACACATTGAAATTAATATAAGAAGAATTCAACAGAACACCATCGAGAGATTATCAAAATCTTTAAAAAGCAACTCCAAAAATATGAAGCCCCAACCCTACTAATGAAAGATGAAATGGGTAACCTGGCCCATAACAACGAAGACAATGCAAAAATCCTGACTAAATACTTTAATGAACTCCTGAATTGCAAGGACCCGACAGAACTCCTTAACTTGGACATCAACACCCCAATAAAACACCAGAAAACATCGATCCCCCCACAATAAAATAAGTTTATCACGCACAGGATGAGATGAAAAATTACAAAAGTCAGGAGAGGATCAGACCTTTGTAGACACCTGGAAATGTGCAAGAAGATCAGCAAAAATCGCCCTTCATCAACAGCTTGTCAACATCTGGATTAAAGAAAATCTACCAGGACAATGGACAACAGCCATCATCCACCCACTCCATAAAAAGGTAGACAAAACAGACCCTAACAAGTACAGGGGAATCTCACTCCTAGATATAAAATATAAAATTCTTTCACAAATCATCCTTAACAGAATCAGGTCGCAACTAGAAAGAACTAGGAGAATACCAGGGAGGTTTCAGACCCTGGAGGAGCTGTCCTGATCAGATCACGAGTCTCGATAATGGGCTACAACAGGAAGAGGAACAGAAATATAGTGAGAACATTAAAAGACTTTAAAAAAGCCTAAGACTGTATCAACTCTGCTAAACATTTTACAACACCTTGGACTTCACCCCAAATTAATAAACATGATAAAACTGACCCTCACAAACACCAAGTCAAAAGTGAAGTTCAGGGGTGAATTGTCGGAACCATTTGATATCAAACCAGGACTACGGACTCTCAACACTACTGTTCAACTGTGCTCTGAAAATAGCAAAGAGAGAATGACTTCAGAAATGCCCCCCAAAAATTAAAATAGACAGTGAAATAAAAACAAATTGCCTTGGTTTTGCAGATGATTTGGAATTACTAGCAAATGACATAGATGAAGCAAAAACACAGATATTAGAACTTCAAAACATTGCAAATAAAATTGGCCTCAAAATATCATTTGAAAAAACAAAAATTATGTCCCAAAATCCAACATCATTAAAAGAAATAAACATAGATATTAATAGAGTCAAAATTGTAACCCAATTCAAAACCTAGGAGAGATAACAACAAGTAACCTAAATGAAAAACCCTCAGTCCAAATAAGAACAAACAAACTAGATAAAGCACAAAAATTAACGTGGGACATCCACAGAAAAAAATGCCTATCCATAAAAGCAAAAATTAAACATTACAATACAGTTAGAAAACTGGAAGCCACTTTTGCAGCAGAAACACTCTTCNATCAAACTGATAAATTACAGAAGGTCGAAAGAAGAATTGGAAGAACCTGCATCAACAAAAAATATCAGAAAGACGGACAATGGCGGATATTGCCCAACAAAGTCACGTACAAAGAATTGGAACCCATTACTGATACCAAGCATAAGAGGAGACTGGGTTTCTTTGAACACGTAATGAGAATGCAGGATTCGAGGCTTCTGAAACAACTGGTACAGTACAATCTCAAGTCAAAAAATACCACAAGAGGATGCAGGTGGATTAGGGAAGTCAGAGAGGATTTGAAGGAAATTGACCTTACACCAGAAGAAAGAAATAGATAAGAACAAATTGAAAAACAAAATCAAGAATATCCGCTTCACACTCACAAGAAACAAAGTCACAAACCGAATATTCTCAACACAAGAAAGAGCTCGAAGATCAGAGCATGTGAAAAAGTATTGGGAGGACCGCAAGGCCCACACAGAGCCTTCAAAGAAGACTAGATAATGGACTGACTAAAGTGATCCTAAGTGGTCTAAAAAGAAGTAGCAGGAAGGAATTATAACTACACAGGAATCTGTCTTTGTAAGCTTATTTTTACAAAGATATACTGGGTTAAAATTAAAAAGGTAAATACACAAACAGTTTCAATAAATGCAGTATTAACACCCACCTCATAGAAGAAGTGGGTTGAGGAGGCATAGAGCGTTCCGCAGGAGATGAGCTCGTGGTGAGAGGGCTGCGATGCTGATGAGGATAACCCAGTGATCCTGCAGGAGGAGACGGTTCCGGAGGCAAGCCGTTCTCCATGGGGTGGGGAAGGTAACTGTTATTCATTCTGGAAGTACGGGGTGCTTCCTGATGGTGAGCAGATGCCACTGCATTGGGATGGACATTATTCACTGAAACGGAAGAAGAAAATACAAGACATTCTGAAAGCTTAATTTCATTTCAACTACTGTATTTACCCGAATATAGCCCTCCCTTATTTTAGGATGAAAAAAATTAAGTGGAATAAAAGTAGTCTTTCTGAATGTGAAATGGTTGACTTTGGAAAGTATAATCATAAAGACTAAAATGAAAAGCTAACAGGTGCAGTTCAACTTCTCTTGACATCGCCAGGTCCACACCAATTTCGGCTCTACTTCGAATTCCCGTGCCGCTGCTTTTTTTCAATGTGTCCGAGCATTATTTAGAACTCGCAGTTTCAATAGTATCTTCATCACCCAACTTTCATTGTGTTGAAGAAGACTCCCTTATCTCTGCAGAATCAGGTCACAGTTGCAATTGGTCATTCCTAAGTGACATGGACCAGTTCAGTTTCCTCTTCGAATGAGCATCAAATCCCATCATCATCGATCAATGTTCTTTGTGTTCATTACACATGGTCTTTTTGGTTAACTTGTTTTCACCCACGAACTTTGAATGAGCAGTTTCCCAGTCAATCTCTAAATATAGCCCCACCCCCTTGGAGTTTTGGACAATTTTTTTTAAAAGGGGGACTACACTCGGGTAAATATGGTACCAAAATTACAATACCGAAACTGCAAATTGCCTCAAAAATTTCTGAAAATCTTCATAAGTCAATCTCTGCATTGAAAATGGCAGTAAAGGAAGGCTTCTGTAAATGAATTCTCTTTATATCTAACATTTGTGATTGGCCCAAACACAAATGTGAATTTCACGGTACTGGGTTTCGGCCATTTTAGAAGTTCTATTGCTAGAGACAGGAAAAAATTGGAAGTAGTGATACAGGAGATATTTCTGTGAAAATTGCAACAGCAAAAACTGTAAACTCTAATATTTATACAGAAGAGATGCTCTGAAGGAACACAATTACACTTTTTCATTTTAAACATAATAATGTACTCGTGTGAGAAGAGTACTCTTGTTCACTTCATTTCCTCGTTGTTTTGTCAATAGACAAGGTCAAATTAGCGGTAAAACACACATTCGGTTAAGTGTACAAGTTAAGGTGTTGATTCAGGGGTGCTAGCAGGATAACTCACTTTCCTATTCGAGAGATTGAGAAGTTCCTCAATTAAAGTCTATTGTGACAAAAGAGCGAATTTAAAAGGGGATAATGCTTAAATATTTTCTTAGTATGTCATTTGCTAAATGTTGAAATATTGATAAGCTTTATGATAAATAAACAATCATTTTAAAGTTTCTTTATTTTACTATTGCTTGCACATGTTTCATTAGTTCTCAAATTAATAATCATTTTCATGTTAGAAAAACAACAACAATAAAAGTCATTAGTCAGATTTATTTATCATTAAGTGTCTGTATATGTTCAAATAACTCCTGGTTTTAATATATATTTGTGCATTCTGCAAACTGAAAATACTCTATTTAATATAATAAATTCTAGGTCTTTAGAAGTAAAAAAACTAGTGGCTAGTTTCAGAATAATAGATGCTAATATTATAAAAAATTAGATGCTAATTTAGTAAATATTAGATGCTATTTTCTCTGGTCCATAGCTATCTCACACATCAAACTAGGGCAAATTACTCTAATTTTATAATAACCAATACTTAAATTAACACAGAGAAATTTCGAAGAGACCACCAAAACGAAGACAGGAAATAACAAAGTCCAGGAACATAAAAGTTGGATTCTTCAACATTTATTTTGAACAATTAGCGACACAGAGTAGGCAGAAATCAAAATGATGACACAGTAGTTTGTATAATTGTGAAAAGAAACTCGACATACCTTGAGCAGGAGGTTGAGAAGTCAAAGGGATTGCAAGGCGAGCATTCACTGCCAGCAAGTGGTCTCTACGTTGCAACAAACTGTTCACATGTTCTTCCAAGCGTAAATTCTCAGCCCTCAACTGATGCAAACATGACAACAAGGATGCAACTGAAACAGAATCGGAACAAATTCAAACCTTAGATTTCCATCACCAATGCATAAAATCTTCAACAAAAAGGGACATCCATAATACAATAACATTCACAAATATCACAAAAATAGAACAACTTCATCCTCTTTCCCAGGAAAAGCAGGCGAGTCATAAATGAACAATGATAGGTCATTTACTGTAAAAGCTATGATATTCTTAATTAATTTACCATGTCGTTTCCCAAGAAGCCTGGCTGATCAAAAGTTGCTAGCAATTCAAAACTGTTTCGTTTTTTGTTTATTGATGCGTTTAATTATTTGATATTTGTTAATGATGTCCATTTCTTAAAATTATTTATCAAGTGTATTTACCACACTTATCTGGTGGCCATGGATCTCGTTACATATGAAATTGTATTTTTATATACAAACGCACCGAGTACAGCAAATGCATTGTAAGAGTAGTCCCAATGAGGAAAGTGGAAATATAAAATAAAATTTGTTTACTGAAAAAGACAAATATAAAATGTAAACAAAAAGAACTGGGGAAATATGGACGAACACGTACCCTGTTTAATAACACCACTCTGACACGACAGTACTACATATATTTGCAATTCTTACTATGAAATAAGTTGAAAATAATTTATTGGTGCAGTTCATCTATGAATCCTTTTCACTCGTGTGCGCATTATTCTGTGTTAGTAATTGCCACGTTAAGATATCTATTTTTCACGGTAATGAATAAATAAAAAAATAAATTTATTGTCAAAAAACAGTACAAACTGCGTATGACCACGTGGAGGACAATAAACTAATTTAGTCTCCGGAAGCAAGCAAGGGACCATCCCATCAATTCCGATCAAGGGCCCTAAGGCAGAGGCGGATTCAAAAATTTTAGCAAAAGTTCCTAGATAAGATAAAAAGTTCGCTGCGAGTTATAATACATATATAATGTCAATATGTTTGTAATTTAACGCAAATATGTTTGTAAAATTACATGTACAAGTTATTATCGAACTATAGATTATTCTGAGTATAGTGTTTAAAAATCATAAGAGTTGAAAAAATGTATCACACAAAGTCTAATTTTTTTGTCTATGAATGTCACTTGCACAAATATACAATAATTATCTTGCTTAAGTAACTCCAGAATATTATAGTGTCTATAAAGGAGCGAATTTCAATTACTTTTGCTCTTCTTAGCACACGCAACCCTTCCCCTTTGGCTTTTTAATTTCCCTTAAATTTTAACACCTGTTCATCACTTGTATCATTTTCTAATAAAAACATAAAATATTGTTGCTTTTTCCCCCATAATATAAACGCTGTCAAATATGCCCCGTTTCTATGGGAACCACCATACTGCGCAGTCAAACATGGCACCACAACAGCAGACGAGGACACCTGTTCTCTTATAGACCTCTAATGACAATAGTATAACTCACTGTCGAAATGCTGCGCTTGTTCCATGAGAAATTGGCTTCCCTGCTCCCACTGCCGTTCCAGCAATTGATCCAAACTCTGAGGTATGCTTCCAGCACCGGGCGAGTTAGCTGTACTCCCAGATCCAGTGCCCGGATTGGAGGAACTCGAGTTACTTTGTCCAGATCGAACCTGTTTAAAGACACAAGTCAAACCAATTATACCTACACAATCACTTTCTAGTTTTGTTCAGATTTTGGTGGTGATGTGATTGAGTAGTTATTGAAGTATGCATTTTCACAATTCTCTTACGGTTTATTATGTATATTTGATAGATTTTTAAGACATTAAAATCCGTCAGTACAAACAAAATTAAAAATACAATAAAAACTGAAATCAAAACACGTAAGATAAATAAAAGAATAGAAAAGGAATACTTCAAGCAAAATGTTCTTAAATTTTGTTTCTGCCTTGCAAACCATTGGTAAAACCATCATAGCTGGTTTTCAGGAGGAGGCTAGTGCCATAAGAACAACTGTGTCAAAACAGCAGTGAAGTGTTCTACCCTATTACTTTCTTCTTTTTTTTTGTTGCAAATATCAGGAATGTAAAAATTTTTTTTAAAAAGTTAAACAGAATCCATAATGTTAAACCATTAAAATTGAAATAATTTTCATCATTACATTGCTCTACTTATTCTTATGTAATAAATAAATATAAATTTATTGTCAAAAAAGCAGTACAAACTGTGTTTGACAATGTGGAGGACAATAAACTAATTTACTTAAATACAGTAAATGCTTTATCCTTTTCATGTAAAACGTTATTTGGCCAATCAATGTCAGCACCTCAATTGTGCTTAAAAACAGATTGTCACCACTGATGCAAGGAATACACAACCAAACAAAGCAATTCAATTTGATTACTTTTAAGTCCGTCAAGTGAAGGAATAAGTTTAGGAATAGCCTCTCTTGCACTGTAGACGAAATTTGTTTAAGGTCCTAAAGAGCTCTAGTCGACAGGTAAATAAGACAGCAGCGAGGTAAAGTCCATCTTACACAATAAAATATCTTGTAATGGAACTGAAATTATCAAAGGACTAGGAGAATCAAAATATCATACAATATGTCGGCATCCAGTTAGTCGCATGTCTTATTCACAACCCCACACACAAACACTTATTTCCTAAAAACCTTGATAACTGTAATCACCAACCATAATGGATAAGAAAGTAATCACTCGTTTGGGACAGTAGAAATTTCTTTTAAATAAGGGATGTAATTGGGCATCAAATATGTGATAAGATTGGAAAATATGCTGTTTTTTTATTGTTAACCAACTAACTGAATGCAGGGGGAAAAAAATAAGACGACTCACAATACAATTTGATAGTAAAAAACTTAAGTTTTCCAAAATCCTTCAATACACTGAAAGAGAGAGAAAAGAGGGGGAGGAGAATTTTAAATAGTCACCCGAACATACTCCGTCTCTCGCCTAGGCTTATATTCAAAGTACTTACGGAAGCTATCACTCTGCTATGAAGCGGAGGACCAACCAAATTCGTAGAACCACTAGTCGAGTCGTTAAATATACTATGGGCTTCCAGCTCCTGAGACAGAGTATCTGACATTTTCTGAGCCATTGTAGAAGACGGATTAAGTTGGTTCCCCAGCATATGGGGCGCACTAACTCCATTTTGAAATCTGTAACCAAGTCAATTCAATTAAAACAAGAATTCACAAACTACTGACCATTCAACATTTCCAGTAGAAATTCAACTTCACTACAAACCTACTGAAACAATAGAAAGAAGCATTAAAGTACTTTGCTTTTACTCTCACATAAATATTATAACACAATTTTCCACCTGTTAGTGTATAATAAACAAGGAGAAACCAAACGCAGAGACAACCTAAACAACATGGAGAATTTATCAATGGTTCTTCCACATACCAACACAACAAAAGGATTTTACTCCTAGATACACGTTAGTTTCTGAAAATTTTAATAGTGATTAACAGCGGAAAATACTAGAACCATTGACTACCAATAGCCATAATGTATTCAACAAATCGAAGAGGTCGAGACAGTTAAAGTCATCAAAGAACCGACTAGACTTTCTGTGTTTAAATCTCATTTTCCTGAAGTTCTTTCAAGACATAATTGTTTCCTTACATCTTTTCCCTCAACACTGATTGACAAAATAATTCGTATTAAATGAAAAAAATAACATTTACCCTTGGGTGTCATGCACATGTTAAGTAACACAATCTTTTTTTTTTTTTTTCTTCTTTAACACATTTTTGCTCAATATCTTTACCCCTCCCTTTCCATGATTTTTACTCTAGACAATGATGGTTATAAGTAACATACTTGTTCAAGAAATTATCTCGTAAATAATGCGTATCACACTGCCAAGATTTCAGACAACCCTACAGAGAGACTTAATTTGTTAATGACTTTTTTAAGCAAGTACTCCTAAAACTCATATTGGTACAGTACAATGGAAATTTTTTTTTAGCAAGTGCAACAGTATTTTACACAACTTCAAAGGAGCTTGTTTATAATGAAGTCATTCCATCACTGAATGATATTCGTTCAAGAATGTTCAATTTGAAATATAGCATTCTTCTATTTGAGGGTAGTGAAGGTAAGTTAAATATTTTTCATGAACTTCACTTAAAATAAGAATAAATGTAGTTAAATAACAATTTTACAGGGTAAAAGTATTTGAAAATTGGAGAAAAATAAGATTTAAAGACAGCTACTCTTTCAAGTAATTTTACATGATATGATGTCAATCTATGTCATCTCAATCAGCACGATTAGCTGTGTATTATTCACAAACAAGTAAATTTTTATTTCTCAGAAACTGGCGTGTAAATACTCGTAATATACTGAAGTAATTGCATGAATACGTAGGAGAACCCACACAAATATCTAATGTCATAGTACACACATTTGGTATCCCTTCTGGGTATTTATTTCATTATGTTCAGGGTGATATAACATAAAGCGTAACTATCCACTTTTTCACAAATTTAGGAAAAGTACTACTAAAAATTTAACTTGTGATTAGTATTATTGTAATAGAAAAAGTACAATTGAGCTTATTATTTTGCATGTACAGATGCTAATTAATAAGAATACATATATTAGTATTGCACTTGTATAATTCTTCACTGGTGATATTTTTCTGTTTAGTTTTGAGAGGATTTGTTTCTTTGCATAATGAAGTGCCCAAAAGAATATTGTGACGGTGCTTATTCAACATCAACAGCTGGAAAACAGCATCTTATTTATCTGAGATCAGCCCTCAAGAACTAGAAAAATACAGTTTACATTGAAAGTTGAGCAAGTTGTTAGAAGGAATAGAAAAAAGATTCACAACCGTATTAAGGAAGCAAGAGGGCAGATTAGTGGCAATACAAGTGATCTTAGTTAGCTTCAGGCTTCAGACGTATCTTAGAAGAGTTAGGCATGCACAAGAGCAGAAAACAGGCTTCCCGAAGTGAATTCAAATGCAAACCACTCACAATTTCAGATCCCTCTCCTCCTTGTCTCTGGGGTAGTTCTTCTTGCTCTTACTCCGACTTCGGCAGGAGTGATTAGATGTCGTTTCGGAATTGGGGCTACTCGGGGGGGACTCCTTCACCAACGGAGGCCCAATCACGGAAGACGAGGGGATGTGCACAGGGAGTGAAGGTAGCGGTGGCGGAGGAGGAGTGTTAGCATTGGTCCCCTGGTGGTGGTGATGGTGGTGGTGGTGGTGGACCCCACTCGACCGGCTTCCTCTCTTGTTCGAAGCAGCAGCGGCCCCTTGCCCCGTTAAACTAGCAGCAGTAGCAGAGGCAATCGTGGTAAGAGTCGTGGAGGTGGAGGTGCAGCTGGCGGCGGCGGCGGCAGCGGCCGCCACGGCCGCGGAGGCGGCGGCGGCCACTGCGGCGGAAGTGGGGACGGGGGCGACCGAGCCAGAGCCCGAGCCGATGGGGGCTGGGGCACTTCCACTCATAGGCAGAGTAGCGAGTGTGGTGGAAGTGGCCGTGGGTATAGTACTGACACTACTGACAGTGGAGAAAGTGGCGCTAGTGCTAGCAAGAGTGACAGCGGTGGCACATGTGCTACTCGTAGTGGCAGTGAGAGTCGCTGTGGTGGTGGTGGTGACGATGGTGACGGGTGTTAGAGTGGCAGTTGCCGTAGCAGAAGTAGTACTAGCAGTAGTGGTGTTGGTAGAGGGAATATTATTAACCCCTGCACTGCCTCGCTTCTTGTTGCGACCTTTCTCATTTTTCTCCGTAGACTGAGACCTGGAAGCAATATAGTGTTACTGAACTTTGGTATTAATATTAATAGAACACAACGAAAACCCATCTTCAGTTAAGAAAATTAAATAAAAAGTAACACGTGACCGACCCACCCGAAATCGTAAAATAAAGACAGTTGCAAGCAAAATGCATGAATTAAAAAAAGTATACTAAAAAATGCACATGCATTTTCCGAAAATCAATTTGAAAATATTTCCAAAATAAAATATAAAACATCAATGTATACAGTAATTTAACATAAAATTAATCAAACGGTTCTTCATGGATAGCAGTTAGACACAAATGATTTGGAATTTATTTTTTTACACAGAACATCAACGAGCTAGTTTGATCCCAGCTACATTTATAATGCAAGAAGAGGTGCAGTGATGGGGTTGAGAGATTAATTTGAAATGCACTAAAGAAGCATTGAGTTATAAAAATGTACCACATTGGCTTTCTACAAAATCATTCACTACACAATGAGACCTTCGTAAGGATAGACATTCATATTAGAGAGATTGTTTTGTTATGTAACGGAATGTAGTTGTATTAAACTCACGAACCTTACAGAAGGTATCACTGTAAGTACTGATGCAGGCAAACAGAAAGGATGAAGCGTAAGTTGAATTAAATTCAGAAAAGATGAGAAAATAAGAGATTTGAAACATCTTATGAATAAACATCAAAAGAGTAGAAATATGCAGATAATGGAACAAAAATTGAAATTTCACAAACAAACACAAAAACATTTTTAAAAAATTATAACTTAGTTTAGTTCTGTTAAAATTCACTTCAATATTTGCAAAAGTGAATTCTACCAAATAAATCCTTATTATACATAATGTTCAACTTCCAATCCTTGTCCCTTTTCGTATCTTGGTCCAGCCAGTTAGAAATAGCAAGAATGACATGTACTACTGCAAGCCGTCTTTGATCATTTAATGATCCTGGAGCTCTAACAGAACAACTAACACAGAGTGGCAGAAGTCAATGCACTTGCTTTGACAGGAAGAGGCAAACCCCAGACGAGTTCAACCCCCCAACAAGCACACTTGCATCATCAACAGCCAGGTGAAAATAGCGACGAACCCAGGACCCCCTACTCAGGCCGCAGGTGTGCTGACCACTGCACCACCTGACGTGACCTCCCACGTCCGTCCACTGCATCCACCTGGCCTTGTGTACAGACTGGGGGCGTCAAGGTGGGTGGAGCAGTGGGCAGCACAACTGCGGCCTGAGTGGGAGGTCCCGGGTTCGAGTCCCAGTCAGTAGCAATTTTCATCTGGCCCTTGACGATGTAAACACTTCTCCACGAGTAGGTACTCAGAAGTTGTGAGTTCAGCAAGCACACATTCTTTCCCATGACCTGAGAAATGGTATAACTTTTTCATAAATGAAACGTAATACTTTGAAATTACTGGAAAGAAAAAGTTTAAAGTGGAGGTGAACAGTAGAAATTCTGATCTACTACAACTTTATTATGTTTTCAAATATTGAATTCAGGCAGAATTCTTTTATGTATCTACAATATTCATTAATTTCGACTAAACATTATTTATTTAACACAGCTATTTATTTGAATGGAAATATATTTACATGTTCACTGCTACGAGGTAGGGACTAGAGTTAAGATAAAATTTTTCTCTTCCAAACCACCAGTAACACAATTTATCATTCTGGGATTGAAAACTGTGATCTAATCACAAAATGTTATGTCATATGTCATAAGAACCATTCGGCATCAATTGAAGTTACTCGTCACGACAGCAAGGAGCAAGAGAAGTGAACCAAACTCATTGACAACTGGCATAGGAAGAGATGCCCGACTGCTAGGACCCAAATCAGCTATTATATCCCATACTTGAGCAGCGAACATGTAAAAAGTAAAACAAATATTTTATGAGTAAATTTGAAAACAGAAAAAAATGTCTCGTACAACGGAAATCTTGAAAATGAAATAAGTTAATTACAAAGTATACTTAGAACACATTTCAGTCGTTTGTTAATTTGAAGAGACCCTTTGGCCGTCACCTTGACCAACCAAATTTCTCTCTCTTCTGCCTTCATTGACAGACTGACATATATAGGAAATGAAAAGAGAGAAAAGGTACTGCGGGGAAATTAATGAATTTGAGTTCACACTTGTCTCCAAGATTTTATCCCGATACTGAGAGGGGTAGTAGCTTCTGCTGCATAAAAATTGGGACAGAACGTGCATGCTAAGGTTGTTCTGCTGAAACATCTTAAATTTTCTAAATAGAAACAATAATACATTCATATAACACTAGCTTTTAAAACACACCATACCAACCACTTTAGACAGATAATTAAAAATTTAATATTCCTATAAAGTACATTGTCTTTGATGAGAAAATTCGTTATCGAAAATAAAGTACTTCCTGAATATTTAAAAAACTTTTTAAACAATGTAGTTGAAAGTTTGCATTATTTTTTTAAATACTTCTTGATAGGGATCACTGGGCAGTGAGACAAGTTATTTGACTTTATGCTGGGTCTTGTTAGCGGATTTCCAATCTAAGAGCTACACGCAACTGTCTTCGACATCGTGAGGATTCCTCGGCAACACTGCACTCGCTACTCACGGCAAGTACTACTATAACCTAGGACAATATTTCTTTTTCACTAATTAAAATACTAAACAAAAATTATAGTTTTCCTTTGCGAACAATAGAGTTTGATCCTTCTTTACTTCTTCATTCCGTAACCTACAGATCTGATGCAGGTGGCTTTGCTTGGCAAAATCACGAGCCTGTAGATGGCAGAGTACAAGGGATGCGGGAATGAGAAAAACAGACTTGCCAAATAATCTTAATAGCATGTATGCTACTTACAAACTAGTCAAGTGAAGTCTCATCTTATATTACATTCTTAATAACTTCTTGCTATAAATTACATCACTATGACTCAAGGGTGTATACAGGCTGGGGCAAGATGGGGCAGTTGCCCCACCTTGCGAATTAGGGCAGATACTAATGTTCCGTATGGATATACTTAAACAGATTTTGTGGAGACATTGGGTGAATCAAGTTCGTGTTTTTCACAGTGTTTTGTTCCAGAAGAGATCAGAAGATGGAGAGATTTGAGTGTATGTTTTGTTTAATAACTCGAGGGGATTTATTTTATTCATGTCCTGTTTCATGTGGCAAGGTTCAGTTTATCGGACCTGCTCTTCCACTGAACAACATGATTGGGTTAAGCGATTGCAAGAAAATGTACATAATGTATACACAACTAGACACTCTGAGTGTCTCAAAACAATGAAAATTTGTCTTAAAAAAACATTGTCAGAGCAGGTCATTTTTTCTCACATTTAGGTGACCATCAGGTAAAAAGCAACAAAAATATGAACCACTGCAACTGACACTGCAAAGTGAAACTCATCCAACAAAAGAAGGTGCCAAAAGACTCTTGCATTTCAATTTTTATGATGTCTTTAGTTTAAGTCACAGTAGTTCAAAAGTTAAAGTGATAAAAGGATGCAAAAAAATAAAAGAAACCAAGTGATATATACTACAGTTTAATCCAACCAAACAGTCTTTTATTAGGCTGATGAAAATCCAATCATGTCAAGTCAAATTTTTTAAATTTAGAATAGTGTGAGTGTGTGTGTATAAGTGTGTGTATATATATATATTGTTGTTAAAAGTATTTAATTATTTGTCCCTAAAAGGTCGTAAGTCTTTAGTTCTTTACTTAATTAATTTTCAACAACCCTAACGTGGACTGCAACCTCACAATGCTAACAATATTAGTTTCTTTTCTATCATCCCTCAATATTTCTAGTGATAGTTTCTTCAATATACAACGTTCCAACCTTTGGTTGCACCTGAAGGAGATGTAAACCAACGGCAGACAGGTTGTGTAATGAAGAAACAATCACAATAAAATAAATTATTGTGATAACGACTCCACTCTGAATTTCAGAAGTAATTTATGTCGTATCACAATAAATATTGAGCAAAGTCCACGTTCAGGTCATTTAATGTATTTGATTACATTTTTTATATATTTCCAATCTTCTCTACACTACACTGCACACAGTTTGTAGAATTCTTACATGGAGTAAATTGAAATTTCAATCTAAAGCTTAAGAAAAAACTCTCCTAGTAGAAATGAATCAAGTTTCCTCTCAAACAAAAATTACAAACTAATTTTACACAAACACATAAATTGGAAAGAAACAAATTTATGATAAATCTATTTAATAAGTTTAGATTAAGGTTTGATGAGAATTCCATAATCTTCTGTCAGATGTTATGACAGCTGACATTGCTGGTAGAACAATTTTCTTCCAAGTTTTTGTTCAATTATTCTTTCCAATGCAGCATAAGGAGTAAAAATCTTAATGCCATTGAATTCCTATTTTCATTTACTAAGTTTTAGTCATTATTTTTAGATATGTGAAGCATTTACTTGTGACCAGATGTAAAAAAAAAAAAAATGGAAACAAACAAACATACAAATTTCTCCATGTAAGCTCATACTCATTTAAAGTCAAATAATTAAAACTTTGGTGACATAAATGTATAAACATTCATTTGTCATTTGAAACATTTCAGGGGCATACTTTCGCCCAGTCACAGAGAGATATAATACCTTCATATTTTGAAGTATATAAATAATGTAATAATAGAGTTGCATCCAAAAGCTATGGAGCTATTAACTTTCAACCTACAGAATGACAAAGCCCACCTTTTTTTATTAAGGCACCAATCACACAATTTCGTTCTCATCAATAGTGAGGCACTCAACTTTTTAACACACAAATATTTCTAGTTTCATATATCCACATACAATATTAGTTAGATATTAAAGAAAAGTCTTTAAGAAATTTTTAATGATAAATCATTTGACTCAACGAGAGAAAGTGTTTATTTTTTCTAAGTAAATATACAGTGAGATATATTTACTTCATAATAAAAATGAACATAAAACAAGGCAATATTTCTGTGAAAAAGAAACAAATTTGAGGTAAAATAATAATTTCACAAAAAAGAAAGTTGCTGAAGAGAAAAATCGAAGATATTATATAGTCCATATGATCTACTCAAATAAAGAAACAACAAGTAAACAAATAAATTTCTCTTAGAAAGCTCTTTTAATCACTCTAAACAAAACGCTAACAAAAAGAAAACAAATTTTTAAAATACTGAACTTGTTCAGTAAGTCAACAGAACTTCAAAATAGTCCCAAGACTTCCACAAACTAAAATTATTCAACAAGCTTCAATTATCAGGATACATTTGAGATTAAATAGGGAAACATTCTACATAGTTACACATGCCATATGACATACATTTCCCCCTGAGTACCAAAAGGATTTTCAAACTAAATTATTAATAAAAATAAGAAAGACACAGGAAGGTACCATTGCAACAAGCATTGAGTAATTCAAGTTCTCAATCATTAGTGACCCAGTCATTTCCACAAGCATAGCTGTAAAAACCACATGCACAGTGCAAGTAATCTAGTATCAGATTTTCAATTCAACTAAAGAAAATGTTAATTAAGATTCATCTCCATGTGAATAAGAAAAACCCAAACTCAACGACAATTCACTATTTATAACTTACAAGTCAACTAATCATTCCGAATTAATAGTGCTAGCAAAATTAATTAGCCAAATTCCAAGTTTCTTGTGCTAGTAAAATTACAAAAGACTTAAGTATTATGTGCGGAATCTATTCTAGTATCGCCACATATGCCTTAATTGCTTAGGGCTCAGCCACTGATAAACATTAATAGTTTGTTAACTATTCATAAAAATATACTAAAAGTATCTGGTACATTGAATTTACCTCTGGATATTACGAAACAATGAATGTTGGAAAGTCTATTTTATCATTATGCTTCATTAAAACATAAATTTTTATGTAATCCTAGATTTACAATATATAAAAGTCAAGATGCAGTCGATAACAAGTAGAAAAATAATTTTAAAATGTTATTAATACTTTTCTTTATCAGCATCATTTTTCATAAAACTATTTACCAATAATCATTCACATAAACAAAGCATAACTGGTCTACTTTTGATTCAATATTAATAACAAAAATAATATGATTTTAAACCTCCTGAGCTGCATCTGTCATACCTCATTCACTCTTACTTTTGTGACAATTTTAACAAAAGAACTAATTCAAATTCTGTTTCTTCACAAACTAAAATGTTTTAATTTTTTATTCTTCCTTTTTTACAAATTAATTTGTTTGGAAAGTTCCAAATCTTCCTTTTTCTACTTAATATGGTGCAGCTAGAGTATAATATAAAACTTCAAAAATTAGCAAATCCAAAAAAAGTTATTTTGACAAAGTTAAAATTTTTGATATTTTACTAAATAGGTAGCAATAATTGGTTGATTGAAACATTATGCCTACAAAAGGAAGCAAATTACTAAAAGTGGGTGAATGGAAGCAGTAACTACAATAATTCAGAAATATCAACACGTCCAACACCAAAAAACATCTCTCAATTTTTGTTTCATGAAGAAAGTTTCCTGGTTAATCAAAGACAACTGCTTTGACTTTAAATTGATAATAATCTTCTTAAATGAATAACATTCACAAAAAAGCCTCAACCTTGCCAACTACAATTGTCTTCTGCTCACGCCAAATGAATAAAAACATAACACCTTACCACCAAGGAGAACTTATGTTGTTGGTCATGATTATCACTGTTCTTCTGTGAAGCCTACTCAGGATACTTCACTTTTCAGAGGTGAAAAATAAACTTGCAAGTTACAAATAACCTAAGACTTAAAGAATACTTACAACAGCACAGAAGACCAACAATGTTATTTAAATATCAAATTTTGCCTATTTTAAACACAATAGAAACTGTCTCATACAGTTTCTAAAGTATCTGCCCCCACCCCCAAAAAAAATGCAAATAAGAGAGACAAACATCTCATAGTACAAGTTCTATGCAATTATTATGTAACTGCAATAAATTTAAGACAAACAATGATTCACTATCAATATATAATGTATTTAAATACTGTTACTGACAAATTTCCTCTGCATATTAAATTAAATTGTGTGTGTATGTGTGTGTTTGACTATACATGTATGTACATTAAATAATAAATTTAAGACAGAAAAATCAATTTTTCATGGAAAAAATTTACTGTGTTTAATTTTTCGTTATTGATGCTACAATGTGTAATATGATTCCATCACTTGGAAAATTTGGGACACTTTTTGCTGTAATCATTATGTTACATATACCAGTATGCTATTGATAATAAATGCTTTCAAGTTGCCAAGTAAGGAAAATTATATTACACATGCAAGCAATTTGAAGAGCTGAAAAAATATAAATAAATAAATGATGTAAATGATACCAAATTCTAGTGATACACAAACCAGGTGTTACATCATACAAATCCTCAACACGAAATGAACACATTTTCCTGAAATTCTTAGTTATGATCAAGTGGGAGTAAGTGGTTCTTGTTTTTACTTAATCTGTCAGGCTTTTTGTGCCCTCTTCCAACACTTTCACCGTTGCAAGACTCAATAAGTTTCAACATGAATGGTGCAGTGTTGCAACTGCTTCATGATGCCTCTCGAAGTAACTAGTGGTCTCGAGTTGTCTTGCAGTTCATTACTAATCTTTAAATAATTAATATTGCATTAGTTGGTTCAGTTTGCTGTATTTCTGCTGCATTGTCGTATTGTAGGTATAGTTTGTTTATTATTGTTCTGAAAAATATGGGAGGCAAAAAAGATTTTTTGGAACAACTTATCAACATTTTCAAGCTCTGTTTGTGGAACACACAATGCAAAGACTACTCTAATATACAAAAGAGAAATCTAGTTACAATGAACTTTTAAAATATTATTTTACAAAATTTCCACAAGCAAAAGAGATGATTAAGAAATATACATGCTGAGATGTATTCAGAGGAGGTTGAAAAAGGTACAGGATTCATAACAAAAGACTCAACAGATGATGTTCGGGGCTATCCACGTTTAATATGTATATGTTACATGACAACCCATTGCTGATGCGGTGTCAGTGTCCGTAGTGATGTATCGTGGAATTATGCTCTGATACATGTTTTTATGAAATCTCTGTGCCGATACATGAACAACAACAAATCTCAGCATGCTTAGCCCACTTCACTTTGTAACACCTGCAGTGGCATAGCAAAGGGGGTAGTCCTGGGTGTCCAGACACCCTCAAAATTAAAAAACAAACAAACTTGCATTTACAATAAATAACATAAAACATGTATAACAAGTCTCGGTAGTGGTTTTAACAAAAGGATCTTCAGCTTAAAAACATATTTTCAAGAATCACATTTCCTAAATATTTCCATACCACCTACCCTACCCCCAAGGTAAAATCCTCACAATACCCTAAACATTAAAATGCTAGGAAAATACTTCCACAAACAAGATAAAAGTGCGTGCAATATAAGAGAATAAGAGAACAAGAAAAAAACTCTTCACCCATCACCATTTCAATCCTGTACCTATCAAATTAGATGTGCAAATTCTTTACGATATTCTTAGTAAATAGCACACAATGAAGACTTGATAACTTTTTTTCCCATACATAACATGAAATACACCTTTTTAAACAAAATATGTAACCGAGTAAGATAGCACGATTGTGAGCCTTAAAATAAACCAGAAATGGTAATACCAAAAATATACCAACAAAAATACTTGCCTTATTGCAAGGGTAGTGACTAATTTTAATATTACAATTTAAGTTAAGATATTTAATACTTTCTATTGTTTTAAAATCAATGTACTGCTAATATTTTATACATCCAATGTTTTGTAAGTCCTTTGATAGAAAGAAAGTTTTCATATTTGACATGTTGATTCTGAAAAGATTTTAGATCTCTTGAGATTGTAGAGAGAATATTCTCATTAAAGCAGTCTGTTGATAGTAAGCAATTGATTTAATATTTTTGTTTTTATGCAGCACTGCTGAAAAAGCCATGGGCCATTTAATTAACTCAAATACTGCCACATCCTGTTCAAGATAAATACTTTTTTTCAGTGATTAAATCAAATATTAAAATTATAAGTCTTAGATATGAAGTTCAAAAAGAATCACTGATTTGTTCATATGCTTAGATCCTTCATTTCTCAAGCCAAAGTTCCCTCAACCCCCAAATATCCAGTAAGAATACGTTTTTTACCACAATAAATTGAGAATGATAAATCATATTCACATGGAGATTGATATTATTTAAGCAATTCTCAGAAATATCTACAACCAAGACAAATCTTGCCTCAAGCAAACACTTCAGATCCTGTTCAGGCAACATCCCAGTTAAGAAAGTTCCATCCATGCACATTTACCTTGAGAGGAGGATGAGATAAATTACCTTGCTCTTTTCCCTGGAGGAGGAAGTTCTTCCAGAGACCCCACTCGGCTCCCGGAGGGCAAGTCTCCACTGGCGGACAAGACGCCAGGCACCATAGGGGTGGCACTACCGGAAGCAGACACTACAGACGTCTGTAGGAACGCTGCACTCGCTGTAGTCACTACAGCTGCGGGAGGCAGGACCTGAACCGACGGTTGCAATGATGCAGCTGTCAGGGGCACAGATACCACGATGCCAGATGTCAATGGATGTGTACTAGCAGTTGACGTTATAACATTACTGGAGGATACTGAAGCTGTTCTATTAATTACATGGTTAACCACAACAGATTCTGAGGTCGTTAGTGGGTGGGATGTGTTAGAAAACCCTGCCGAATGGTTAGTTTCAGATTTGGGTTTCTTCAATTCAGTGTAAGAAGAATTGACATTACCGACGTCTTGTGTAACATTAGGAGATAAACGATTAGATGAGTTATCAGTAGCATTAGAGGGATGAACAATTAACGAGCCAGCGGAAGAATGAGCTGAGCCTGAATCTAGTGGAACATCGGGAACACTGACCGGTGTCCGACCGCCTCCTGCTTTTCGTTTCTTCCCTATGGGACCGGATGCAGGTGGAACAGAACCACGAGATACCTCAGCTCTTTCAAATACACTCTCACCTTGCGTCATCACACTCTCGATGAAATTTGAAGTGGTAAACTTTGCGTTTCCAGCGATGGTATTAGGGGCATTACCACTGCCAGAAACAGAGATGTCTTTGTTGAAAGAAGGACTAGGTCCTTTACTTGTTTCGCCCACCATGTCGGGACTAACAGATGCGGAGTCACCAGCAGCAGGACTGTGACCTCCAACTTTCGCCATACTGTTTTTCCCACCAACAATGTTCGACTTCCCACCACTCTTTCTCTTGCCTCCCAATCCTTGCTTCATGATAGATTCAGATTCTTTCTCGGGTGACGAATCAGATGAACCATGATCAGCTGGAATTGGTTTGTAGGGCGGTATTGTCTTCACATTACCACCCTTTTTCTATCAGAAAAAATGCATGAAAACATCAGGAACAAGCACAGCAAGTCGAGATACTAGCAGACATTAATCTACACTCAAATTACATGTATCATACCAGTTTGGAGTAATGGTGTTGACAATATCCACAGTATTTAACGTTATCTAAATAATTCCCGGCTTCTTCACACAACAATCCAAGCGCCTGAGCGCACGTCACATGAAACTGTTGCTTACAGCCCGACTTGTTACACTGCATACAAGCACCGATCGCAGCCCGAGATCCTTTGCCCTGCTCCTCACAAATATAACAAACCTACAAAATTAGAACAAAAAATATTAGATTAATATTCGCTTCCCAAACTCATAATGAACAAAATTGTAAGTGCCATATTATAATCAAACCACAAGGAATTAAGTAAATCAAAACATCTTTCCAAATTCATCTAAATACCAATGTACAATAGTATTTGAAGACAAAGACTGAATCAAAACATAGGTGACAACACGATGAACAAGATGAATCAAATTGCAAAGTAAATTTGATCACTATAAAACGAATAACACTAGAAAAATTTCAAAGCAAATGACTAAATTATCAAATAATCATGTTTTCAGTCAAAACTGCTTTTAAAAACAAGTTTAAGCTGAACTTCAGTGTGCAAGATTTAGTTCTTGGAAGACCAGTAGAAAAATAACAAAAAATTAAACAAAATTGAATTAATTAGCAAACATTTCACAACAAATTCTCACAATAAATTCTTTGAACAGATTTATCAATAAAAACATTATCATGAGATAAGCAATTAATTCATGTTATTAGAGAAAACTTACTGAAGAAAGTAACTGAAGAAACGAATCTGTTAAAATTTATGGAACAAGCTCATGCATAATATGATAGATGGCCAAATTAGATTTCCAATAAAGAAATACCTTGCTAAAGCGTTCTGGAGGAATCAGTTGCAAAATAATTGGTTCCATAGTTGTCACGTTTCCAAAGCGCACTTCCGGAATGTACAGTGCACACACAACATGAGCCCAACCATTGTTGTCCGTCCTCTTGAGAGCGCCATCTCTGCTGGGACATAGCTCACATCGCTGTACACGCAAGAGCACGAGAGATTTCAGTTAGAGAATTCGGTAAATCTTTGAACAAAAGTTAATTTCCTACACTTTATAACTGTAATTAATCACAGTGTGAGAGTAAAATAAAGGAAATTATTAAATAAACAAATTTGACAACCAACATTAAACACCAATTGAAGATTAACACCAAATTACCTCCACAAGCCTTAATTGCAAACATGCTTGAAGCACACACAACTATAATAAGTTAATTGAGATAAAGGAAAAGGAGATGGCAAATTTATTTAATATTTCAAACTTTAAAACAAACCAATAATACAATTCAAAATTTTGAGTGTCCTGAAAAACACAGAAGGTAATCAAGTAAAATTCTTGATTTCAAGAGAGCTAGGAACAGTCTGGTAGACATAATCATCATAAAAAGAACAACAAAGATTCAATGATGTTAAATAAAACTCTTAAATATTATACTTTTCTCAAACTTTGTTTAGATTATCATAACAAATCATTCAAGAAACATAAACAACAAACATACACTTACAACTCGTGCCGCTCTTTCCTGGGATTCACACTTTCGACAAAACCAAGGTCCAGTTGGGACAGTTACAATACCATAACACGCTGTAAAGACAAAAACAGTGTTTAAAATTCTGTAAACAAGAACAAAGAGAATAAGTTAGAAATAATCAAAAGCCCAAAGAAAATATAAAAACAAAATAATAATTCTTGCTTAAGTTTATAGTATTTAAGATAGGAAAAATAACCATTTGGAAAGAATAACTTACTACAAGGTCTTACCTTGGTGAACAGCTACAGTACAACCCTGACCGTCACAATAAACGAGGGGGTTCTCAGCCCACCCTCGCTCATCCGAACAAACACAGCAACCTCCTACCATTTCCTTCATACTGGGATGCAAAGCCTTTTCCACAAGCGTCACTCGGCAAGTCGCTTGTTTTTCATGATTGCTGCTTTCTTCACTCCATTTTTAGATATTAAAATACAAAACCAAAAAAATACTTTACAAACTTCGTACCTGGCCCCCTCTCACAACACTAAGCGTGCCAAAAACGCTTTGTTTTCCTTTCATAAGTATTAACGAAAGCACCATTTTATTGCCTACAACGCCGATCTTCACCACGCATGCGTATTGGCGGGAGTCAATCCCAGGCTGGGAGCCATAGTAAACATGGCGTAGGAACATATGACATGATCAACGCGTACTTTTAACGTTCAGAAAACTAACTACCACTTCATTCGCGTGGAATCATTCTAAACGAAAAGATAATACTTATTGCATTTAAAATCAAATCATACACGGAAAATTACAAATTGGATATAATCAAACTAAGCGAAAAGACCCAAACCATACATTTTTCACGTTTAACTCCTCCTTAAAATGCCGAGCATTGAAACAACTCAAAAACCGCCACGTTCAAAATTACAAAGAATAACTTATTCGCTTTTCCCGTACGTTTTTTTTTTTTTTGGTTGGGGCTTTAGGGCTCGTCAACATCGAGGTCATTAGAGCCCATTATTCCCGTACGGCGAGTCAATATCACAAAATTCACTGAAACTAACCCGCAGACGAGAGCAAATATTCGCATGTTAAAATTAGTAAAGTTACAATTCTGACAGAAAACAAATATATTAGCCCGGTACCCAGCGTTCCCCTTCGCGTCTTAATTTTGTGGGAGAGAAGAAAAAGTACAAAGACGCAATATGAATGAAATGTGAAGCTCCGTCAAGACGGTGAAAAAGAGAAACCGACAAAATCCCCGTACAACGAAAAATATATTTGTTGATTTTTTTTTCATCCCTGATAATTGGATCCATCATGAGTCGAAATCAGTGGCAGTTCGTTTTGAGAATTCACAACAACTAAGGGTGGAAAACTTTAGACAATTTAATATCAAAAATCACTTGTTTCGAGCAGTACTCTATAAAATCTTAATTTTATAAATGTTAAAACGCCTATGTACTTCACGGGGGGAATCCCTTTATGCATACCGAGTGGAGTAACAACGGTTATGTTTTGAGTCCCAGTAGCAGATGTGTGCACTGACTTATCTCGTCTTCAGATGTACTATTCTCCGCGGGAAATAAAGTGAGGTATAATTACGCGGAAAATACCCATTTGTAATTTTTAATTCAACACTGTATGCTTACTTTCAAAAATGTGCGCGTAGTAGTTTATATTCATTAAATCCCTTAAAATTTATCAGAAACAACTGTCTATGGTCATGTGAAAGTCGATTCTTCCTCTCTTCTTTGAAGCAAGATGATTGCAATTTTTGTTAAAGTACGTTATTTTATTTTTTATAGTTATTTCTCTTTCAAAATTATGCCGATCTTCACCCAATGTGGTCCTTACATAACACTTATTATATTATTATAAAAATAGAAGTTAAATACCGTATAAATGATTTATGACTACCTCTGCTGAACTCGGAGATAATGATACTTTTTTGAAGTTATACGTCCAACTATTAACCACAAACCCGTTGTTCATTATAATGTATTATTGTGCCAATAACAGAATCAATATAAAATGTATATGTCAACGAAACGTTTTTCAGAAAATGATAAACATTGTTTCAACTGTTGATAGTCAGTGGTGGCGATTAGGGGACTTTCGCCACTTTCCCACTTTTTGTAGGAAAGGATACAAATTTCATTTTAACCTTAAACTTTAAAACTGGGAATTATTTTAAAAAAATTATACCATCCTTGTTGTGGTAATCACCAATTGTCTTTTCTTTGTTTTACTTCATTATTTGAAACATACTTAGTGGAAATATGCAGAAATGGAAATGAAAATTGTCATTATTTTTTTGCCGCTTCACATTTGATTCCCAATCGCAGCCACTGTTGATAGTTGTATCATAAATTTTCTATCCGCAATTACGACGACAAACGCCACAAAACACTCTTCCTTTGTTCAATTTTTAATTTAAAAAAAAGAGTCTTCCTCATAAAAGTGTTTGCATCTTATTAGAGCAGGAATCTCGGTGGGTCACTTTCTATCCCAGATCGAAGTCAAGTGTCTAAATATTTACGTCGACAGTACAATGTCGACGCATTTTCTACGCTTATGGTCTTGAGTAGTAGAGACCTTAATATAAGAAAGAACCGACAAGGGTGGAAATATAATGCAAAATTTCTCGTATTTTCCGAAAATACTACGCGTTGTTTCTCATAGTGGTTTCAGTCAGCTGTGGTTGGTCACGTGAGTGTGACGTGTCTCCCTCCTTTCCTTCCTGCTCCACCAATAAGAGGCGAGTACCGAATGACAAAGGGACTATGAGAATTTCTGCTTAGTAAAATACTGCTGTTATGAGAAATTACGTGCTCTAAAACTGAGGACAGGGCTAACATTTCTCTCTTGATTGAGGTCTCTATTGAGTAGTACTTTGGACGTGGGGGAAGCAGAATTACTTTTCTAAAAACATTGACTCACTATCGGAACAAAAATAACAGGTTTCTTAGTTCGCACTTTAATAGAAAGAGGTCCACAGATTTACAAAATTAAGCTTACTTTATCCTGCGTTGACCGATATGTGGACAAAAAAGAAACGGAATGGTCTGTGGATAGGCTAACAGGAGATAGAGACTTGATTAAAGACAGAACCATCAGGGGCGGAAAAATCATGAGAAATTTCTCATATTTCGGACAATACTACGAGTAGTTTCTCATCGTGATGTCAATGAGCTGTGGTTGGTCACAGGATTACGTCGTATCTCACTTCCTTTCTCCTTACTCCACCAATAAGAAGAGAGCATCAAGAAGTAACAGGTGGCGCCAAAGGGGCTGTGAGAAATTGTGCGTAGTACAGATAGCTGTTATGAGACATTGGGGACACGGCTGACGGTTCTCTCTTAAGTTAAGGACTCTAATACTAGGTGCCGCGCACGCGCAGATGTCGGGTTGCGAGCGTTGAGAGCGCTGTCCGTGTAGCGAGCTGGGGATGCGTCTCGGCGGTGCTCGCGTTGGTTCGGTCATCTTCGGCAGAGTAATCTCCTACAGGCAGGTGTCTCCAACATTTTTACTTGAGAACCAAACAGAAGAATCTTACCGTACAGGCGGGCCAACTATATATAACAAAATAACTACCACTCGAACCTCATTAAAAAATTGATTAGACATGTATATATAACATTTTATATATACATACCCGTCTAACACGCTTTTTATGTTTACCACAGTGTTAACTAACAACATAAATATCTTAAATACATACAATATTAAACACTGAAAAAAAAGGTTACAAGTCAATACATGATTGGGAAAACATTTATTAACTTTTTTAACGAGTCATTCTTTGACTTGGTGTGACAATGTGAATGAGCTTTTTCTTTTAGTTTTTTGACCAAATATATCTGTTCACTATAGGTTGAACATTGATACCCTTCTGACCAGAATACACGTTCCTGCTCATCACATAATCTGTAGTCTGGTCGCGGACCGGATACAAACCCCAGAGTTAAAGATAAATAGAGGCAACCGTCTCTCCTTGATAACATGAGACAGAAGATACTGAGAGATGTCGCCCTCTCGCTCGCACATCCGCTTGGAGAGGGAGGGAGGAGGGACACCATTGGATTTGTAATTTTGTTTTGCATGTACACAAGTGAACAATTTGGTTTCATAAATGAATATTCATTTTTTTAAACAAGACATGTTTCAAAAACCGTGATATTTGTACGGTTTTTGCCGATTAAAATTTTTTCTACAACATCACAAAATATCCTGTGTGAAGCTGGGTAGAGACGGCTTGTCACTTTTAAGTGGTCGCAGGAGCTCTCCTTTTTCTGTGCCGCAGTGGTAATGATGTGATCTTAAGGTGGGACCAAGCGCTTTGAGTTAATCAAATCACCGAGAAGTATAACTGTTTTCTTTATTTTTGTTGTAATCGTTTAATAAAACATTATAAACTATAATGAAAAATCGTGATTTGATTTCTATCAGTCAATGGTACAGTGCACTGTTTTGAGGAACTTGCTTGACTCGTTTAAAATGCACAAGATCAT
>NNCF01130300.1:1415-13644 GCA_002313205.1 Laupala kohalensis | reverse complement strand
AGGGATCTGGGGAACATTTCTGTTTGAAAATCATGGTTTTACAACACTAATTTTATAAATATTATCTTTAATAAAATACATAAATTCATCAAGTAGATAATCAAAATTAACAATATTAAATAGTAACCACGTTGATTAATTGTTTAAAGTGGCAAAGTATGCCTTTATCTGTTGAGAGTTCAGGTTCAATGGGTGGGGGTGCTATGGCCCCCATAGCCCCCCCGTCCCCCTGGATCCGCCACTGCCGTTCAGGTGACGTGTCTGAAAACAAATACATTCGTTTTAAATATTTAGTGTGTATGAGTGTATTCGTTCGGTATTTTAATGCGGAGAGTACACAACAATTACCTTCATCAAATAACGCCCCCGGGTGTATCCCTACATGCCTGGAAGCAAGTGTTACATACATGGATTTCCGCTCATTTCATTTAAATCTCCATTTATATCCATCGCCCCACTAGATCATAATTTATAAAATATTAGAATATGGTTGTAGTTCGAAAAATGAAACAATTTTGACTCACCGTTTCTGACTGATAATCGTTCGTGAACATAAGAATTGTCAATTTTGACTTAAGTGAAATCCAATCGTTGTACTACCTGAAATAGCCATACATATTTTGTACACTACTGATAACATAAAAGGGCCCATTTATTTTTCTAAGTTCCACGCTCTTACCAGTTTTGGATCTGTTAGGTTTGCAACGCGTCTCTCCTACTGCTTCCCCTTCGACGGGGGAAGTTTCGTTCGACCGATCGTAGGCCTATTTGAAACGGCGCCTATATTTGGAAGACATCGAGCGGCGGGTAAATCGTAACGAGATAAAATGTTTAATTACACTGCTATTAAACAAATATTTTGTATTTTTTTATTATACACATTTTGGACTTCTATAACAAAAATATTCTGTATATTCTTGACTTCAATAAACTTTACCATTCTCTATATTTAAACGACATCTCGAGATTCGTTGTCTCGCAAGGTCTTCATAGGCAATGTAAACGATATTGGACTTTCTATAAAAAACGTTTGCGTAATACTGTGATAAAATACAGTATATAAAATATCTTTCATCTACGACTATAAGAAGAAAGGTTTGAAATACCTTATCTGATCAGACGGCCTCGTGTTACTCTGTAGAGGGGGAATTTGAGTTTATGGAGCTTAGTAAAATTGGACGATGCGATTGCTATTTTATTGCTACGAAAACTGTTAGTTTAAATTAATAGAGCATATACCTTTTTCTTTAGTAAACATTGTTCTCCAAATGTATAATGTTGTAAATCCAGATGCTATATGAATAAATATTTATTGAAAATATGGTTTGGATATATATTAGACCCGTTTCCTATTCAATATTTTTATTAAAATAAAGTTTTAATACTTGGGGTATAATTACGAACTCGTGAATTTCTTTTAGTATCATTGTTTTCTTTAAATATAAACTAATTGCTTTTAAATACAATATAAAATATTTTTGCACATGTTTATTGAAATTATGAAGAACTTTTCTAAATTCCTCGAAAAATATATTATTGAACACTTTCATTTACACATGAAGAAACTAAAATATCGAAACTTAAAGAGAACACGAATAGAAATTATTTTGTAGAAACTTTGTCGTCTCGTCGGCAACTTTGCTAAGATGAACTTTGCCCTGCCAAGTTGCCATGTATGTTGTAATGCTACGTTGCCGAATTGACAATTGCTCAGCGTATGTTTTAAGATTTTCCTAAGCAATGTGAGAGCATGAATTAAGGTTTCGTTCATTACAGCTCCCAAACAGATATTACGAGCTGAATTGTGGTATAAACCATTTTCAAAAATCAGTTCACACTCGGATTCGAACCCACCTTGTGGTGACAGAACAATCATAGCAGAGCTTTAGTATTCTCAGCCAATTACACTTTTAATCTCTGGCTATATATTTGTTCGAAGTTTTCAACACTCAAGTCTGCGTGTTTTAATCGATTTGACAATGAATGACATTCTTTTTTTCTTGAATTGCCTGTTGCCTGTTGTTTAAGATTTAATAGATTTATAAATTATATAATTAATTGAGTTGAGAGTGCAATTACAATTAAAATTATTTTATTTGATACCAAGAAAAAATTCAATTAGAATTTGCTGAATAAGCTTAATCTCAGCGCTTCTTTATCGTTCGGAATGATGATATAGTAATAATCGTTCATTGACTCTGTGTTCATTTCATTATTTCCATTTTCGCTTTGTTCAAAGAGAAACTTAGAATCAATTGTTGTCCCGTGTCAATATATCAAAGCGTATCTTATATGTTCATTACAAAAACTGCGAAACATTTCGTGTGCACCAACAGTGAACCAGGGATCTCGTGTTCCGATTACTGGGGTGTCGACCACTTCACCTTCTGTATTCGAATTTTATACATACGCATTCGTAGATGTGCAACCGGGAATATGAGCGGGTGGTGTGGTGATTAGCGTCCTTGCAATTTCTATTGGAGATGTCGGGTTCGATTCCAGATTCGTCGCCATTTTCATTTAACCTCCATTATCAAAAATTGTCAACTTTCTTTCTCTCGGTGAAAGGCAACTCCGTTAATGCTAGAACTCTAATAGGAGTGGGGTTTATATCTAGCGTATCCTAGACAAGACCTGTCCTTGTGAATTTTTACTCGCATTTCGTTTGTATATGTTACAATTCAAATGAGGACGTTTCAGTGTCCTGTAAAATGAATCGAGGGATTACTAATTATCGGGGAATATAAGCAAAAGATTACCGTAACGTTCAAACCTGAAGTGCAACGTCCGTGTAGAGATTGAGTATCAACTAAGAACTTATTGTATTACACTTATTTATTCACGTGGAATAAAAGAAATGGTTTGTTTGTGCTGAATAGCTGATGGTGATAATTACGACTGATATACTTTTTTCTTCTTTGACAACTTTCGGTCATGTGAAAATGGTGACAATTTCTACCCAGACCTAAAGTGAAGTACAGTTGTGGAAGGTGGTTAACTCCCCTGCGAACAAAGCACGATCCCGGGTTCGATTCCCGTCTCGTCGCTATCTTGTTGTCACGTGTAGGGTTCACGGAAGAAGAAGAAGAAGAAGAAGAAGAAGAAATAATATGTACATTTGTTTTTTATCTTTTTCGTTTTGAATTCCAATTAAATGGTCGGCCTCTCTTATCCCGGTGCAGAGCAGACCCCCGTGCCTGTCACATGTGCGTGACAGTATCATTAAACGCAGGGTTTCTGCAATCGCTGCTCACTGGCTTCGCGGTCGCAGGTGGAGACCATTAACAGTTGGAAACAAAATTAGGAAACAAAATTAATAAATTGACATTTTGTGAAGGAAATAGTGGCTTATATTTGTCGAATTTAAATTTATTTATCACAGACATCAACTCTTTAATTTTTTAACGTATATTATTTATTTATTTTATTTGTTTATTTATTTATCACCAAGAGGTTCCTTATCTCCAACAATAGTCATTACAAGGATCAATTTTAATACAGCTCTTATAATACTGAATTTATCTTTTGGGTTATATATATTCTTTACTATTTAATAAACGTTCCCTATTCCTTAAATTTAACATATCAATTCTCTCCAATCCGTATAGCTTACGATCCATTATATGTGGGCAGTAGTTTCCTCATAATTTTGGCAGACACAAGTCTCATTATCAATTTATTTAATTAATTATAGACACGTATCATTTTGTCTCGAAAAATTATTAATATACACACAATGCGACGCGATCAGGAAACATCGAGAGATATCTCCCACTTGTCACAAGAACACTATCTTTCGACTGGGAGCTTAAACAGGTTGGGAGGAATAAGTCTGAAGCTCACGTTATTTTACATTTTTATTACAGTCCTAAGTAATCACTTCATTACATTTTCGAATGTTAAGAACTGTTTATCATGACAATGAGCCTCTAAAATTGTTTGAATTCCTTATTAAATATTTCTAGTAATTTCCGTGACTCTGTTGCTGCACTCAGGTCCAAGATTCTCTCCGGTTTTCCTTTGAGCACTTGGAACTGAATTGCTGGGATGGTACCTTGTTTCCCTCTGTAGAGTAACTTCGTTCATCCTCTCAACGTGAACATAAGCTTCAAACGTTTTTGTATAGAAACTGTGTTATCATCTGTTTCACGAAATTTGAAAACTATGTTGACGAGAAGACGTAGCTTCAGAAATTTAAAATGAAATATCCAACGCTGATAAAATTGATAAAAGTTCAGAAAACTCACTCCAGACACGAAATTGGATGATCGTGTGCCTACTATTTTTTTAATAAAAACTCGCTAGGCTCTTGCCTATTGAAATAACTATTCGAGAATTTAGTGATTTTTAATAGTTACGATTTATCAACAATACTTACGAATAATCCATAGCTTCATAATACGTACTTGTGAAATGATTTATTTGGAATTTTCACTGTACATAATATCTGCACTTAATTTTGGAGTAATAATTCGATACCACTACTTACATTATTAAATACTTTTATAAGTATTAAATCCTCCAATGTCTTTGACCATGATTCATAGGAATTGATGGAATGGTCCCTTTCTTGTTTATTTAGAGTAAATTAGTTTATTGTTCTCCACGTGGTCGCATGCAGTACGTAAAGAGATTTTTTGAAAATAAATTTATTCGTTCCTTCATACAGAGAACATGCCAACATTCATAATATGTACTGACATTAATTATATTAAAAATAATAGTAAAAATTAATACAAAAATTATTTCGTACTGATTATATCAGTTTACATGCAACAAAATGCTCCACTTCTATTTTCATTTTTATAGAGTTTTCCTTTTATTTTGCAACGTACATGATTTCTTTCAACAAATGTTTATATATACTGATTCTTGGTCATGAATAGTATCTTCATTAAAATTAAAAGAATAACCTGTATTGTGGTGATGCTTCCATAATGCACCAGTGACCTCCTCCAGAGGCACAATGCAGAGCCGTGCGACCACGATTACCAACAATTTCAACTGGATTGTTCTCCAAACGTAAGGTTACGGCAGGATAATTTCTTTGAAAGACGATTGAATTAAAACCGTTCGATACGCGTGTCGTAGAAGGGAGAATAGTGATCGTGCCTCGATTGACAGTGTCTGTTAGTTGAGAAATCTCAGACTCAACATTGTCTAATCTACTCAAAATATAATTCTGTTCTAATCTCATTCTTCTAATCTGCCTCTGATAATCTTCCATTGCTGCCAACACAATCTGAAAGAAAAGAACAAATTCAGTCAGCACTGTCAGACAATGTAGTAAACTGTGAATGTACTTCTTGGCGTTTTTACCATGGGAACGAATGAGTTTTATAGAACATTGAAATACTTTCAAATACACAAACATTTTCCCCAGTATGTATTATAAACTTTTAATTCTGTATAGAAATGATATCGACATTACATCAAACAAACAATATTCCCAAGTATGTATTAGTTTTTAAAACAAATTCGTGTTCTCGCTATTACTTGTATCAATTCACACTGACATTATTTTGATAGAGCCGTAACATTATGATTCACCTTTTCAAGTGATGTATTTTTAATAAGAAATTAACGAATTATATTCATAATTTTTAGCGTCCATTTTGGGTTTGTAAGCAAGAACAGACCCATGCACTCAATTCTCAATATTTACTGAAGAAGGTGCTATAAATGCTGGTTATTAAAATGGACTAAAAGTATTTACCTATACAAAATACATATTTATTATTTCCAATTACCAGAAGACATAAAGACTTTATTTAATTTGAAATTGAACAACCAATAAAAAGATACCGTGAATACATTGAAGAAACGTTTCCCCCGCCCCAGCGACCAAAATTGTACACTTCCTGATCCGCCATTCTGCTAAACAGCAAAACAGTTCTTTTTGCTGATGAAATTCGCGTGTATTAATATGTCAAGGCACATCGAGGGATAGTGAACATCTCGTCTGTGCTTCGTAGTAAACCCTGACAACGGTTTTTATAATGGAAATAAAACAAACGCTTATTTCTTCTTTGTACCTTACACGTCGAGAAGATGAGTGACAACTGCCGGTCGGGTGAAAAAGGCGACATGCTTGGAATCGAACACGGGACACTCCCTTAGGTCTGGAGCGAAATGGTGTACATTTGTAGAGAATGAACGGGTAATTTTGTGGATAAGAGCCTTGCGAAGAATGCAGGGGTCCCGGGTTGAGTTCCCGCCTAGTCACCAAGTTAACCTGACCGAAAGCACTCACTAAATCTACTACAAATAACGACCATTACATTAAAAAAAAATCAAGATTTTACTATTTTAATAAACAATTGAAGATAAAATAAATAGTTCAAGCATTTAGCAGATGCGCACCATTTATTTAGTGATACAAAGCACACTAGTTAGGTATGATGGCACTTCGTATATATTTCAACAAATTTCCGTTTCTTACGAAACTTTGACACACAAATCTGTCCTCGTAATCTTATTGTATTTAATATTATTGTATGTACAGAACGTAGAACTGTTAAATACACGATTAGAAAAATAGTTACAGTGAACGGAACATTTTTTCTTGATTCGCCAAAGCGGTTTTCGAAAACACACGCACGCATTCCACTCACTCCCAGGGCGAAGAAGACCTCTGAAGATGACAGCTTAAGCATTCGAAAGGCGCTCTGGCGAATGGATGGATGAATGAATGAATAGCTCCTTGGAGGCTACGGTGTTAGCGTGCTCGCTCGTTAAGTCATCCTGGGTTTAACTTCCGGTATTAGCCAGGAAACATCTTAGCTTTTCGCATCAATGTCCCGGATCTAATAGCTGTGACTCCTGAAAAGCGAACCCTCTTATCGCTACCTATCTCTGCTAGTATCAATAACTCTATTACTAACTACTACTACTAACCCTTGCATGTTGACCACGTTTTTGGTGAACCCACCAACTAGAAATAGCGTCTACCTCCCATCGTTCCACGTAGATACGCTTCAATTGCACTACGATGCATTTCCCATTTTACAAGAAATTCAGCTATGAAGAATTAATGCGTTAATAAATAAATAAATATTTTTCAGTTGACTTTATCATTGTTTCTAATTGAAGGTAAATACTGAATACAACACCATTATCTACTTCTAATATGAAACACAATGTTTAAGTGCCTATGAAAAGGTGTACAGTTTGTACAGACATGGGAATATTTTTCTGAAATGTGCACTACAGTTTGCGAAGTGCTTCTAAAAATTTACGTTTTTCATGTGAATCAATTACAAAATTTATTGTGTCGATTTTTAAATGTTTGTGACTAGGTTTGACAACTAGTTCTGAACAGGTGATTATTATGTGAATAAAATTCCGCGTACGGTTCTTCATAATTGTTTAATTGTATATTTGAATATCGATAATATTTGAATCACTTTTACTGTGTATAATACAATGCGAAGACTCACCTAATATAAGAGAAATCAGACGAGACAAATCGCGCACCACGTCGCAGTCTGGTGAGAGAATGTCACACTACGAATTTCTTTACGATGTGGCATCCGTCGTGAAGACCAAACGTAGTGCTATGGTAGCGGAAGACCTAGCTTTGTGTCTTTTATATGCGGGTTATTTGGAGTGGTTGGAAGTTCACAATGTTATCAATCTGCATCACGTCGATGGCCTTGTAGAACATTTGAGATCTTGGCGCAAAAGCAGATATCGTATTTGATATTACTTGTCTCTCGTCAAGTGCTGAGAGCCTTCAATGAGATTGATTTCTAGAAATGATTTTGAACTTCGAGTTATTATTTAATGTAACTCTATTGAGCAATGCTTAAGTCGTATCTGTAAAGTTGAAAGTCATGTAAATTCTGATAAAAATTCTTTTTCTTAAAATAATAATCAACGACGAATGAAACTAAAAATTTTAAAAAATTATAGTCCATTCCTAGTGCATCATTAACGTGTCTAATTTCTCCTAAAAATTATTGAAACATTGTAATTCCGTGGAGTAGACTTGAGGCGTTGTTGGATATTACATCCAAGCGCAATCTTCTCCAAAATAGAAATTATCATGCTCAATGTTCCTATACATAACCATCTTTCTTCAGTGTTTCTTAACAATTAGAATTTGTTTAAATTTTTCGAAAAAAGTTTTATGGAAACCGTCTATACATGAAAAAAATGTTACACATATTTTCTTTTTGAGATAAGCAAGTATTAATTAGTCCGAAGAGTACTGAAGGGTGGGAAACATCCTGTTCGAAATGTCAACAGTAGTGCGCATGTGTGTGTGTCGAATGTACGTTAAGAATTGTGTTCTCTCGATAAGTCACGATGCATGGGAACCAAACTGAAGATTTGACTTAGAAAACCATGGTAATGTAAGCTAATTTGTGGACAGCTGATAATGATTTGATTTACTCAACACACATTACTTTCCGTTGATTTACGTTTAAAATCAATCCTGGAAGCGGATTGTCCATATCAGAAGAAAATGCTATGACAGAGAGTTGAAGGTAGAAGATATTTCATGTAATCTGTTCTTGTGCGTGTAGATAATATGTTTAGTTATAATATCGGAGCCGTCAATGAGCCGTATTACATCGCTTAAACTCCTTGCTGGGAATGTTCAAGGACTGTATTTTACAGGGTTACCACCACAAAGTGCAGGAGAAACACAGCGGTTTATTGTTCGTTACAGGAAATCAAATTTCACCTCCTAACTTCCAAAAAGTATTCGTGGAGGAAAGATTAATTTCATGTCAATTGGGACCACAGACCCGAAGGCAGAGGCGTATTCAACATCTCAGCTCAATCCAAATATGAGAAGAAAATTGCTCCCTATGTTTTATAATAATAGAATACCAGAAAATTTGTATTTATTGAATTACAAAAAAATATTTTTGATTTACGTATAATTATCTAACCGTAGATTATTCAGAAAATATTGTTAATAAATCGTAACTATTAAGCGAAACATAATTTGAGTGTTCTTGTTTTCATAGATGCCGCCTCTTGGCAAGGGCTTGGCGTATCTGTATAAAAAATCTTCCTCTAACCGGAGGAAAATCGGAGACAAACCCGGAACAGGATGGGGCTGCATAATATATGTACACAACCGTGGCTATGTTCAGAACATATATTTCTAAATTTATATGAATAATTTGACAATACAAAAATCCTAGGACATAGTTTTTAATGGTAAGACAAATTTCACAAGGAATATTTTAAAGTTTTCTTAATTTTAATTAACCCATGAAGAAATTATTCAGTATTGAATTAAAAAGCAATTATTTCTACAAATATCTCTTCGTTGTTTCTGCTCTATCATTTGACAATCAAATATAAAAGTTTCTTCGATTTATTAAACGAAATTACGTGTCATTCGCGCCTTCGTCGTTTGTAGGAGAGGAAAATTTCAGCGATCTAAATTTTTAATTTTACAGTCAGTAAAGAGTAGAACGCCATTAATATATTATGCATAAGTAACATAAATATTACAATGAAAAAACATATTTCGTATAATATCCCATATTCGTTGAACACCATCTGAAAATATGAAATTCTCCGTTGAATTGACGGCTAAATGTTACGTTAATTGGAGAAGATTTCTACATTTATAATAAAAAGTCCTTAGATTATGACACTGAATCAGGAACGGGGAACTACAAGTTACAATAACTTAACATATAAAACTAAATACGACCTTGTTAACTGCCTCGCTCGATTTAAATTTACTGTAAATATTATACTGAATGTCTGACTAATACGTTTATCTTCACAAATGTAACATCCATGTTGCTTCGTAAAAAGTTATATACCCGCAAAGAATGTTTCTAAATGACAATGTTCGTTCCCTGCTCTGGAAATCAATAAATAATACTGAATATCGATACTAACATTATAAATGAGGAGTGAGTTAAGTATGTAGAATATATAAAGTATTTCAATTGTAAAAAAATTCGTCAACGAGGTTTTCATATTATTGATCTCTGATTATTTTTTTAGGTTACACGATTACTACCAAATTGTTATATCAAGGATAAATATATCACTATAAGATGTAATTTATTTGTTCCTTAAGTAGTTTTATATTATTTATAACTCGAGAATTAAACTTTTGTGTTATTACTCAACATTTCTTAATATCTCATCATTTGAACTAACACCATCCAGATAACAGAAACATATTTCCATTTTAAACATTCGTAACTTCTTAAACCATTTGTGTTTCTTTACAAGCATTGTTCAGTGATACCACCTTATTGCTTTATAATTTGGCAGTACGAACCTTACAATCTCTTCTTCATAGTAAGATATATTTTTTTTACATATCCATTGATAAAACACACAGACAACATGCAAAAATTATTTCGTAGGCTATTTGTAGAAGAATTTTTTAAAAAAGGGGGGGTAAAGTCGATATTGCGTTGAAAAATAGGAAAAATGTAGGAAACGAACTGTTCTCCCAACCTAAAGATACAAAATCAACAAAGAGGAGAAAAATAATCTAATCTAGAAGGTGTTATGTAACATGACTAATAAAGGCCAAACAACCGAAATGCTTGGAAGGAGATGAGTAAACAAAAATCAGATTTCAAGAAACTATCCCGCGATTGTGCATTAGGGGAACATAACCTAAACAAAGGTCATACTATTAATTTAAATAAGGTTACATTTCTTGACCAAGAACCAGTATAGAAAAGAGAGTAGGTGGAAGAAATGATGTACGTTGCGAAAGAAAGGAAAACTCTGTAAAACTGAAAACGGATTTGGAGCAGCTTTGTTCCTTGTATATTGATATTATCAATAGATATTAATTTTTGTATTATTTTGTTTATATTTAGTATATTATTATTATTATTATAATCTATCTCTGCACATATTATCAATGATATGTTTTCTGTATTATTAAATCAATAAATATATAAACAAACAACCCTTAACGATTGAATAATTAGTTTTAGTCATTCCCTCGCATATTGTAATTATTTTATAACATCACGACTTTCTGTTATAAGACCATTGTTTGAACCAATCGGAGGAGGAGAATTACTAACGTGGTTGTATATTCGAACGCAGTTGTGTCTCATTAGATCATGTTATTTCATAATTATAATTCATAATGTTGTGGTATAAAACTATTACAATAAACAAAGAACACAGTGATTTGTCAAACACCGTGCGATTGTCCCAACTTTAGTTTTAAGGAATATCTCCGCAGCCTTTTCCTATTCCTCCTCTCCGTCCAATTGTCGCACGAAGAATGGAATGGATCCATCGAGACACTCCTTCGGAGAACAGCCTGAGAACATCACTGTATTACACTCAGTTGTCACAGCGTTCTGTCTTCTTATTGCTTTTACCATTGAATTTATGAACAATTTGTATCCACGAGAAGTGGTAGTCACTTTACACAAGACAAATCCTTCCTGCTTCAGAAAGTAATGACTTTTCATTCCAGTATTCTAAACGATCCAGCTAATTGTTTTTTTCAAATCCATAAAATAAGTGTTTTCAAGTATAATTAAAAGTACTAACTAGTTTCTACAGGGAAGTGAACCAATCAGTTTCCAACCCGAAACATCTGTATGATGTATGTTCCATCAACATTGTTAAAACCGGTCTGGGAAAAAAAATCATTTATACGCGCATATTATTTACATACATTTCTCTACTATGATATTACACGAAGTTTCGGTAAGAACTTATTACCTCATCTTCCCACATCAGAATAGAAGCAAAGAGACTCATTTCGTGAATCATTGAACAAAAAACGCTACCTTCTTGAAAAAACTGACGACAGAGTGAAGTATTTATTCATCATATCGGAAGTAGTGTTCGAAATAAATAAAAGTGTAGAGTGAAAGAAGGGGGTATATACGAAGCTTGTCTTTTCATATTTCAATACAGAAAATGTCAATATAATCGGAGTGGGGGGACATATTAAAGGAAAATCAGAGTGTTTGTAATTTTGCTTTTAATTCTAATACAGTATAAACACAAGACTTACATTATAAACATGTATAATTTACGTTCTTATATTAACGATTCCCAGACAATTTTATTACAATGATATACGAAATGTATTCTAAGACACATTATTAGCACATTAGTTGAAATTTATGCAATATTTTTACAATTATTTTTGACAAATACGAGAGATGGAATTATTTTTTAGTGTTTGCAATAAACGTACATTAAAAACGGTGTGGGTTTGTTTCGTCAGGCTGCTAATGCCTTGCTCTGCTGA
>NNCF01130299.1:986457-1006555 GCA_002313205.1 Laupala kohalensis | reverse complement strand
TACGGTGTCCGAGGACTGGTGGCGCAATACCAGTCCCCAGCTCGGGGCCGTGGGTTCGCCAAGCCCATACTCACTCGAAACTGAGCTACCTGCGGGGGAAAGAAGAAGAAAGAGGAGAAGGAGAAGAAGAAAGAGAAGGGGAAAATGAAAGATATCCTAGCTCCAATAGTGTCGGGATCGAAAAGAACAAGAGGCGACCAAGGTCAGGAATGAGAAAGAAAGGAGCCCGGCACAAGCAAGTGGAAGCAATGCCAGACTCAGCTCGGGGCCCCGTGTTCGCCAAACACGTATTTACTAGATGTAAGCCCCCTGGGGGGAGGAGAAGAAGAAGAAATAGAGGAAAGAGAAGAAGAGGAAAATGAAAGATACCCTAGCTCTAATAGCGTCGGGATCGAAAGGAACAAGAGGTGACCAAGGGAGGTCAGTATAGATAAAAGAAGGAGCATGGCACAAGTAAGTGGAAGCAATGCCAGACTCAGCTCGCGCCCCGTGTTCGCCAAAGACGTACTTACTAGATGTAAGCCCCCTGGGGGGGGATTTTGTATAATTGTCACAAATCTTCGACCATTTATGGGTATTATTCACAGTTTTACCCTCATTCTGCGCATTCTTTTCACTTAACGTAATCCCTCATCTCGAATTATTTAAACCTATTTATTTCCCCTTGCTTCTACCGAGCACTTGCTCCATAACAGGTGATAAATTTTCTAATGCAATACGAAATTTTTGAATGAGGTTCGATGAAAAAGCAACACAGTCGAGAGGGATGTGTTCTTTGTCTTCCTATGTATCATTGTGACTATTTGTTTGATCAAAAAAAGGGACCAACGTTTTCGCGCGTTTGACATTTCAAATCTTTGAAAAATTATTCCTGGTCCCGATTCGTAAAAAAAATGAAACAATAGAACTTATTTTTATAAGCGGACATTTAAAGAAATACCAAGAGCAAATAACAAAATAAAGCATGGGCGGACACTTAGAAGTGAGGCGAAGGCGGCATAGCGGTCACAGCCAAGGAAAGTAAGGCTGGAGGCCAGTGCCGACAAGTGGGCAGTTCACACATCGTGCATGCAGGGCGCGTCCAACCGCTGCTGCATACAGGAGCCGCTTGGGTATGCGCTGTATGTGGCACAATAGCGTCGATGCAATGGCAGGGACGACGCAACCAGGTATCGCCGGTCGCTGGCGATGTATTACAGTGTAGGTCGAGGAACTAAGAATATTCGTGGTAAGGGTGAGGGGGGCGTTAAAATATCGACGTGAACTACGTATTTCATAATTTAGTCATAACTGCTACCATAATGATTATTAATTACGGATAAAGAGGGCAGTAACGAATTTTTTATATTTATGAGACACGAAGATATATGAAGTGTCTCTCCCTTCATGAGAAAAATTTTCATACAGAGTGAGGCAACCTATAGACGACTTTCGGAATCGAAGGATGATATCGAAGAAATTATCCAGGAGGTGCCACTACAAATCGTCCGTTAAAACCCTCCTATTAGTCTTAAACACCGTCAGGGAGCGATTATAGTCATTTGTCACGTTGAATCTTAATTTAATAACTAGGTTAGGTAATTTTATAACACTACGTATTTTTATGCATGAAATTAGTTTAGGAAACGATGTCAAATTTTGTACGAGTATGTGCCTTTTCAACGTTTGGACTAACAATTACTCTTGCAACTCACGTATGCTTTTTTTTCAAATACTTATAAAAACTATTATGATTGGTTGAAAAAAATCTTACTAAACGGGATAACTTTACTCAAGAACTACATAGATGACGAATTTCCCTAAACAGCTGCTCCTTACGGATTGGAAATCATTCTTTTTCAATGTAAGATGTTTCTTAAGAATATATTTCCGCCGAAAACCTAAACTAGACAAGTATAAAAAATTCTACACATAACTTCGCATAGAATGTTTGACATTTTCGTGTATAAATTCCTCGTTTTTTTAGATTTAGCACAACATATTCCTTCATTCTAATATTGTGATTTCATATTGTACATTTTTAAATGACAGAACTATCGCTATTAATATTAATTCAATATTAATTTCATTCATACATAAAAAAACATTATAAGTAACATTGGTAATATCTGGTAAGTACATATAGTCTTTTAATTTTTTTACACTATAATTACACACGCAATATAAGATACAATAGTGAAAGGAATCAAAAGATGACAGTAAACAGAGTGCAATGAATGTTGAAACCAATTTAGAAAAGCAATTAATTCGTTAAATTTGTTAATTTCGTAGAAACCTTGTAATTTTTCTCCGATTTATGTTAAATTTATTTGACATTTTCAGATGTTCAAAATTCTGTAACTTTTGCAGACTTTTCAAGTTCAAGGCACCAATTATGAATTACTATCAATTAAATAAGAATACACATAGTGATATTACATCGCATCTATGAGGGAAAACCAGTTAACAGATGGAGAAGGGCTCCCGTGAAAGCACGATAATACCAAGATAATTGTACTCGTGGAGAAATATGGGAAGAATCCATACAAATTACACAAAGGGACATGAAAATGACATTGACAAGAATGGATATTTTATCGAACGGCTGAGAGTAACTGCTCAAAGAAATGCTCCGAAAAAATAGGCTACAATCGACACAAAGCATTTATCTGAGGCAGACTGTTTAAGTGAAGTATTGAACAGAGATCATGGACGAAAAACAGAAGTAGACCTAATCAACTACAATACTTGCCTTCGCATTTTTCTGGTTAACAGCGGAGTTTGGAGAATAAATTAACAAAGTTGCAAAATAATTATTGCTAACACTTCGAAGTTCATAGATGCATGAAAGTAATTTCATTACTCCTAGATTTTAGAAGAATGCCAGAACACTACACAAATGTATTAACAGCCACATAATAAAGGAAAATTGGAAATATATGAATTGAGTTGAGAAAAATACATAAAAATAACCTTTCAAATAAAACCTGAACTTTTAAACAGACTTCATTATTTTGTTTGCAAATAATTGTGAATGACTAGAAGGGACCAACCAATTCAAACGTCATTACTTCGCATGATTTCGAATTAAATCTGTACGACATCTTAAAATTTCGCTTAACCTGACATCGAAACCCTTCTGGAGATAATTTCCACGAATCATTAAATGTTATTTCTTTAAAATGTTAAATGAAATCTCGTATTTCTCTGGAGTGTTCTGTGCCGAATACAGCGATCACTTTGCGCAAGTGTTGACCATTAAAGATTAACTGAAACCACATAAAATCATTTACAAGTATTCTTGACAATTTAACGACACAAATTTAGCCATATTTATAAATTATTTGCGTGAGGAAACTTCGAAAGATGTTTACAATTGCCAAAACACCGACGACAAATTCAATGTATTTATTTCAACATTCCTATAACATTTGAAGTTACATCAGTCTTATATTTTACCATGCAATTGCTGTTGAACTTTTAAAATAACTTATGATTCATATTAATTTCGTTTTATGTGTACTCAACTTTGTCACGGTTGTGTACATGAATTCTGTACCCCATCCTGGTCCGGGATTTGCTCCGGTTTTCCTTCGGGTAGAGGTGGATTTCTTATACAGTTTCTCAAGGCTTTGTCTAGGGGTGTGTTTATTGTATAGTGTTTCATAATCTATAACTCGAACTATAGATTACTCAGTGTAATCTATAGTTCGATAATAATTTGTATATGTAAAATAATTTTGTGTGTGTAAAATTACAAACATATTGACATTCTATCAGTATTATAACTCGCAGTTAACTTTTTATCTTATCTAGGAATTTTTGCTTTAATGATTTTACCACTTCTCNGTAAAATTACAAACATATTGACATTCTATCAGTATTATAGCTCGCAGTTAACTTTTTATCTTATCTAGGAATTTTTGCTTTAATGATTTTACCACTTCTCTTGACCATGGAGAAAATCCTCAGGGTGATTTTTTTTTATTTAACTAAAGCATTTGATGTCACTGATCACGAAGTTCTCCTTTCAAAATTACAATCTTTTGGCATTGTGCCTCAGTTGCCGATTTCCTATTTCAAAAATAGATATCAACAGGTCGAAATATCATATACTAAAAATAAAGTACTTCAGCATTGCCTTTCAAAANTTGGTGTTCCCCAAGGTTCAATTCTCGGTCCTATACTCTTTTTGTTGTACGTGAACGACACGTCGTCTTCCACATCAGATTGCAAAATGGTTCTTTTTGCCGATGACACCAATTTACTATGTAATCATGCCAATGCTCTAACCTCTCGGATTGGTTCCCTGCAAATCGCCTCATTGTAAACACTGACAAAACAGTGTCTATGTCATTTCACAATAGTATCACAAAATTTTTATCCCAGGTTTCTTTTTCGTTAAACAGACCACAATTAAAAACTGTCACTAATACAAAGTTTTTCGGTCTTCATANTCTTTTTCGTTACACAGAACACAATTAAAAACTGTCACTAATACAAAGTTTTTAGGTCTTCATATTCAAGATAATCTCAAATGGAATTGTCAACATGACAATCTTAATTCCAAATTAAGTAAATTGTGTTACGTATTCCGAATCTTAGTTAATACCGTTAGTCCACATATTTCCCGTTGCGTGTATTTTGCAAATGTTTACTCTCATTGATACGGCGTCATCTTCTGGGGCAATTCCGGATTCATCGTCCGAAATTTCAGAATTTAAAAGAGGATTGTTCGGATAATTTGTAAATCTCATCCCCGAAACTCTTGTAAACCTTTATTCAAATAATTAAATATTTTAACACTTCCCTGCATTTATATTTAAGAAACTGGAGTGTCTGATAAGACTGAATTACTGAAGCACCACCCTCGTTTCATACAAAACAGTTTCGTTCACGAACACAATACTCGCAATAGTAATAATATTCATCGTCCGAGAGTGTCAACCGCGCTTTGCCAAAAAGGACCTTATCATTCGGGAATCGTTCTATATAATTCCCGGTCCAAAAATATAAAAGATATTATTAAATTAAATTTCATCAAATCCGCGGTTAAAAGCTACCTTCTGCACCAGTGCTTCTACACTGTAAAATAATGTATTGAATTTAATTAAAAATTAAAGCCGTCTTGTACTTTATCTCGCCATTGTTGTAGTACTTTAAAAATATCTGACAACAATTTCAAATTTATTTACCTGCATGCCAGTCTTATTATTCATATAAATTTAGTTGTATATGTACTCAACTTTGGCACGGTTGTGTACATTAATTCTGTAACCCCATCGTGGCCCGGGTTTATCTCCAGTTTTCCTTCGGGTGGAGGCGGAATTTTAATAAAGAGTCGCTAGGTTCTTGCCTAGAGACGGCATCAATTGATATAATTATAAGCGAATTTAGTGTTATTTAATAGTTACGAATTATCAACAATACTTTCGGAATGATTTATAGCTTGATAATAATACATACTTGTGAAATGATTTTTCTATGTTTTATAAAATACAATATTTGTTGGTATTTGTTAATACTATAACACGTGTGAACTATTTTTTTGTCGTTAGGAGTATGTTGAAATGTTAAATCCACCTCTGCCTTAGGGCCCTTGATCGGAATTGATGGGATGGTCCCTTACTTCCTTCCGGAGAGTAAATTAGTTTATTGTCCTCCACGTGGTCATACGTAGTTTGTAACTGCTTTTTTGACAATATATTTTATTATATATTCCAAATTTGAAACCTAATTAATTAATTTTTTCGATCTATAATTTTGAATATATAGGACTTCAAATTCGTATTAAGCGAAGGTCGTGTCGTACTTATTCACATTTCTCATTCTCCTTAAATTATCCATTTATCAAAAGGTATGTTCGCCATTATTTCTTTCCACGTATCGTGTAATATGGTTAGTGGAGATTTTTTCCATCAAATATTGCAATATTAGAGAATGCTTCATGAACCCCACTCAAAATATCCATCATATCGTGTTTTATTGACGGAGTCAATGAGGTGATAGAAATGCTTAAAAAAGTCAATGTATTTACTCGATCACTTCGACGACAGATTCAAATATAAGGACACGAGATGCAGAAGACGGAAGTCTCAATTTATTTCCCTTCCTGCACGTTACCGTTCCGCTCAATAGAGCATCTCAAGGAGTTCAGCCTGTTCCCCCAGGAACACAGGAACGCCACTGACGTACAAGCAAACATCTCACATTCCGCGGTTCTCCTGTTTTTACTCGCCGTTTGGGAGTAACACAGGAGCAACTGGTTCCCCAGCATGGTTGCGGTTTCCCAGAGATGGATTCCACACTCGTGTGATTTATATCACGCTTCAGTTGAAGACGAGGGAAGAGCAAAGAAATCATAGTTGTCTAATACGAACTATTGCGGAATCATTTAGAGTAACGAATCACGTGATTGCAACAAAAATTTTCTCACAATATGGTAAAAGAAATTAATGGGGACACGAATTCCGTCTACAAAGTTTACACTATATTTCAAAGAAAGTATATTCGTATTCAATCCCCAATCCTAAATTCCTCGAAGATAGTCATGACAAATTTCAAGTTAAATTAAAAATTATTAAAGCCGTATGTTTTTAAATTCCATTAAAAAATAATCAAACCAGCGATGAATTGTTATCTTAATTGTTATGATTAATCCAATTATAATGGAATCGGCTTTATGGTCTCTCAAAACCCCATTTTTAGGAACAGCTTCATTTTTATTCATGTTCCTGGACTTTTACATTTTCGCAAAAGAATTGTTTCCCGGGAAATTGACATGTTTATCGATCATTTTCATATATTTTAAGTCTAATGGCGAGTTTAAGGTCAACAGTTCAACACTTACACCTCAGCATGGTCTTGGATTTCAACGTACCGAACTGGTCGTGAGTGGTTAGGGAAATTCCAGCAGAAAGTCTCACCTCATTTGGCCGAGCGAAGAATCGAACTCGCGCTCACCCGGTGTGATGGGAGTGAAGACGCCACCGCTACACCATACAAATTAAAAAATTATAGTAAAAAAAGCTTTTACTATGTATGACTATGTAGAGGTCAAACTTATTAACCGCTGTCAGATTTAAAAACATTATACAAAAGTCTCCTGCTCCTCCGGAGTGTGGGACCAAATCCGCGTTTCCCCGATTTAAAACAATGAAAAAAAGAGAAATTGTAACAATTTTCAATCGTATTTCCACCAAACCTCAAAACAGAACTTCTACTTTTTTGTTTACGTAAGAAATACCCTTTTATTTGATTTGTCCGTTGAATAATGCTTCTTATGTCTCACTTATTTTAAAGTAATAACTAGTGAATTGAAAATCTTTCTAAATTGCAATTAGCGTGTGATAGTCATTTTCTTACTTAACAATGGGTCGTTTTATTTGCTATTGATAGCGAATGATAAGCTTTACCGAGTAGTCTTAAGACAGTCCAGTCCCTCTGTCTCAAGGATGCCGTTAGACACAACCTCTGCATGCGCTGAGTGTCTGCAGCAACCTTGACCTCGCGATTGTCATCTGGCACATGGAAAGAAAGTAGTACGCCGCCCAAGAAGTTATCGAAATGACATGCACGCACCTACTAAACGCTCCACGACGAGAATGACAGTATTTTACACGATTTGTTTCCGAGCCATTCATCCTCGAGGATGTCGATGGGGTTAATCTGTGAGTCGTGGGTTGATATTTGGATGTGTGGATCGGAGAAGGTTCGGACGCCCCTCCCCCTCCGAAATTTAAGATTTTTATAGCTGCCACATTTTTAAAAAATTGTTCCTATTAAATATTCTTTATTTTTTATTTGTTACAAAATTAACTGTTTATTGTACAAAAAAATTAATTAAAAATAAAAAGAACTATAAAGTAAGTTTTCACGAGAAGTCACCTCCCGCCAAAAAAGTAATTTATGTCAATGGGGCATGATTACACCCTTTTAATTTCACTCGGTCACAGAACACATCAATCGTCATCGTCCTGATGGAACGTGTGAGGAACAATGAGTGGCGCTCAAAACTGACAGGAAGTCATAACTAGTTCAGTTTCAAGAGATCTTACTTTCGCATGAACTCTTCATAAAATATTATACGATAAAAAATGATCATCAGCTTTCATGTTTTTCTTAAGTTTCTGCATCTTCTACCATGGTGACTGATTTTATAAAAGAATGTTTCTGCAATATGATCACATATCGAACTTACAGTCTCTTGGTTCATGGCAATAGTAACGAAGCGGGTTAACATTTCTCGTATGTGAAGCAGATTCTCCTTATGGTAACCTCTATTCATTACAACTGTAACTACGAATTACAAAATCTACATACAAGAACAGTGAAATTCATTTCCAAAAATTCCTTAAAATTCTATAATGTGTAGTGAGACCACCATGTACATTGTATTTGAATATATGGTACCCATAGGGGTCGAATTAAGAATAATTTACGTGAACTTATATAATAGCGTACGTGTTTACGTTATTTTTGGTGCATGGAAACGTGGTATTCTTCATCTGTGTGTAAAGTGAAAAGATTGTTAATTGTATAGTAGCCATACAATTAATAAAATTATTGTACTATCATACTGTTGCAAGCACTATTATTGTTTCGTATTGTACGAAGAATAGTTGGAGATGATGGCAACGAACCAAGAAACGACATAGTGAGATAACCTTCGTTATTAACTTTACCTCCAACCCCTCGATGTATAATCATTTAAGCATATCTTATTACACTCAGTAATTTTTCGTAGGATAAATCCATTCTCGGGTAACATCTGACTCTGACGATTCAGGATGAGTTTGGTCATCTCAGATAAGAGAGTAAGTTGCTTTAATGAAACAGTTTCTAATGCAGCAAACACACTCGGGAGGTTATTGCACAGCAGTTTCTCTGCGAAGGTCGTGGATTGCAGAGTAAGAGAAGAAACAATGGAGACCGGACGTGGCGTCGTAAATCATAAGCAAGATCAGTTTGTGGCCACAATTAACGCTGGTAAGACGAAGCGCATAACCTTGGACGATTAAGGTGCAATGGTTTTAATGGAAGAATGCTTTATAAGAAACTACTAGAGACAATTGCAAATAAATCGATCGAATCATTCACATCACACAAGACTGTAATCTAAAGTCCATAAAATATACTTTATTAACATCTATGACCGTACTGACCGTCTTTGTTTTTTTTCTCTTCATCGATTCTTATGATGATTCCCTTCTGTTCTTAAAAGGAGATATTTGGTAATTAATTCCTCCCATATTTTTAATACATCAGCATTAATCTTTACACTACGTATTTTGTGAGAGACTGAAAGGCGAATCTACAAGAAAAATATTCCTTTAAACAATTTGACGAAGCTTACATAGGTGTTCTAAGTATACAAAACACAACAGAAGATAATGAAAGCATAACTCAAGCTCAACATTAAAGTTTTAGTTCCTTGTTTTTAAAATAACAAATTCAACACATTGTTTTCCCTCAGGGAAACAGTCGCAGGAGTTGAACAAGTATTCAATGATTCGTAATTGTTCAGTACAGTTTAAGCACTTTCGCTTATTCATTTCTGAAAATGTTTGTTTTCAGTTCTAGCGTCCGCAACTTTAAATTTTTCGTAACTAACGTAAAGTTCGAGACGAAATATTTCCATTTTCATTCCTTTTATTCTATGATAACTATCAAATGTAACACATTGATAAAGAAGCAAACTGGCTGGGGATATTTTCTTTTTGTTCGCAAAAGAAAGGTAAATAACTTATATCATTGCCTGTCTAACCAATTTCAGGTATTTTATTAATGTATATATTTATAGAAATTATTTATTATGGGACCGTTAAATCTTCTCCTCTCTCCCTACTACATGAATTGAGACAGTGAGGTAGGGATAAATGCCTATGTAATACCCATGTAATCACTTCTACACACTTGATTGAAAGGAAACCACCAAATTATCTACAGAATAATAAACTTTACCAAATAAGGACCTCGCATTCTGAACGTTAATGCGTACCTTAATAATGCGAACGTTTTCAATTGGAATGAGTGGAATGTATTGTGTATGTAATACATATAAACGTGTGCATTAACGATCTTGAAAAGCGATATTGTTGTGGAATAAAGAATATCAAATTGAAAAAAATGTTTCCTGAGAAGTGTAGAGTTATTACGTCACAGCCTATTTAGAGGCGTTTATTCAACCCATTTCTCACAATAGCAAAATTTGCTTACGCAACTTAGTCCTCTGTGGCAGTGGGATCTTTCTGTAAGCCATTACCATTTGCGACAGGATGCGTGTGGGTGGGTATCGGTGGGCGCTCATTGTTGGACCGGCATTCTGCCAACGAGAAAAACCCACGCCTAATGTATTCGCGATCACTATTCTCATTGGACAGTAAATACAATCTGTTTTTATCTGAACTCGGAGAATAATATATAAAACACTCTACTAGTAATATGGACATAAAAACGACAACAAAAAACAAATAAAGCAGTAAACGGAGTTAACCTCTCACTGCGGAATGTTAATACAAACGGCTAATGAACAACCATTTCAGGTTTAACAACCTGAAATAAGAAATAACAAACCAAACTAGGATAGAGGAAAGATGACTGAAGGTTTAACTCATAAGCATACATTCCAGTACGAGGTTTCGATACGAAAATCGCGTGTCTCAACCAAAAAATATTCGTAAGCTACAAACAAGAAGAAAAAAATATTAAGAATATTATTTGTCTCTTAGTTTATTTTGTCCTTTAAACCTTTGGCGAAAAATACTGAGTATGATCTTATTAATGTCGAGAAAAAGTGATATACCAGAACTCAATTTTAGAATGGACAATATTGATCTTCTTCAAACTACATATAAAGGATGTTAATATGTAGTAGGAAGCATATTGATTAGTATCATTCAATATATTGAACTAAGGATATCTAATGTATCTATTTACCTATTGGAAGCAATTAACGGAGGGAATAGTTAGGTACGTATGTAAAATATTCTCGCGTCGAATACGGATCGAAACTGTATATACTAAGGAAGACGACATAGAAAAAGATTCTTCTATTAAATAAATGGTTCTTACGTGTCTCGTTAAGTATGACCTGCTGAAATAATTGAATCATTAAAGTTTCATTTTCACACGAAGCGATATTAAGATTAAATTGTAAGAATTGAGGTGGAAAATATCTCGGAAAATGTTCAATCGTGATGCGCTAGAATTAATATTACATATTAATATTTAGTCTATTCGTTTAACTCCAGATCCTTCCTTCATTACTATTCATCTACATGAAACAATAGTCACACCAAAGCTAAATTACTTCCAGGGAAAGTTGAAAAAACCGTTTATCACAAGATTTTAATTTTCTAAGTTACCTGATGTGCTCGAATCCTATTAAACCAGAGCATGTTTTTCACTGAAAACTAGACAACCGTGTATAATGTCTGAAGTTAGTATGAGCATATGTTACTCTAAACTTCAAACAAGTACAGGAAGAGAAAAAATACATTACCACTAAGAAACATGCATGTGAGACGATATGTATCAAAATTAATCGCAATTACCCCACATATAAAAGAAAAAAAACCGTACTCCATAAATTTTTACAATAAGTTGCATCTTATACCAAAACTACAAATAGAAAAACAAAACAAATGTTTATTCACATATTTGGGATAAATGAACTGGGAATGAAAGATATTCGGCTGGCGGTAAGGTATGAGACCGGCATTATCTGCGAATGCTCGTAAAACCCCAACTGAAAACGTCATCGAGTTTGATCCAAAGCGAAATTCTGCCGTTCTGGAGGAGAAATGAAGCTAGTCACCGATACACTACCAGTGTAGTATTTAGAATTTGCTTCTGTAGTGGTGTCCTTCGAATCACAAATTATATTTACTGATGTTTCGTATAATAAACGAGGAGCAGGGCGTTACCATACGATCTAATTCAGAAGAAAAAGTACTTCAATTATCCCGAGTTTATGAGGGTTCTCAGTGAACTACGTGCGAAATTTGCTCGGGATTATGTGTAAAAGGAACTGAACACCCCACCTTGCCCGGTGAACCGCGGGATCAAAGTCAAGTTCTCCAGCTCGGAATCCCAGGGCGAAGACTGGAATTGCTGTCCAAGAAAGAAACGTCAACAATCCTAGGGAAAACCTAAGACAAAATGAGAGAGAAGCCGAGTGCAGACTAATGTGACAAGAATGCGATCCATTTCGTGAATCTCTCTCTCAACAGGATCTGAGGGCTAGGGAGAGGAAGAGGGGTCGGAAAGAGGGACTTTCGGAACTCAACCTGTTCGCAGCGGCGCCATGCGGATATGGCTCGTCTCCAATTGGCGCGTGCCTCTCCATTCCGACGACTGGTCACCGCAGAGCCAATGACGCACAAAAGCCAAGACATCGTTAGACACAAGAGCAGCGCAAGGCGAATCGAGAGAGATGGAACATGCGCTTGAGGAGGAACATTCCACCGAGTGTCCCTCAGGACATTGACAAATGAAGTATAAAAATTGTTATAAAAGTAGCTAATCTGGACTCTAATTTGAGACGTCGTGTCCCCTGAAGCAGAAGGGATAGCCCATACTCAGGTTTGCTCGTCACATAGACACTCCGGGTCCAATTCCCTGCGGGGCCAGAAAATTTGTAGCTTTTCACTTCAATGTTCCAGTTCTTATATAGCAGTGACTATTGAAAAGCGAACCCCCTTCTTCTCTTCACCTCCTACTACTCCTAGTATCTCTAACTCTTACTATTACTAACTACTGCTACTAATACCTCCACGAGGACCAAGTTGTTGGTAAACCCAGCTAAGCTGTCCACCAACTAACAACAGCTGTATCATCCTCCTACCTCTCTATGTAGATAAGCTTCAATAGCACGCTATATTTCCCCATTTACGAATACTACAATTGCAAAAAAAAATTGCACATTAATTTCACAGAAATATTCTGGAACCGAACACGTTTGTTGTATTGAAGGTGCATTTCATCGCCGAATAGTTGTAGCATTATAATACTTTAAAAACCTTCCATCATCGTAATAGGTTTAGAAAAGTTTGTAGGTTCGAAAGTTTCATCGATATAGAAAATCAATTAGGTTGAGAACGGTAAGTCATAGACGCATTCGGTTCATCCATCTTCTGAGAACACAATACGAGGAAACATTTTTTCTGTTATTCTGATATCAATAAAGCCGAGACCAACAACATAAATTTGTGGAGTAAAAATTCAAAAATTGAGGGAATGTGAAATATTTCACAAGCTATTTCATCAATTAAAAATAATAAGTAATATATTTTGTAGTTCAATTCAGATTTTTTTTTTCTTTCAAATTATAGAGGGGGGGGTCGAATTACCCATCCCACTCCTTCAATTCCATATTATAGTGAACGTGTCCTCGAATTATTAGTGTGAAAGTCGAGCGAAGCATACTCCAGATGTTTTAACTAATTAAAAAAAACCCTCAATAGAAATCGGAGCACTTGAGAAGAAGCTCGTGAGGTGCGGGAGGTAGAAAGGATCTCCGGCCAACAGGTCAGGGCGTGGCGGAGAGGGAGCGGAGAGGGCACTCCTCAGCGGACGCCGACCCACTTCCTGCTCCGACGAACGCAAGAAGCGCCCTCGAAAGAACACACTGGCCAGAGCCACCGTGAACACAACGATTGTCCACGCTCACTTCTATCGGGGTCCGCACACTTCCAAGGAATTAACGTTGGATACATATTTTTTGTTAACTAAGGAAGCTCTAGAATTTAGGATGTGATTTGGAATTTTGGAGCGGAACTACTTTCATCGACACACCTATAATTAGTACAAGTATAGAATCATCGTATTACGCATATTACAATGAGAGAAAATTTATTCTCTTCCGGACACAGTAATTGTGTATAAACGTAAAAAATGAAGTACTTGAGTATACTTTCTCGAATAAAATTATTTCCAACGAAAATAATAACAGGTAGTACCGTACGATAAAATATATTTCATTTTCCTTTCGCATCCTCACACAACACCACAATACAGAGTTTTTAATAAATAAATATCGAGCAAGTTGGCACTGATTTCTAAAACAAAGGGAACAGAAATTTCGTTTCTTTGAGAGTTCTTTCAAGCCAACCAGCTTGTTACCTCGTCAGTCAAGAAAAGCAAAGAATTACAAAAATATGAATATTTATTAAGAACATTTAATTGTTGTTAAGACTACACTATTAAAATTTTCCATATTAAACTTACTGAAATTACCAAGATTTTCCTCGAATCTAAAGGCAACTTGGTACAATCTTTGTTGAGTATTTTAAGCTGAGGAGTATTAAATAAACAATTTCCTTTTTAAACAAGTTTTCATAAAATAATATTACTAGAAGTAGCAAATAATTGGCCTTAATATGTATTAAAATCATCAAGTTTACCTGACGACTGACTTTCTCGGTGCTAACTTCAATAGACATTTTCTGTCACAAGAGTGCCAAAATTCGACTCTGATTAAGTTGAAGACATTAAACTTCTTTCAAATCTCCTTTATTGTCGGTTTATAAGATATTAGAGTTTTATAAAATTTTCAATGCACCTCGTGAGTGGTAAGCGTAAGTTCCTTTATCGGTCACGATAAACAAGATAAACAAAATTTCTACACTAACGAAAACACATTTATTATTAAATCACAGAATCATTTGACACCTTTACATAACGAATTATGTATTTAAAAGTAATACAATATGTACATAATAACTGCTACGTAAACACGTCAATAATATTGGAATTAACACTAAATAGAGAGATGTGCATATGTCTTCATTAACGTCAAAGTTGAATGGCCACGAAAAAATACCCAAAAAGAAAAACTTTATATAGACTAGTTATCTCCACTTAAGTTATCCTCATGAGGCGAAGAGAGTTAAACCTCTCCGAGGTTGGTGTTTCGCCAACGTCGAGTAAATTTGACATTATCGGCTTTAGCTGCTTCACTTCACCCATATGCAACATTACCGTACGGCAGCGCGTTAGAATCAATACCGTAATAGAAAGGACCACTGGGCGTTGTGTGTTCGAGACGTGCGTGCGAAGATATCTGACACCAAGTAGACGTGTTTCCCAGCGCCACAGGCTGCTACTAGATGTGCGTCGGCTACTTTCTACCAGCTGCAGCAGCTGCTGGACGAAATCGAATGTGATGGGCAAGGGAATGCTGTTGCGGCTGATCTGGAGAACCCCTCAATTTCTCTGCTCTACGACGCCTTTCACCGGCAGGAGATGGGTGCGGCGGATGCGGAAGCGTCAGGAAGAAATTGTGAGAGCGGAACAGGAAGTACACGAAGACAAGGAAGAAACGAAAGGGATTTTCGGTAATTCAAGAATGGAAGATTTCATAAAGGGATTTGGTAGATTTTTGCGTGTCATATATAAACCACTCCATGTTTACTTGCCGACGTTTCGATATAACTCATATCATCAGGGCTCGTAATCCTCGCTCCACATTCACTCATTCTACACACATATTCAACCTAACATTCACCTCATTAACCCTTCCGAAGCATCTTCATACTACATATTATTACATACACGTAAACATTCAGCGGTTTATACATGACCTACACGCAAAAATCTACCAAATCCCATTATGAATTCGGAGGTCAAGAACAAGATGGGGGAAGAATTTTCTTTGCTTTTTCTCATTTTTCTTATGTGGTGGATAGTGAATGGCTCGCAATATAAATCATATATTGATTCAGTAAATTCTTACGGCCCTTGCATCTTCACCTGACGAACATCATGAATTATGGACTTGGTCGAGTGCTTACGAATGAAATGAAGGATGAAATAACAAACCAACACTTTACACGGAATTGGAATTTGAATCCTGCTCTCACCACTTAATTTGTAGTGAGGTGCGATTTACGATCGTGAACAAAGATCGATTGTAATAATTATGCTTCGGAGTCTTTAAAATACTTCAGAGAAGTAAGTACAACATTGGGAAATATTTAACATCGTTTTTGTCATGATGTGGTGAGTTTCAGACATTGAAACCTACTCGACAATCTTACCATATTATCGAGGAATGCATTTTGGAATGCCAGGGACTTTGGAAATGCATAACTAACGTTTCTCGTGCAGGGGAGGGAAACTGTCACTACAATAGCCTCAGCTGTGAACGACCACCGACTAAACGAAGGATATGTTGATTCTGGTAAATTTGCTGCCACATGATGACGTGAACACAATGAACATCAGTATGGTGATAGTGAGAATGGCGAAGGAAGAATTATTGATTGATTTCGTCCTTCAATACCATTTATTATCTATCAAAGTGTAACAAGGCCTTTATTGAAGTCACCGAAATATAATATAAAATTTTAGTGCAATCATATTGGGAGTCAGCTAGGTGTATGAAATATTCACAAAGTTTTCTTCAAAGACGAAAGAAAATATGCAGTTTTAATGGATATTAATTCCTAAGTAAAGAGAAAACATAAAAAAATCCAATTCTGATACTGGCAGTGTAACTACTTCTATGTAATGTTGTAATGAGTACTGAAAATGAAATTGAATTAAAAATGAATTGTAAACTAGGTCCACAGATTCGATGNGACAGCCCATTCCCCATACAAAAAATCTTAAAACCCAAAAACGAGGACCATAAAATGAAATACTATTTTTGTGTATAAGTTAATTTAACAGGAAACAATGCGAACGAACACGCGGAAGAAAGAGGAAATGATATATGAGCAGCAAAATCCTTCACGGTCACATCGCGACGTAAAGGGCAAATGACAGTCGTATGACTAATGCTGCAAAACGAGGAAGCATCTTCCGATGCGGTACCACCCGGGTAGCGGAAAACTAATGACTTCAGTTGCCGAGAGCAACAGTTTGTTTCCCAGGAGGATTAATTTTCGAAATAGTGTTTTGCCTGGAAGTGAAAGATGATAAAACAATAAGGCGAGAATTTAAAAAAGAATATAAACACTTCGAAAGTAGTGATGAACATTTAAAAATTATTTCGGGGTATTAAGTCTCGTCGTCATATTGTAAAATCTCAACGTTTCGTTGGCATTAGCAGTCAACATCTTCAGGAGCTAGTAGGAGCTAATGTGGAGATTTTACAATACGACGACGCGGCTTAAAACCTTGAAACAATTTTTAAATGTTGATCAAGTTAGCCGTGAAAGCCTGCATTACTGTTTTTGTTCCACTCATTACCACCCCAGCCTTTAGGAAGTCACAGACGTATTAGATATTTTCTTACGCAAATAAATAAGAATCTTTACTTTTTAGTCAATGCATGAAATACGGCACAACTTTTGTAACTTATGTATTTAATACGACACTTAACATCGCGAATCAACTTTTTGGTGCGACTCGCAATAAACGATCTTAAAATTCTTACATGTCTCTTACAGTAAAATCGGTATGCAGTACTTTTTACCATAATTTTTTTTATTTATTTAATGGATTCAATTTGATGTGGTGAGACTCGGACAATGATACCTCCTCTCCCATTCAACAACACAATATATGTCAAGCAGTATGAAGGAGTCACGTTTGATTGCCTTTAAGGCAAAGGTTTAAGGAAGGTGACGAACGTTCCTAGATGAAAACCTTGCGGGAGACCGAACCAGCGCTGATCAACAAAATGTTGGGAGTGTAAATGCTACCACTATGGTTCGAAGTATCCACCTCGTGTATCGATACTGAGTACTCACTTGGTATCGGACGCCACAGTATCAATATATAAAGTATCCATACGACTAAGTACTACTAAGTTTATGAAATACATATGTATTTTTACTTGAATGCAACGGATATATATTTACCTCTATCGGAACAACACTCGCTATGTATACAAACCTCTCGAAATAACTTCGAATCGGATCAAAAATTTCGATGTTAGTGAAATATTCATTTTATTGGAGTAACTCAAGAAATACTCGTATATGAATATATCATCAAATTTACTTGGTTTCGTATCAAAAATTTACTGTATCGAAACAATCCTACATGGATGTACCACATTAACAGTATCGATACCAAAAATACTCGGTGTCAGATCAAAAGTATTAATACATGCTACTTATGAATTGGAATATGTATTACTTGTGAATGTGTACCACCACCATCGCCTCCAATTTCATTATTAAACTGACAATTGTTTTCAATTTCAACTATTTCTCAAACATTTTTGTACAGAAATAACGTGGGTGTAAAGTATCGAAGCTTAAAGTACCGATACTCGATATCAATACTATATTTCCAACCCTAGCTACTAGTATTACCTTTACAGTTGGCAATACAGTACGCAAATAAAATTTCTTCATTGCGAACGCAGATGGTGGCGAAGGATCTCAAAGTGCTGAAGCATCAGAAGAAACTCTTGACCGTGCGTGGGCAGGGATGTGGGAAAACTTTTCTCTTTCGGTTCTCATTCCCTGTGACCAGAAGCACCAGCCTTTAGGGCTGAAAGGGTATGTTTAAGCTCGCATCTAGGCTGACAGGGAAACGTCTATTCGTATTCCGCTTTCAGCCAGGCAGTGGAATGTCTGCGCAGCTGACGCACGAATAAGTACGAAATGAAGGCGACCGTGTTCTCAGAATGCAGTTGACACGTGTGCTATATTCATGGAAGAGACATTGGTTTCCTTCAAAGCCATAATACAAAATTTGAATAATTCTTTCGTGAATATATACAGTGCGAACATTTCTCAACAGCGGACACTTTTTCCCTCCTTTATTTAATTTTACCCAATTCTCAAAAGCGGACAAATTTTAAGATCCCATGACTGACCATTATAGAGAAGTTGCACGATACTAGGAATCAATATAGATTTACTTGCTCATTCTAACGTTCAATAACTAAAAGAAAGCGCAATGAAAAGAGAAAAAATACTTAATATGAAAAGTACTTCTATGTAGAAAATAAATTCTCATATTTTCGAAAAAGGTAAAATATGAGCGAGCGAGAAATACGGAATTGCAAGAATCAGACGAAGTTAAGGTCTGCTTAGATAGTAACTACAATGCAAAATTCATGTTGGCGAAATTTGGGTAATCAAGTAGTATTGGCGTCACATTTTCTTAGACACAAAAATGTCTCTCTCATTGTTATAATTTTCTCTCAATAAAATACCAAAGTGTGCTAAAATTAACGAGAGAGGAATGGTTCTTCAGTTTTGAAAAAATTGAATGGTTCTCCTCGATAAGCAGTAATAGATTAACTATTCTATATTTTTTTTAAATTTGTGTGAACTCCAAATAATGCAACTCCAAAAAATATGTGTAACATAAGTAAACTACTGATTATTACAATGTTCTTCGTGAGCGAAACAGCCACAATCGCTCAATAATGAATTGAATTTATTTTGTATTTAATTTTATTTAAATTATTCAAAAGAGATTAAGGTAACTCCAAAACCAGGATTTCGTCAGGGTATCTAATTTTACCATGTCAATATTTGTATTTTTTATGAATAATTGTAAATTATATATTTTTTTCTTTTTGTAATAAAATAAAAATTGATCAAACGATTAAAAAAACCCTTTAATATATCTACCAAGTGAGAGACATTCGTAATTTTACAAATTCTCATAAACAAAGTTATAAGAAAAAGTAAATTTACAAGCAAAAAAAGTGGGATTTAGCAGTAGCACTGGAATACGCACATCGAAAACCGTAAGTTAGGTAAATAAAGATGTAACTCTGTTCATTACATTACGTCTACGGAAGTTGGCGACACGCAATTCGTAGCACACAAGAAAAGATGTGAAAAACACCATTCGACAGGACCATTTCCTGGCCCAAGGCCTCTTACGCCTCCTTAATTGCACTTCTCAAGAAGAATCTCTTTACGGTGGCGGTTTAGAAAGACTGGGAAGTATTCGGTTCCATTTTCTTGTTAGTGTACACGCATACATAAAGCCCTCGTAATTGCCACAAAAACTGGGAAGTGAGATACATCCTTGTCACTTCAACTTGTTTACTTACACGACACAAACGGGACATTTTTTCCTTACTGCGGCACTTTCTTTCATTGTTTCATGAAGTGACTGTTACGAAGGACAAGATAAGGTTTACAATTACTTTAATAACAATCATATACATTTATACGAAAATATCCCAGAAAATTTG
>NNCF01130299.1:956910-985894 GCA_002313205.1 Laupala kohalensis | reverse complement strand
TTATGTATCCCACCATAACTCCAGAGTGCCTGGAGCAATTTCAACTAAACTTGATACACAGATGACTGACTAAATGGCAAAAAGCACTATGTGGATAAAACATCTCTTACACCCTTAGGGAGGGGGTGAGAAGGGGATGACATGTAAAAATAACGGGATAATCCGATATTAGATTCCAAATCATAGTTTTCGGTGGCGTTGTGATGGATAAGAACGTCCCAGATACTTTCTAAGCTAACAATCAGTCCACATTGCAGATAACATACCCCTAGCATCCCTAAGGCAGGGATGGGAATGAAGGACAGATAAACATAATAAAAAACAACCGATATTGGTGTAAATCATTTTTGGGACCGACCGCTGAAGTTAAGTGACCCCCTCATTGATAGATAAGTGCACGATCACCCCTATAAGGAATAAATACCCTTTGTATTAGGGGTGAGGAGTGAAATGTAAAAACAATCGAAAATGGCCGATATTAGTGTTGAGATAGTAGTTCTCGGTACCGCTGAAATTAGTAGTGACATTCTCGAAGAAGTGAAAGTCCACAATCAGTCCGTATAAACTCCAGCAACCCTAGGGAAGGGGATGCTATGACAGAAATGTCGAACATGAGATACCAGTGACGAGTCAATAATTTTCGGCGTCGCTGAGGTGATAGAGAAATCCCGATATCGTTCAAGTCTGAACTCAGCCCCAATGAAACAAACACATCACTAGCACCGTTTGGGTGGGTGGGGGATGGAAATGGGTTTATGGATAAAAATAATTGAAAACTAATATTGAAATATATAAAAAGAAATGTGTCGGATACATAGTTTTAGGGTTGACGAGATATTAAAGTCGAGTCCATGGTTATTGTGTATTCTGAGATGATAACCGTATTTCCAATGGCATTATGTACCCTTCACTTATGTGCACGACGTCCCTAAAGGCGGGTGTGGGGAAGAGCGTGACACAAAAAATATCAAAAATGTCCGCTAAGAAAGAATTTTACAAAAATTATGGACTACAAAAATATGGAGGCATATTACAGAATTTACGCGAGCAAAGTTGCGGGTACTCTGCTAGTAAACAATATTCTCAGAGAATTTTATGTGAGTTAGGTAATGCTCCACTGTGTATTATCATATACTATTATTCATAACTATTGTGATGTTTGCGTGGTTAATGCTCGAAATCCGAATGAAACTTGCCTAAAACTAGTAGATACGGGGGAAGGAAGTGTCTCCCATATTATTCAGGCGAATAAAATAGGTTTGCTAAATAGAAGTGAGCGTTTATTTTGTCAAGAGAATATTAGTTACATTCAATTGTCGGCTTAGATTAAGAGAATTTAATCATAATTATGACATTCATATCAATATTATTTCAACTTTGCGATTACATCTCTGTATCTAGGGCTATTAAAAACCAGTTATATTCTTACATTCAGAACACTCCCGATAAAAATCATCAGCTTTAAGAAATAATTTTTGATATCTTAAGTAACCGAGATTACTTCAAATATTACCCGCTCTTCAAAATAAAGATGAAAGACACCATTTGTAAGTAATGAAGTCCTTAAATACGTGAGTCCAGCAAAAAGAAAAGTAAAAAGAACTTAAAACGACTTGAACGAGTGGAAATAAAAACATTCCTGCAGGCATAGTTTCGAAACCTCGTTTGTAGAAATTATTTCAAACAGGTTAACTACTTTAGCTGTTTTAAACCATAGTTCTGATGCAGCAAACAATATCATCTCAAGAAATTCAGATGAATATAAATGAATTGAGCAGATTTATCAAGTTTCTAGCAAGAGAAGGCAACACCATTGTAATTATAAGTTGCATCTTATAATTAAACGAGAACAGACATGTAGAAAAAAATGTTTAGGCAATTTACAAATGCCATATATATCAATTAAATATTTCCTTTTTGGAATACAATGGAAGAAATACAAGAAAGCTTATTAGATACAGTTCTTGTTTCCACATTCATTGCTAGTGAGATGTTTTTGATTCTCCTCTATCAGGCTACTAGTTATACCAAAAGATAACAAATATAACATAATAATGCCTAGTTACTTCCAACTTCTTATATTTATTTCTAATAATTCTTATATTTATTTGGCACAGATATTTACAGTTTCACGGAAGCCCCATTGGATGTTCTTTCCCAGGTACTTCAAATTCACCCGGTGGTCAGTTACATAATCTCACGCGGTTGCCATTAATTTATTAAGACTTAGTTATTATTAACTTATGTTTGGTGGCATATCCAAACACGAAACCGAGCTATTATTAAAATATGTTCTAAATTTCAAATTATTGCAGCTTCATCATTTGTTCAAATGAACAACCGCCCCTCTGGTGGATCAGAAGGTAATGGTAGTGACTCAGGTAACAAGTCATCCCGGGTTCAATGCCCGGTGGGACCAGAAAAAATTTGTAGCTTTTTACATGAATGCCCCAATTCATATACTTGTGGCTACTGAAAAGCGAACCCTCTTTCCTCTATCCAGATGCTCCTAGTATCAATAACCACTTCTACTTACTAACCACTTGTACTAACCCCTCTACGTGGGTCCAGTTGTTGGTAAACCCAGCTAAGCGGCCCACCTACTAACAATGACTTACCACCCAACTCCTAACTCCTATCGCTCCATGTAGGTAAGCTTCAATAGCACGCTACATATCCCATTTACACATACTCCAAATGGAAAAAAATGAACAAGACTAGCACAATCATACCTAGTTTGTGTCATTCAATTATTAGACAATAAATGAAAGAATAACGAAGCTTACTCTAGGGGGGAAACTAACAAAAGCGAAATAGCATACGACCTAGTAGCTTAAGTTTTGACAGTGAGATGAATCAACTCAATAACTTACATGTTCTAACATACAAAACGAAAACGAGGACTACAAAAGCAAAACACTTACTCTCCAGTACAAATGAGGTTGAGATCCCACCGATTTGAGTCCAAGGCCTCTCCAAACAGAATAAAATCCAGATCGGACACGATTAGTCGAAACAATGTTCCCACTTCAACGAATCACAGGAACCTCGCATTTAAGGGCACGACAGCTCGCGGCGACTTTCAGAAAACGGGAGCAACAGGAATGAAACCTGCTATAAGGAGCTTCTGGAGAGCACTCCCACGGTTCGTTGCAATGTGTGTCAATACGTTTCCTCGCATTCTGACGCCATGTTCGCCACGAATTGCATTGAATGCAAGGGAAGTCAAGCGAAGCCATCGCGAGACATTCGTACCGAGACGAGACTATTCACTTGTAATGTCACGTTCTGCTGCGACTTTGTCGTGGAGCAATCTCAGGACGTATTTAAAGAGGTGAAAAAATCTTGGGTGACAGGTAGAAAATGCGAACAAAGAACACATTCTAACAACTTGTTGAAATGAAACAGAGAGATATACAGGTGAGATACTGAGAACGCAAACCATTGCTGCTAGTGTAGTCGAATTGAAAATAGTCAACACGCTCATAAGTGACAGTGTGAACAGTAAAAAGGGAATTTAACACTAAAGATAATTAAAATTGACGCTTTTATGTTTCTATTTTCTCTATTCCTATTTGGTACGAAGTGGAGAGTTAGTAATTAGCTGTTAAGTTTGTAGTTAATAAAGTAAATAATTCGAAAAGAAGTCAATGCTTAATCAATGATAACTTATGTTCTCGACTTAAGTGAGCACCACTCGACTTTCTAAATAACTTTTCAAAAAACATGTTTCATAATGACTTTTCGCCAATTCATTTCCATAAGAAATAAAATTTCTATTATTATTTTATCTAACAAGTAGACTAGTATGTTATGTTGAATGAAAATAGGAGACGGGACCGATTCGAATTCGGAGCCGTCAGCTTAACATAGTTAATCTGCTACCTGGCGGTGAGGTTCACCGCAATTTAAGAGATTTCTGTAAGTAGATTAGTAATAAACACAAACATTCCATGTGGGTGCTTGTCCTTCATTTAATATAAAGTAAAAAAATAAATTTGTTTTTGACATGAAAAATGAAGTCAAAAGCTGTGCATTAAGCGATTAGTCAAAGAAAACCTACCATCGTCGCGCCGTTAAGTTATAATGGGCACTAAGATTATGGTAACATGAAATTACATGGATGTATTGCTTCATAAATGAGTAAAATCAAGAAGAAAAAATAAACTGTTTTATTAAATATTTGAAGATTAAGAATAGTATTATAATATTCTAACAAATTTATTTACATGAACAAACTACAGAAGCCAAAATAATTCTGCAACGAATTTAATTCAAAGTAACATTATAACTAACGAGGTTCTTTTATAAAGAAAATAATATCCGCTTTTTAGATAATTATATTACTTTGAGTTATTACTTTTTAATACAATTGCTGTAACAAATTTTGAGAGAGAGAAAAAAAAGGATCTCAGGAAGTTATTTCCTACATGACAAAGCACTTCCTTCTTGATATTACACAAGACAGAATTTTGGAAAATATAATAATTATACTAAAAAATCATTCAAGTACTATAATGTGAAGATACTTTACCAAAAAGAGCACCAACATTTCAAGACAACACATGAAGTAAATTTTACCTGCAACAAAAAATAACAACAAATTATCAAAACGTTGTACATACATCCCGAAATAAAAATGGTGCAGAAAATATTATTTCTTATCTACGAGAGTGAAAAACAAACAGGAAAAAAAATGAAAAGAATATGGTGAGGAATAAGAAAATAAGCGATACTTCTTTTCCAAGAAATACGCAGTATTAATATCACCAAAATTCCTTGATAGAATATATAGCTCAAGGCATAAGAAAGTAAACAGAAACTGTAACATTTTAACCCCATTCTTTTCCTTTCTTCCGATCAATCAGAATCCGAATTAAATTTTGTGTGTGTGTTTATATCGTGGAACAAAAATAGCCGAAAGACAAGTGTGATTACGATTATTTGTGACAATACAAATATTGTCAATAAAAATACAGGTTATTTCAAACACCGTTCTGGAAAAGAAGATATATTTAATTTAGATAATACTCCGGTTTCATTTACGATTGTACTGAATTATTTTTCAGATCAGCGATAATACTGGCTGCTATACGGAATTTTGAACAGCAATTCATTTGAACAAATGTGATTGCTCAAATGCGATTATTCTACGAGAAAATATATCGTAGTGCATACTTGCATAACATATTAAAAGTAGAAATTGGGGAGTTTTTTTTTTTTTGAGATCTCAAATTTCTTTCAGTATTACAAATTACGCCAAATTTTTTCGTTTCATACTAAGAAATTTAACTCAATTAACTCAATTTAATACTTCACGAGTTTCATTACAATCAGCTTCAATTAGAATGTTTTTTTTTTCTTTGCGCCCATCTCATTATCTATGTCTTTACGTCAGTGGGCCACCGCAATACATACTAAACGACTAGAGGATGGTGTGTTCTTCCCAGGGATGCGAAACTCGCGTACACGCAACACCACAATATTAAGATCACTTAATTATTGTGGGAGATATTTCAATTTAAGATTAATTAAATCTTCTATTTATTCAACACTTGTATTACACGGTAGTACACATTTAAAATAGAAATAAATTGTGTAACAAGCACGAAATTGGTATTTCACTTATTTATTTTCTTAAATCAAGAGGAAGTTCGTCTATTAGTTCATATTGATAATTCACTCCCCACCACACCGATCTTCTGATATCACCAACGCGGGAAAAATTTGACCATTATTTTCAAACACGAGGATGCTTCTCGAAGTTTTGTTCACATTCAACTGTGCTTAACTTGTAAAAAATTTGCTAAATCGCAGCAAAACTCAAATCCAGAACAAAAGTCTTGTACTTTTCACAAAGTGAATCAAGCAGACAATTCATTTATATTTTATTTTGCTCATATATTATTTGCATCTATTTCAATAAATTTTCTCACGCTTTTCCTAGCTTTTCTCTTTTTATGGATATTTGAGGTTCATTTTTGCACCGTTTTGGAAATTTGTTTATAAGATGTTTTAGAACAATTTATGAATGCCACACAGAACGAACATAAGTAATCTATGAGTTGGCACACTCAGGATTACAGACAAAGAAAATATGATCAAGAGTAACACAATGATATTACCCCCTCCTGACCCAGGATCCCCAAAAAAGCATTATTAAAGAAATTTGCATAAATTTATTGCAAACAAAATTAATAAATTGCTCATGACCGATGGAGAGACAAATCCATGGAAATGGATGGTGCTGCAGACACAGTGTATAGAAAGGTATCCAGATAAAAATAGAGAACAATTAAATGAGATGGTTATACTTGAAGGTTATTAGTAGAGATCGTGATGTAAAAAAGGGACCCAGAATTTACCCATTAGAGAAACGTCAATTTGGGCAAATGCGGTTAGCAGGACTACGCAGCCCAGGATCCCGGCGGCTGCGCCCGCCCGCTCAAGGAATGCGGCGAGAGTGGCCTGAGGATGGAGAGGAGAGGGCAGAGAGAACCACGTCTCTCCGGAACAAGACACAGGTGCGATGACTCGTAACATTTCCTCCGGCGCCAAGGGGACTTGTGCATCATGGAGGGGAAAGATGCCGCAAGGCACAATACCCTCAACGATGTGGAGGAAGAGAGGTATACTTCCTTGAATTGTAAATCGAAATTCAAGAAGTACTTTACAACATATATTTACTTCAAAGCTATAACTTTATCATTTTAGTCATGAAGAAAATAAACAAAATTGAACTAACAAAAGAAAGTTATACCATAGTTAACTCATTTTTAAGTGAGCCTGTGGAGAATAAGGAAGTATTCTTTTTTATCTATATAATTCATATTTGTACCTCTTTTTGGGTTTTATTTATATCTCACAATACGGTCGCGTAGACGAAAAAGTTTGACTTGAGTTTTAAAATTGCGAGGACACAACCTGGTAAATGCAATTGTCATACAAAGTATGTTACCATATTATGCCGTCCTTGAAATTACATTTGCGCCTTCTGTATAGGAATGGTTGAGTTAATCTTCTTTGTAATGAAAAGATGTATAAGCCATAACAAGGCATTTTGTATCAGCACATAAGAACAATAAAAAATCTTTTGAAATACTTTACTAAATCGTAAAAATTGAAAATTGTTTTGATAATTAAAGAAACACTAATATTTTAAAATACTTCAAAGCATTAAAAAATGGTTAGTTCTTTGCGACTTGCAAATTCCTTATCGCGAAGGATATCTATCTGCAACACTCCACAATACTTAGGAGCACGTTAGCGCTCAAACATGAATGACTTACCGAGATTCAAAATTCGGATGACCAAACACGCAAGGGTAGGACAATAAAACAAATTAAATACGCCACTTCCCATAACGTGTAAATGCCTTTCCTGTAGAGGAAGCCATGGTACACCAAGCGGATTCACTGACCTGCACCTCCAGGAAACAGATGCTCAACTTTTATTACTTCTCCAAAAGCCGCAAAGCATTGTATATGACGACCCTACCCTACAGACCTATAAACTTCAATATGGTACGTCATGGTGTTTCCTTTGTCTTCTGACCGATCATTCGCGTAAACGAAAAGATTAATCACACAAAAGTAAATAAATTATTAAATAGGACTTCACTACGCGTTCCTTCGAATGATTTCATTCATGGTTACAACGTACATAGAATCATCTATGATACTTTTGCGAATGAATTCATGTTTTCGATGAAACGTGTGCAGGAAATATTTTGAAAATGTGTCAGCAATCAGACGAATAAGTTGATAAACTCTTACAAGAAAATAATTTGAATACGTAGATTTAAAAAATTGAGTTCAATTATGCGCTACTATTGTACTTGAAACTGAAGACGGCCTTAAACAAATAGAAAATAACAGTCTTAATAGATAAATATTCAGAAATACCACAAGGAAAAAAAGATTGAACAAGAATTTACAGTGAAAAGAAGATAGCAAATGGATCGAAGAACGAAGAAGGGAATACAGTGAACGCATGAAGGGAATTTGAAGGAATGAAAAAATAAACAAAGAAAATGATGGAGACGTTCAAGCTCTATCGCTCTCTTTAATAGGGAAGAACCGCAAGTAATAATGTGCAACTGTAGTAATTTAATTTAGAATGTCGTCGAAATATTTTTGTTAATTATTAATTCTTGACTTCTATCGAGGATCTTGTCATGTGACCTGCTATACCTCACGACCATGCCTTTAGCTGAGGAAATCGGGAAGAAGAGATGTTGGGTTTTCGGGAATATCAAATATCATATCACGTGTCTGGAGTGGGCAAGGAAAACCCGAACTGAAAATCTTACGCAGATCAAACCCACTCCCTCGACCGAACTCAGCAGTGCGTAGGAAGCGTAGACGCTATCAGGGCGGGTTAATAAGGAAATAATATTTATCATATCACGGTCTATGAAATGCCACTTTTATGTCATTTATTGAATACAAATTTCTCGGTATTTTGTTCATATTACAACAGGTAACTATTTTTATTCTTATCTTAGAAGTGTGCTGAAATGTTGAATCCGCCACTGCCCTAAGGCCCTTAATCGGAATTGTTGGGATGGTTCCTTGCTTGCTTCCGGAGAGTAAATTAGTATAGTCCTCCACGTGGTCACACTAAGTTTGCATCAGCTTAAAAGAAATGTATAAACAAAATTATGACTACAGTAAACACAGTACAGTACATACTTATCAAGTACCTGATGATTTGTTATTACAATTTTATTTATGCAACCAGAATTCGAAAACGAGATTCCAGGCGAGGTTGTGCCTCTTTGTTGGCGGAACAAATTGTAGCTTGTAACAAATATGTCATTTGTTAAGAAAGATATATGAACTGTGAATTTGTTTAGTTCTGTTTCTAAGAATCATGGCCTGCCATTATCCTTTATGGCTGTGTTGTAGTTGGCAATGGTAGACAGAATAAAATTGAAGAATACAATTTTAGTCTATCTTCTGAATGTCCGGTAACTTCTATAAAAATATGTTAAAAATTATCATATTTTTGGTTGCAGATTAAAAAATCATATATTTTAAAAGTTCGGAAATAAATTCATTTTCGAAAATGAATTTATTTCTCATAATCAACAATACATTTCAGCTAAATATTACGTAGTCTATATATTGCTTGAGGACTGTAACTAAAGTTAAAATCGATAAGATACGTATCTCCATTTATTTATACAAATTTTAGACTTAAAAGAAGATTAAATTTTATGTTCGTAGATCCACCTCAAATCGATGTTACCTTCGTAATTAGCTTTTGCCAAGTACTTGAAATGCTAGGAGAAATGCTAGGAGCTAGTTACATGCCCGGGACCGGTGCTTTACAATTTCAAGAAATAATACATCACGCTCTACATACACACCACAATATTACCATTCGACAGAGCCATTCTAGAATTCGAGGCACAGTCATTCCAAAGGATGAGGAAGCAACTTTCGCCGTGAGGCTTCTCTTACGTCGTAGGGCCGTGCGTGTAGAGATCATTAACATCAATAACCATTTTATAGAGGCAGAGAGGTAGTCAACGGAGGGAAACAGGCACGTCGCCGTGTGTAAAGTGCGTGTCCGAAAGGCAGAAAGGTCAAGTGCACAGGAAGGAAACCCTTTTCTCGCACGCTTTCATCCTTATCAAATCTTCAGTTCATACTTTCTCTTTGCTCTATCACTAGGAGAGCGTCCGGCTCTTCTTCTTGCAAGTACTGTCCATCTTCTACGTTTTTTTCTTAGCAGACAAAGTACAAGAGTTTGTTTTAATGAAATAGATGCATAGCATTAGGAAACCATTACAACAATTAACCTGATTTTTTAAACGTTATATCATTCATTTTAGATTCGTCAAAATTCGTCATTATGATAGCGATTTTCTTGACTATTGCCACACGGACTCGATAAAAAAACATCCAATCAATTGTTTACGATTAAACCTAAAGTTAGAAGATTCGTATTTTATTCTTACACTAAGAATACTCATTCGTCTAAATGTATTGAAATTTTAATTCCTATTTCGGGAAATTTTCAAAATATTCTGAGAAATTATTTCTCGAATATTTTCCAGTCTTCAAATAAAGAACCCTTTACGTTTACAAAAATGAATCAAATCGAATTGACACGGGAAAAACTAGAAAATAAAAAAAACTCTAAAAATGCTACCGATGAAATTTGTCGCGTATAACGCTGCGCATTGGTGTTTAAATGTTTCAAAACCCGTGATTTTAAAAAAACTAAAATTTCACCAAATATATGATTATCTTAATAATATCATCTATAAGTTTAAACGACTAATGTTTAAAAACTATTTCTCATCATGTAAAGTCGATTACATTCAATACGTTTCGGCCAGGTTTTTCATCTTAAGGCAAAATAAACGTTATAATTAATATATTAAAACTGTTTAAAAAGTTAAACATTTATTGCAATATGCAAAAACACATATTTACTCCACGACGAAGACGAACTGAGACAATTTAAGATCGCACCAACGAGAGCAATTTACTTGTCTTCTCACTATGAAATTTAAATGACCCCATGAATATTTTTAATAGTTAAATAATAATTTTGACCAGACCAGAAACGTGGTCAAAAGCAACGAAATTTATTTACTACAACACTAGCAGAACTACCCAAGGTTGCCTCGGATTTGAACAGAAACTTAAAACAATCATCACTGGACATTCTTGTTATAATACAAATGTCAACAGATTTGGAGATTTTAGCACATTTTTCAAGGCGCTACCCCGGGTTTTTATATAATATTCTAAATATCATGTCAGTTTCCATATTTTTCAGTTATCGTGATAAATTAAAAAATTCTCTTAAATTGTTAATTCCAAAAAGTAAATATCACGAAGAAAAGCTACAAAAACATTGTTCTCAGTATTGTATGATTTCATGTCCGTAATTACAAATTAGTTTGAAATCCTTACAGATGGAAAATACAATTTACTAGGAAAGCTTAATAAACGTAGCGCACAGTTAAGACCTCTGAATTCTTTCGTTTTCGTTTCACATTTAGGTTACGTACTATAAAATAATGTTCTTCAAAGCCTTTGTATAATTTCGCTTCTGCGATTCGGTCACGTAGATTATACGTTTAGTAGACAGTCCGCCTCACGTAGCACAATTGAACTCTGATGGACACACTAGTAAGCTTCATAGTCAACAGTCACGTTAATGAAGATTCACATCCAGTCATTAACAGCTAATTTTAATTCTTTTTCTACAGTTGAAATTAGCCAATATTAACCATACTTGCTTTTCTTATTGCAATAACCCTTAAGAAGAGCCTTTTGAAATTTCAAATAATTTCATCGATTATTTTTTTCCGATTTCCATACAACAGACATTCCAAATAATTCACTTTTATTAGTGTAGATTTGAGAAGTGACCAATCGAAAATGTATGTAAATCGTCTTCATAAAGAATAATGGGATTACATGATACTCGCAAAAACAAAAAACGCAGTACAAACTGCGTATGACCACGTGGAGGACAATAAACTAATTTACTCTCCGGAAGGAAGCAAGCAAGGGACCATCCCATCAATTCCGATCAAGGGCCCTAAGGCAGAGGCGGATTCAAATTTTTTTTTGCATAAGTTCCTAGATAAGATAAAAAGTTAGCTGCGAGTTATAATACATATATAATGTCAATATGTTTGTAATTTAACACAAAAAAATTATTTTACATGTACAAATTATTATCCAACTATAGATTCTCAGTATAGTGTTTAAAAATCATAAAAATTGAAATACCACTAAATTCACGATTTATTGTTACAATAAACACGCCCCTAGACAAAGCCCAGAGAACTTGTATAAGAAATTCGCCTCTACCCGAAGAAAACCCGTAGGAAAATCCGGGCCAGGATGGGGCTTCAGAATTCATGTACACAACCGTGCCAAAGTTGAGTACACATAAAACTAAATTAATATGAATCATAAGACACAACAATCATGCAAGAAAATAGTTTTTGAAATTGTTATAAGTTATTTTAAAAGTACTACAGCAATGGCCTGATAAAAGTACAAGACGGATTTAACTTTTATTAAAATCAATCAATTCTTTTACATTGTAGAAGTACTGGTGCAGAAGGTAGTTTTTAACCGTGGATTTGAAGAGATTCAATTTCATAATATCTTTTATATTCTTGGGCAGGAAATTATTCAGAACGATTCCCGAATGATATGGTCCTTTTTGGCAAAGAGTGGTTGACACTCTAGGGCGATGAATATGATTACTATTGAGAATATTGTGTTCGTGAACGAGACTGTTTCGTATAAAGCAAGGATAGTGCTTGAGTAATTCGGTCTTAACAAACACTACCGTTTCATAAACATAAATGCAGGGAAGTGTTAAGATATTTAATTCCTTGAATAAGGTTTACAAGAGTTTCGGGGGTGAGATTTACAAATTATCCGAACTANGTGACAATTCCATTTGAGGTTGTCTCGAATATGGAGACCTAAGAATTTTGTATTCGTAACAGTTTTTAATTGTGATCCGTTTAACGAAAGAGAAACCTTGAGTAAAGATTTTGTGATACTATTGTGAAATGACATAGACACTGTTTTGTCAGTGTTTACAATGATACGATTTGCATGGAACCAATCCGAGAGGTCAGACGAACCGTTTTGAGCATTGGCATGTTTACATCGTAAATTGGTGTCATCGGCAAAAAGAACCATTTTGCAATCTGATGTGGATGATCGCATGTCGTTCACATACAATAAAAAGAGCATAGGACCGAGAATTGAACCTTGGGTAATCCGCTAGTAAGTTGCTTTATTTCTGAAAGACAACGATGAAGTATTTTATTTTTAGTATAGGATATTTCGACCTGTTGATATCTATCTTTTAAATAAGAAGTTAGCCATTGATGAGGAAGTCCACGAATGCCTAAAGAATGCAATTGGGAAAGGAGAATTTCGTGATCGATGACATCGAATGCTTTGGATAAATCAAGAAAAACACCCTGAGGATTTTCTCAACGGTTAAGAGATTTGGTAACAACGTTTAAGAAAGAAACTATTGCGCGTTTAGTGGAAATTAGATTTCCGAAAACCGTGTTGATCGTCAGAGATAATGTTATTTTTTGATAGAAAACCCCTACAAGACGCTTATAGAACAATTTTTCTATGATTTTTGAGAAAGTGGGTAGTAGAGATATTGGTCGGTAATTTCCAATATTAAGTTTGTTTCCCTTCTTGTGTAAAGTTTTCACTTTAGCTCTCTTAAATAAGATAGGAATCAACGAAAGAACAATCGTGTAATACCATCCCGATCTTATTCTTCATGCTGGGATAGTGATCCCTTACTCGCGTGTCTAAGGTAACCCTATACCCACGGTCGTGGGTTTTCAATTCAAGACCGTAAAATCGTCACAGCTATGGACCATTTCCAGCGCCCCCTCGGCACTGGAGGCGGCGTGCGGCCGGCGGCGCCATGTAAACATCCGGTGGATGGGTGACCGCGCGGGCGGGTGGGCTGTCGGCCCCTTGTGAGCCACTTGGTGGCGAAGAGAGAGTCTGACTCCGGGCAGGAACACGCCAACAAGCGCGCAGGTGGGAGATGTGACAGGTGGGTGGAACAAAGACGAAAAGAGGGAGAGGGGAATTGCTGTAGGGAGTAGAATTCACTTTTTATTGGGTCTTTTCATCCTACCATCTGAATTATATCAGTCCTGTATCTTCGATATATCATGCTGGAGACACTTCAGTAATGCAGTTGGTTTGTTGGGTCAGAATTATAACATAAGCCCAACATATCAGGGTTTTTTTATTCCAATACGAGTGGTCATGTATAGTACAAAATAATACACTATTCAAATGCTTTTCATCACAATACATACAAAGAATTTTGCACTTTAAACCTAATATGTGTAATAGGAAAAATAGTTCAACAAAAGTATATTTCATGAGTTACTAATAAAATATATGCTAATCAACAATTGGGAAAAAATGAAGTTTTAAAGGTTCTCGAGAGCCAACAACATTATGAAATCAACACGTTTGATTTTCTATCTCTTTTCTGTAATATCTGCTTCTAATAAGAAATGCACAAAAATATTATTTTCCATATAATGTTAAGGTGTTCATAATTCATAATATAAGCCAACTTTATAAGAATTTGTCATTTCGTTTTAAACCTTCCATTAAATTGTGTATGATATATGTATATTATATATGTCTCGGTAAATAATGATGTCCACGCGTCGTATTATCTACTCTTCAATGCCCAAATTCTATGTCCGTCCAAACAAAATGATGAAATTCCACCTCTGCTGACACGTATCTCACTGAGGAAACTCGATTACTTCAGTCCAGAGGTCTAACTACGTTAATAATGTATGTATTCATTCGACATTTTGATGGGAAGACTGCTCCTACATACTCTATGGAATCAGGGCCCATTGGCTGCATGGAACCAAGGTGGCAACGCGGGCGAATGAGGAGATGCTAATGTTGATGATTGTCATGGATGATGAAAGGAACGAATGGGTATGAGCAGGGCTCGGATTCTGTACGTTTTACACATTTTTTCTGACTTTCTATAGCTTTGAGGAATCGATTTCTAGCATTTAAAACCCCTTAGGATAATTTGAAGTAAATTTTCAGAGTGCATATAAATGCATATTTATTAAGATTTTTATTTGACCTCATTGAATTTCATGTTAAATTACTATAATCACAATTTATATGTTTAGTATGAATATACGGCTTACGCTATATGAACGAGCTCAGTGGTATTATTTTCTAACCCAATTTACAATTGCACTTTCTTAGTAACAAGTGTCCACACATACGTAACTTCTTTTTTAAAGAGCTAATTTTTTTAGTGTATTGAATTGGATTGTTAGTGCTAATTTTGGACATTTTAGTGTATATTTTGAACTTTCTCAAGCATACTTCGATTCTTAGTACATATCGATTTTTTGGTATATATCGATAACCCCTGGTAACGGGTGAGTTTTTTGTGGAGTAACGAAAGAGAAGGGAAACGGGAATATCCGGAGAAATCCTGCAGCAGACCCACATTATGCACTGCTGTAAATTCTTCTAGGTTCACCCGGGGTTTGAACCAGTGTTACCAGAGGTTCGTGAGAGTTCTAATCATTACACCACAAATCTCTCAATGTTAATAATAATAATAATAATAATGAAAATACACGAATGACTTCCATCACAGAACTACACGTTCGCAGGAATATCGTACGACGTGAACACTTCCCTATTCTGAGCTCGAAGCATGCACTTCTCTTCCACCGCGTCCTGCGAGTATGCTCCATGCTTTCGGGACATGAAGACACGCGTATCTGAGTGCGGAGGTCCCGAGGCGCCGTTATAGCGGCGGCGCCGATCCGTTGGGTTGGGCGGCTGCGCTCGGAGGGTAATTATTGCGGGCGTCTGCGGTTTCGTTTCGTCATGGGACACGCGAGGAGCACGGCGACACCATCCACGGCGAACACATGCCACAGGCGGTTCCATCGGAGCATTCTCCAACCGTGAAATCATTTACAACGGTTGAACGAAAATAAAATGGGAGAAGGCACGAGACGTTCACACTCCTGCTTTTGTTCTATAATTCGAAAGGTATTCATAATTTACTTGAATGTAATTTTGAAATAATTGTATTAATAACTTTTCTTAAAATTTTGATTAATATTGTAATGTTAATTATTATTGTAATTTAGATTTGTAATTTGCATGTGTATCCGTACATGATTTGGTAGAGGAACAGTTGGTCTGAGCAAAGCTCAATAATCTATTCTATATTACCTCGATATTAACTTCATGATTATTATTAACTCGGTGGTCCACGAAAATCTAAATCGCCGATAATCCTCAAAACATTTTACGTCACTGTCTGCACTAAATCTGCAATATTTACGATGATAAATATACATGGAAACAAGGATAGGTACGGAAACTGGTAGGATACAAACGTTATGATTGCTCTCCAATGATACGTTTTAAATTAAGTTCAATACACTCCCAACTAAATTAAACAACTTCACATTTCTTTACAGTGTAAGGATCCCTTACCACAGGCGGTGTCGTGGTAATCATGAGTCTCCAGTACAATATTTGGGTAATTAAACACGAGAACTTCAGAATATGACTTCACCGGGATGAAAATATTGTTATTCTATACAACGTTTTTGCACCCAACGTGCTTCCTGATGATGTATCAGGGTTCTTAGCAACGACTATTTCCCTTAGGTGTCAACACTCCCTGTAAATAAATCTGTTCAGCAACCTCAATTATTCTCAAGGGAACACAATATTTTCGGAGTAAGTGTGATTCAGTGGTTAGGGCTCTGAAACGCGTCCGGACTCAAATTCCGATAGATGCATGTAATTTTTACGCTGCTTGTTTCTACTTCTGGAATGACTCCCGGGCCCACTAAGTCTACCGTAAAACGAGTATCATATTTATTCCGGGATCTAAGTGTTACTGCGCCGAACGCACCATATCCTTTCCATGAACCAAGACCAAGAAATTTCTGCGATCTCAACAGCCAATGAACCTCCCAAAAGTCTGCTTAGGTCAGTTAATGGGGACAGTATGAGTTTTGGTGCTAAATTTTTAAATCATTACCTCCTCCTTTATATCATTCATGTCTCATTCACACGGAGGGCCCACCTTTTATTCACAGATTTGCAGCCACTTCCTGATTCACATCGCACGCATGAGAAACGTGAACCGTTGTTCGCAAATGCTGCTGCAAGCTGGAAGGAAACATCGAGGGGCACGCATGTCTCAGCGCCGCCAATGTACTAACTAGTACACTAATGGCATCTACGTTACGGTAATGATGCTGTAACTTTCCGATACGCGTAATGAACGTACGTTCACAAAGGTAAAAGTTCGTGAATAAGGAAATAAAGTGACGATAGTATTCTGCACAAGAACGTCACGAATGAATTTAGTAGAGAAAAATTGTATCCTGTTACTAAAATATGTTCTTAATTGTTGTCTCGGAACAGTTTTATTTTTTTTCCAAATCAAGATTCCGATTGCTCATCAATAATATTCAGTGCAACAAAAATATGTTACAAAACCAACATAAGGTAATAAACCTTAAATAATTATACAACAAATCATATGAAAACAACCGAAAAGTTTCTGCAACATACACAAAAATAATTTAAAAATAATATCGATATAATTGTGTTCAATCGCAATAATAAAACTTTATTGAAGATAAAGAAAATATATCAGTATCGTTCAGTTTTTCAAGAAAACATTATTAAGTTATACTAAAAATAGAGGGTAATGAAAGATGAGGGGAATTCGAACAAAATTATTTTCTCGAAAATCGAGAAATAAATTTTGAGAATGTCATTTACTCTTAGAAATAATAATTTTCCCATCCCCACAATTTCATGAAACGATCNCGCAATAATAAAACTTTATTGAAGATAAAGAAAATATATCAGTATCGTTCAGTTTTTCAAGAAAACATTATTAAGTTATACTAAAAATAGAGGGTAATGAAAGATGAGGGGAATTCGAACAAAATTATTTTCTCGAAAATCGAGAAATAAATTTTGAGAATGTCATTTACTCTTAGAAATAATAATTTTCCCATCCCCACAATTTCATGAAACGATCTATTCTCATACACTCGAATTAGGGAATCAAATATCTAATTTAAATGCTAATGTCAAGAATACAAACCGCACAGTCAGATAATTGTGTAGATTATACTCGTACATTCAGTACCAAAAATTAGGACTGAATAGAAATAGTGACCAAGANTTCTTTTTTTCTTTTTTTTCTTTTTTTTTTGCGTAGGAGTGTAACAGTTCTTACTTAAAATCGATGCAAAGTAACCAAAATTTAAGATGAAAATTTTTGTTTTTTGACTCCGTCTCGATTTTTCTTTATTTTACGGTTAACTTTCTCTGTACTCATTTCCATGATTAAAAAATGCCTATATTACGGAGTTCCTTTGAAATAATGGATAATAGTTGCGCTGCATGAAACACTCCGTAAGATCAGAAGGATAATGAAAGATGCTTGGAAAAGCACGCACTTACGTTAAAGCACTAATAAAAATATCTGAATGTTCTTCTTCCTAATAAATGAATGTTAATGTAAATTGGTGTTCCGGGATGATTAACTGAAAAAAAACTCTCAACAAAAAAAAGTTGGGGTTTCACTACTCATATTACTTTCTTCCAGATACCTCAGAGCCTTCAACAAAATAAGTCATGTTCATAGATTTAAAAAACACACTTTATACAATAGTTTTTATATTGAAAACTACTTCCTTTCAAAATGAAAATATCAATAAATATAACTATAAAAGATGTATTAAATATAAATTTCTTTTTATAATCCAGATATTATTCGAACACTGAAATGACTTTGTTGAACAACAAAAGAAATTTTGGAAGATGCTAACTAATTCCAGGTTTCCGTGTCATACAACTTACCACCAAAATGAGGGAAGAACATCCAGGATAACTAGGAAGGAAATACGTAACCTTCCAAGATCACGCAATCACACTGAATGCTTAATTGAGCAATTTGAAATACTATAATGACAAGCTGCCTTAGAAATTCATCCACGAGTACGTTTGGACAGAGCAACATCCGACGAGGTATTTCAGTTTGCATCCGGTGAAATTTCTTTGGTATGCGGTCACTAAGGTGTTGTACCCAATTCGCACTTTCTCACAAGACGCAACAGACGAATGACCTTGGAGAAAACGTGCTGACATGGGGAATGAAGAAGATAATTGAAGGTAGTTTGATAGCCGTAAAATTGGAGGAGGAATTAAAAAGAACCGAAAGCTCTTGACGGTACACTTTAAATACTTTTATTTATCGTTGTAAGCAGAAGTCACACAAATGTTACATTGTACAATGACCGTAGAATACCCAGAATTATATTTTATAATTTTAAGACGCGATTCCATTAGAACACTTTTATAGTATCACAAGAACCCTAAAAAAGAATAAGGTCCCACTCTGAGTCTGTGACTTAGAAACTCAACTTGTGACACACATCGCCATGCGTCGATGGAGTAGAAGATGCTGGAAGACTTCTTGTATGACGCAGTAATCAAGCGACAAGAGTACTATTTGTACCGGACCGGCAAAGGAGAGAAAAATTGAACAATGAGATTATATGCTGTCACAATCTAATGACTTCAAAACGTTCAATGTAAGATTAACAGCAATCAAGTTACTCAGCAAACATCAGTACTACATAGAAGTAAATCGAGGTAACTCTCAATATGTCAGAGCATTTAATTATCATGACAATTAAAGACGACACATCTCTAAGAAAGTACATGTAAAGATAAAATGTCTTTTCGACTTCAAAAGACTATTAATTCGAATGAATACAGATGGAATATGAAGAGAAAGTGAAATCAAAATATATATACTATGGACTTCCAGTTTAAAATCGCTGTAAATTCCTTCAATTCACCAAGGACCTAAAACTTTAAGTATACAAGAATTAATTTTTAAGTTATTTAACTATTCGTAGAGGATTATTAAAAGAAGAAGGAAATGACATCGAGAAAAAAAAGAAGAAGAAAAAGACAAAACCCGCCCCCATTTGAAATTAATTGGAAATCACATTTAAAATAAAAATGGAGAGAGCAAAGAAGCTTACGCAGTAAGGCATCTTTAAAACACGCGCGATTACTCATAGAAAGTAATAGAGAAGTGAACGTACACAATAGTCTCCAGCCACACGAAGGCGTTAACAAAGAACTCCATTACCAGGCATTTAACCCACCCAGAGGCGTCGGTATAGATGGTGAAACGCTCTTGAGTTAATTCCCCGTCGGAGGCAGCGAGGACACTCGGGCTGCTGTGGCCGCGCGCTTTGGTCCCGTTATGTCGTGAGACGCTCCTCCACGAGAGGAATCGGCCATGTTGCTTCTTCCACATGCGTCGAGTGCGTAATAAACGTAGGACGCGAACAGTTCTACACGCAAGTGCCACTTACGTTCTTATCACGAGCTAGCGATTTCCACGATGCACGGAGGGATCTAGGGTTGGATGAGAACTGTAGGAATGAACTATTCATCACATTTTCCGGTGGAACGAAACATTCAGTAGTTAAGACCTCGTTAGCGGGTTCGTTCAATATAGGTGGTGGAGACCCGGCGACTATGTCTCCCAAACATGATAATCACCGTCTGGAAACTTCTGGCCTACTTGTAGGTGGGTAGTTTCGTCAATGTTTTAGCAAAGTCATCATCCCATCGCTCCCATATAGGGGGAATGATTTGCATTTACTTTTGCGTCTCCAAGGAGAGACGAGATACAGAGATAGAATACCAATCCTGGAAGACATATTAGTAGCGCCAACGTTCCATTACCCGGATTTCAGGGATCTATTGTATTAGATGCAGTGCAGCTCAACAGTTCTTCGAATTTGTACTCATGGGACGCACAACAACAACAAATACAAAAACTAATCAATATGAAAAATATTTCTGGATGATACATAATGAGTAGAAAAAACGTCCTCAACTGAATTTATAAATTAGAANTACAAAAGCCCCCCCCCCCCCAAAAAAAAACAACAACAAAAAAACAACAATATTAAAAGTAATAATCGCATGATATATCCATTTTTAATCCAGGATCGATTTACGTGATTATTTGTTTCGATGTGTATCACATCCTTGAACTGGGTTGTCTTTGTTCGCCAATTCTAAAAGAAATCTCTTCCTTTCCTCCCGGCTGGATGTGCTTGGCAAGTTGCCACTTCACTTGTTATCCGTTCGACTCGCCTTTGGAACTACTCCCAAGTTCAAGAATCCACATCAAAACATCTAAGAATCTTTGACAAATTGATGGGAAGTTTCCAGGTATCATACCTGGGTTCTAACATAAATCACACAGGAATCAAGCAACACACAACTTTAATATGAAAGAGTTTACTAGTACTAGGTGGCAGTAGTATTATTATTAGTAGTGTGATTTAGTACTCAGAGAAATAAAAAAAATACATAAACATGATTGCTTCCATAGGAGAAATTGAAAACCAAGCTCACAGTCTGCTTCTTGACGAATCAATCACTTCTGGAAACCAAAGAAAGAAAAAATTGAAACTATATCGCCACTTCTCTTGACAGGTGTGGTAAGAAGGAATTTATATCAGAAAAATAATTAATAAATAATAATAAAAATACGCATAATACACCTTGAGAGAATTTTGTTTTCGAAAGTTTATTTAACCAATTAGGAAATTTAGAGGCAGATTTGGTTTGTAGGAAGATAAATAGGGAAAACATTATAATCAGACATGTAACGAAGGAACATACTTCAGTACGTAATTATATACTTAGAGAAAAATTGAGAGTATGTGTGTTTGCGGGCAAGGAGAAGGAACACTGGAACAATAATAGTGGGATTGCGAATTTTATGAACCAGAAAGGATGAAGGAAATTGATATTGTGAATTTATGGGACAACCAATAACAAATAGAAACAGGATTAATTTGGAATTTTTGAAGAATTTACAACGAAAATAGTAATGATAAAAGGTGTAAAGTAGGCATGAAGTGAAAGAAGGAAACGATAATAAAAGTAACTCGGTATTACATACGGAATGTAGATTACATACGGGGCGAAATGTGTATATTTGTAACAGATCTAGTAAATAAATTAATAAACAGCGGTTCTTTTCAAAAAGACTCGGTCTGTCATTCACAGGCTACTCCACGCGTCCTCTTAACCTGACACGCAAAATGGAGGGATAAATAGAATATCATAACAGCTGCGAAATTAAAAAAGTCATCGCAGATCAGTGGATCGAGTGCTCTACTGGAATCGTTCTCATCCAAGTGAGATTACGACAATGTTATTCTAAGGCTGAATCTCAGGCCTTAACGAATTTCTTTGTAGCAAGTCATAAAACAGCGGTGATCTTTTTTCAATACCCCTTCATTGGATGTCTTGGGTAAAGGTCGGACTCTCTTCATTCTTCTGTATGAATTACGGTGTATTGGCTCATTAGCCGAAAGATTTAGACTATTCAGACAATTCCTCTCTCAAAAATAATATTTTTTTATATTTCATGCCTGTGATCCAGTTCCGATTAAATGCAGTCAGTTCGTACCTCATCTATCGGAATAATCGGAAGTGATCCTTTAATCGACAATCAAAAATAAGCAATAAAAGAATGTACTAAGGAAAAAACAATTTATTTTTATCAGTACTGAATATCAAATAAAGAAAATAACATACCAATTCATAGATCAATTACAAATAACAGTACTTGAAAATTTTCTTCAGAGTTAAAATGTAAATAAAAATTATATTTTTATATCAACGGATGGATGAGGACCGGGTTAGCTAAGTTCGCTGGATCACAATAATGAGTTATGCAAAGACTGCAGTGAATGATTCAGCCGAACGGGGAAAAATTAATATGTATCGGAAAATACATTGACTTCTTTCACAGAGTATAGAAGTATTTTCAATGGGAACATGAAAGTTAAAAAATTCACACTTAAAATGTAGCTGGAAAATAAATAAATAAATTGATATGTAGTATCACGTTCCCGATTATAAAATAGCGTTGTGGATAATAACGCAATGACTCATTGTTTTCCAACTCATTAAATCAGTTTAGCTCAACGTCATTACAGTCCAGCCAGAAGCAGGATCTGGAAGTGCAGTCCTTTCCCACAGACGATCAATGGCGTCTTGAGCGGGACAAGGCGGCGCGGCGGGCAAGGAGACGGAACAAAAACAGTGGAGCGGCGCCGGGCGGCGCATGGCCGCGATCTCGGGCCTCCGAGAAGAACAGCTACCGTCGTCGACTGCAGATACGCTCAGCGCTCACGCAAAGGAGAACCTTAGCGGAAGCTATTCTATTCGAGCAAAAAGACACCTCATTGCACGAAACGCACGTAAATTCTTTCCTGTGCGGCGGAGTCTTCGTGACCTCGTTTTAGAGTAATTTTGCAAAGGAAGACCATATGATAGATTTGACAGCTGAATGGGTTCCCTTCTCTTTTCACGCGAGCACCTCAACGAAAACACGGCGTCGAGCCCGCAAGACAATGGCAGACACTAGATGTGTTCTAGTCATGTTTAATGTTTAACTACGAGAAAGTAAACATACTTATCTAGGAATTTTTGCTGAAAACTTTGAATCCGCCTCTGCCCTAGGGCCCTTGATCGGAATTGATGGGATGGTCCCTTGCTTGCTTCCGGAGAGTAAATTAGTATAGGGTCCTCCACGTGGTCATACGCAGTTTGTACTGTTTTTTGACAATAAATTTATTTACATAAAAACTCGCACAAAAAAATTGGCAAGTACTCACTTGTCCCAGGAACGTATTATAAAATACAGGTCGTTTTGATTACAACTGTTTGTATAAATGGATTAACTCTAGCTAAAATTATTACCTGTTCCACGTTTGAGAACAATTATCTTTATTCCATGACCTGAGAATCTTTATTATTTCACTAGCTATACGGGGTTTATGATGGGAGATGGTCGTACTGAATGATACGGTTTGAAGGGCCGTTTTCGCAATTCGATGAATAATATGACGTTTATCATGGTAGTGATGGGAATCGTGATTAAATGAATGAAATAATCGTGTTTCACAAACATCCGGACCTTACATTGGTTTCGAACCCACAAACTTTGGTACAAGGAGTTCCACTGAAACTACTCACGTCGCAAGGCCCGTACAGCCTTCATGTCTAACACCCCATATATGGTTGGTGACTAAAAAATAAAATTTACTTGTAACCAAAACATTATTGTTTACATTTTTTACCAACAGGACGCTTCGAATGCGAGTAAGAGATGATTATACTGCATGCTGGTACCTCCTCAGAATGGGTAATATTGTGATTATTTCAATACTGACTAATTAACAAAGGATTCAAACTTGTACGCATTCTTTATTCGTTTACAAATTTACCTAGCTCAGTCAGAACATGACATTTTCGATTAGTTAAGTCAAATAGAACTATTATGCTATATACGTCCAGGATGTAATCAAAATAAATAAATAAAGTAATTAAATCCATCGCCCATAAAAGGTCGTAAGACATATTTATCCCAAATAGAGTTATGGTATCATTCTGTATCACTCTGAATCTATCGTATATCGTATAGATCGATCATTTGGAACACCTGAATTTTAGATTTCCCATTTTCCCATTGATCTGAGCGTACTGCAACAACCACTGTCGGCACTTGTTCCATTACAGCCCAGTAGCAGTGCTTCCGGAGCGTGTAGCTTCAGCTACCTGTTTCAGCGGCGAGCAACAGGACTCGAAAATTGGTCGCTTATTCAGGCGGCATCTTGTTATGCAAAAAAACACTGTCATGTGTTGACAGTGTCGTTTATCAGTCACATACTTATAGAGCCAGTTTCCAGAATAGTCTTCGATGGGTGTTTCTAAGAGAAGGGTATATACTTAAAACATAGTATTTGATTCTGTTCATGTAAGAGTAAGAAAAGCTATATTGAAGAGTCATGTTATTTCGAATCAGGTTATTATTAATTAATTCAGTTAACTGCGTGTCCTGCAGTAAATTAGAAATATCTTCGAGATATTAATTCAACACTTAAATTTAAGTGGAGTCTCTTGCTTTAAAAACACATGTTTTCATATATTTTCCTATCCATGTTTTCTATCTTACTTAATAATTTATCAAAATTCTATGAAATTTTGAATTGATGCTTGTTTATTAAAAATCGGAAAAGTAAATCAATCCACTAGATCTGTCTCGAAAAGAGAGGTTAAATTAACTCTACAGTTTGATTGATGAAACATCTCAAATATTCTAGCTGCTATGAAATTCAATACAATTGGTATTTCAAGTTCTATTTCATTTGCGCCAACCGCTACGGAAAATAAATGCATCCGAAATTCTACGATATCCACATGCTTAGGTATACATGTAACTGAGCTACAAACTGATACACTCATCTGTTCAAGGAACAGACGGCAACAAGAATCCAGCTTTAGAAGTCATTTCCCTTCAAAGAATAATCAATCAACAAACATATTTTTGCAACGCATTAAAACAAACAAAACCGGAGGGATTTAAATGATATTTTCGAAAAATAGTACTTTAATCATGTTTCATTTAATATAATTTTATTTTTATAAATAACATACGGATGAAAAATGTTTCGTCGGAAGATAAATAAAATGAAGAAGTATTAAAATAATAAACTCCATTCCAGTTTAACTATTCCAGAAATCATAATTTTAAAAAAATTAGAGAGGCTTAATCGCAATTCTTAAAACCCAGAGTGTGTCACATTTCTCCCCACAGTAACGTCAATAAAAAGAACTCTTTTTTTTAAAATCAACTCTACGATTCCAAATTTTGTACTGATTTCACTTTCAATGAGCAACTGAAACACATTACCTACAAAGCTGGGCTTTTACATTTTCGTGTAAATGTACCCATACCAAAGTAAAATTGCTCTCATGTTTTAAAAACAGGAAGATACAAATCTCATAATACAGGTTCACTGAACGTTTAAACCTTCAAGGATTTAAGAGCTCAACCATCCCAAAAGATCCAAGGACTGTGATTTCAATTTAAATGATGTAAGTTTATCACTCCGTGAATAAATACGAAAGTATATTATAGATGGTTGTTTATTTTATTTAGAGTCAGCGTGGCTCAGTGGGCAGACCGCTGAGTTGTTGGCTGGTTGGCTGGGATTCGTTCCCCGGTGGGGATTTTTAATCACACCCCAACATCCAGACTGACTCCCAGGTCGGCTCAGCTTGCTGCAAAATAAGTATCGGGTCTATCCTGGGGTCAAACTGGTAGGAGCGAGATGTTTGCCACATCTCCTAGTGCCACGAATTTGCGGAGCTCTACCCTCTGCGAACCCCTTTAACCCCGGGGGCACCTTCGGGGCTGTTGTGGGACAGTTTGACTTTTTTGTTTATCCTATTCATTAACAATTAAATACATTAATTTATTGTACTAAACCTTGGCGGCAACAAAGTCATTGCAAGGGTACTGCGCCTAATTATTCGAGCCTTTGGGCTCTATCTGCTCCCCATGAGAAATAGGGGTTCCTATCCCTTCCCCAGGGAAGCATCTGCTATTACGTCATATCGTCTATATTCCTTATTCGTTTGTCTTCCTTGTCTGTCTCATAATAGTGATTGTCTCATTTTTCTGTGTCTCACTGAAGTAATGTATAAGAAAGGAAACGTGTTGAAATAATCATATAGGTCTATAATTCAATTTACGTCTGATCACTATTGATACACGATATTGAGCACTCAGAACCTTGAAGAGTTAGCGTGGGAGTGAACCTGCAGCGGTCGGACATAGCAGTGCTCCAGATGAAACCGACCGGCCCCCTCCACGCGCATCAGCCGGACAAAAACGAATTTAAAAAAACCCACGGTACAGTTATCTAATAGGGCGGAGTCGACGTTTCGAGACCACAGGAATAATCAAGAATATGTTAACTCTAAACCGGAAACTGCAAACAATTTTTATGTTCGCACAATTAGCACTTGGATAACTTATTCCCACTGCCGTTAATAATATGTTTAGATATTCTGAGAGAAACTTCATGTGGATTTGATACATGCACTTAAAAATCATTATTTTTCCAGTCACGTTACAAGAAGACATCCTATCTATTGTGGTATTTTAATGGTTTGTGAGCAGAGAAAAAAGAAAATAAAGTTTTACATTGAAACAGGGATATAATCTTATAAAGTTCATCAGCGCGGCATGCTTTAATTATTTTTCCCATATTTGCTGCAAATTACCAACAAATTTCGTTCCATGAAAAAGGATAGTGAAAGAATCATGGTAAAAGGTAGATCTAAATCACTTTGTTTGGCTTAAACAAATTTCTAAACAATAAAAGTAGCATATTTTTAAAGCACTTTAAATACCGTAAAGTTTGTCGGTACACGTGTTTAATTTCGTTCTTTCCGAATTTCCATTAAAGGAGGCCCCAGATCAACCACAATTGGTTTACTTGCATAACGTTCTTTTATAATTGTCTTAAAACAGAGCGAAAATCTAAGAATTGAAACCCAATAGTTGTATAGCCTTCCAAGTGCCCCAACGTCAACGCAAGAGCGTCCAGCTTTTTAAGCCAAAGATTATTGTATGTTCGATCAGTAGTACCGGATTAAGCCGTCGGATGAAGGCGAGACCCCTAGGAAACATGTTTAAGAATTCAGGAAATATAGATAGGCCAGTCATTATATATGTGTTGAAATAAAATATACAGCGCACTGCTATAATATGGACATGCTTCTCCAACTTCCATATTCGAACTAGATAGGAGTCGTCGACTCGTGTCTGTCCTTATAAAACCTCGGCTCCATCAACGACCGGACGAAAGAAATGGCAACCGTGCTAGCGTTTTAGTAACTTCATGATTTCTGAATATCTTTAAAGATTTGGTTTTATTTTCGTGTTTAGCTGGAGGGAAAACTGACAGCAAAATCAGTTACACAACATTCCACAATTAAGAAAATACGAAGAAAAAAAAACTCATTTCCTTAAAGCTGCATTTGTAAAACGAATTATTTTTCTATTTATTCACTGATCATTAAGAAATCCATTAACAAATTTGTTTCATAAAAGATTTAGTAAAGAAATATCCACCTCATACAGATATATGAGATAAATATATTTCAAAGAAAAATACAAAATGTAATACTTTACTAGAGATTTACCAATGTTTACGATGAAAAGAATAATGTATTATGTTACCTGCAACAATAACAGAAAAGATACAATAAAAAACTCGCTCTTGTATTTCAGTATCGTAACATTGTTCTATATATTATTAGAATCAACAAGATATGAAAGAACAATAACTTAAGAAAAAAGAAATACAAGAAGTTCGTTGACATAATCTACGAAATACGAATTCATAAGAATAAGAGAAATTCTTGTTTTTTTCTCCACAAATAGTATTGTTCTAACAATAAACAAATACCAGTAATCTCAATGTTTCTTAATACATTTATTATAAGAATTAAACGAGATCCAGTCACACTTTTTTAGTTATTCCAATTCGGAAACGATTCGAGTTATTATTTTGCATACTTTGTATTCGAAAGTCCAATTTCCTTTTAGTAGACTTGCTACACCTATCACGATGAACAGTGTAACGATAATGATGATTTGACAAATGAAAAATAGCAACGAATAAGATTAAAGAGGTTAGAACGAAAACGATGAAAATACATTGTAAATCCTAGGAAATTAGTTCCACACAACAAAATTCAAAATATATTAAATAAAAATACATCAAGTTTACAGGGAAAACTTGAGGGCAAAAAGATCTTAACAAGGAGAAAACGGGAGGTCATTTACCCGAAGGAAATCATTCCTCAATGCTGTCACGTTACGCTCGCTGCTCGAGGGTTGTTAATACCGAGTATGACTCGCTATTGAAGCATGAAAAGCAGAGTCTGGCCTCTAGTTAGTATCTTTTTCGAGTAGCGGATTTCCTTCACGCTTTTCCTTGCCTTCCTGAAGGATTTGTTCGATGACTTCCCTACCACTTGTTTCAACATCAATCAAACAAGGTACTTAAATACAAAAATAGAGGAGCATAATTTTCTTTAAAAACATAATTAAGCAATAAATATGTTCATAATAACAAGTTGTTTACGGTTTTGATTTAATATCATTATAGGCAAGGACAAGCAAGTGTCTCGAAAAAAATTTAAAATCCTCGTTTCCTGTGGAACACGACTCTGGAGGTAACTGGAGTCTACCCCGGGTGTCTCCGATGACCATGTTTATTTCTTATATAGTAAAACTTGAGGCACATTAGGTACAAAAGAGCGAGGAGTAAACTTGCAATTTACTTCGGCAAATCTGAGCATCACGTTCCGCAAAAACTTAACCTTTGAGCTGAGTATATATACGAAAGAGAGATTGAAGAACTAATGTATACCAGGCAATCACTTGACATTCAGAAAGACCGGAAAAGTATAATGGACTT